>JAFKAK010000046.1:0-14569 GCA_019914995.1 Acanthochlamys bracteata
GAAGAAGCTATACAGGTTTTTTCTCAGGCCTACTCATACGCTATCTAAACTAAGAAATTACATTAGATAATGTGGGAATTCAGGTCTATCAATTTCATTGGTATCACAATTCTTGAATTTCCCATAAATAAAGTTGAGGAAGGAAGTTTTCGAATCATTCACTCCAGGCCCATTGTCAGATCTACTCAGCAGAATATGGAGGTACTTATGGCAGAACAGGCCGATCTGGTCTTTCACAATAAAGTGATAGATGGAACTGCTGTAGAGCAGCTTATTGCAGATTAATGGAGTCATTTCCAGATAACATCTCCACATCACATATCCTGGATCAAGTAAAGGCTCTGGGTTTCCATCAAGCCCTGCTACATATTCCTGTTTAAAGGTTGATCTTTTCTTTAAATCCCTTCTAAGGGATGGATTTAGTCAAGACAACTGAACAACAAAGTGAAAAATTACGTCAATCTATTGAAATAATTTACATGCTACAGAGTGAATATTTGGGATGAAATGAATCTAATTTTGGATGACTGATCATATAATCCAGTCTATCTAATGTCCTTTTCAGGCTAGAAGTATCTAAGGTACACCAATTGTTGGTGTAGAGGTTAATATTGATCTGGGACAAATGATTGATTACCCATTCGTGATTACGCAGGAACTTTGTTGAAGCAGAATATAATTTCCTGCTATGGAGGCCCATAAAGGAGTTATGGTACTGCTGTACAGACATCAGATGCTGGATGCCTGACGCGTGGGCTTGTTGAAGTAGTTTCAACACATTATTATACGTAAGACGGATTTTGGTACTGCGAATATTTCTGTATTTAAGTGGGATGACGGAAAAATTTTGTCAAACACTAATTGGTCGTTGCTTCATTAGCAGTTGTTGATATATATGGAGTCGACGATACATTGCCCTCAGAAATCAAAGATGTTGAGTGGACGTAATCGACTCAACACCCCTGAAACTGTATTATATATTCAGCGAACTCCTTTTGCCCTTGGGAGTACGTCTTGGATCTGTCAATTTTATTTGGTGGGAGTCCCCCCGGGCGACTTGGTCGGATTGGAAGGGGGAAATTTGCGGGTCAATCTTTGGGGGAACCTGGAACTCAACTAACATTGGGAAACTTTTTTTTTGGGGGAGAATTTCACAGGCTTTCCCGAACATTTACGGGCTCCCCCCAAAGGGAAAAGGGTCAAATTCAATAAAGTTTGGTTCATCCCACAGCCCGTCATGGGCATCCTCCCCAATTATTCTAAAAGACTTATACGTTAACTTTTCAAAAGTCAGGATTTAAAAAAATAAAATTTTCCCACCAAAAGTTTGATTTTGGTTCAAAATGATCAATACGTAGTCAGAACAAGTGATTGTGAGATTCGTGCCGGAACGTCTACTTTTCATTTTTAAAAGGTTGGCATATTTATTCTGAATCAAATGCCGGGTTTCCATGTCTACCCTGCACCTGAAATACGTATGGGGAAAATTTTATTTATTCCAAAAAAAAAGTCATTTTGGATTTATCAGGAGGTCCCCCGCGGGTCCCCAGTATAGTGTCTTTTTGCTCCACAAGGATCAAGATCAAATGAATGTTCATTCTTCTTCTTTTAAAAAAGATATGTCTCTGACCCCAATGACTAATGATCGAAAAAAAAGGGAAATTTTTTAATAACCCGGTCAAAAGATAAAAAATTCTTGAATTTCAAAAATTTAAATCGAAACATATCAAAAGGGGCATTGGAATTTTATCCCCCTACTCTTTAAGGGGAAAATTGGTTTCTTGGGAAAAAAACGAAAAATAGATTTTTCATCCCATTACAATTGATCAAAAAAAGGAAAAAAAGGGAAATAATATCTTGTTTTGGAAAATTTTTTGGAAATACCCCTAAATGTTTTTTCGTAGAAATAGTATTCTTGCATATTTTATTTATCCACGATAAGAAAAACCCGTTCAGGAATTACTAAATATGGTACTGTAAGGGAGGTTTAATCCTTTAAAAAAATTTGATTAATTTTCGAGGGGCAAAAATTTCCGGGAAAAACCCAAAAGAAAGTAGATCCTTTTTTTATTCCCAAAAAGTGCATATCTTACCTGGGTCTTCGTCCATAATGGTTCGGAACAAAAAGTATCATTGGAGTAAAAAAACACCTTTAAAAAAAGAAATCAGGGGGGCGGTTTTGGGCAGTGGAAAAAAAATATTGAACTAAAAATTTTTTCCCGGAGATATCCATTTTTTTCCCGGAGGGGACAGATAAGATTCCCGGCACAGTTTCAAAACCCCCAGAAACGGAAAAAGATTCTAATCTGGGGAAATTTAAAAAAAAAAAAGGAAAGATTGGATCTATGTCCAACGGATCCACCTACCAAAAAAAAAGTATTTTGTTTTTTGGGTTTGGCCCCTAGTCACCTTTAAATGGTGATGGAATAAATTTATTTTAATTTTTTTCCCCCGGGGTCTCTTCCCAAAAAAGGGTAATGTCAAAAATTAGAGGGTTTCAATTTTTATCCTTTTTGGGGGAAACCATTTGGAAACCCTTTATCAAACTAATATTCAATTAATTCGAACTTGTTTGTATTAATTGGGATCAAGAAAAAAAGGTTATCTAGAAAGTTCAAAACTTCCTTTTTTTAAAAGTAAGTACAAAGGGTTTTTCCCGGATTTTATAAAAGGCCTTAGTCAAGTCTGCCGTTTCCTATTTTGGAAAAAGGAAGGAGGGGGTATTTAGGATTGATCCCCACTAATGGTTAGATCGTACTAATATCAACCCTTTTTTATTCCAAATTAAAAGTTTCAACCATTTACCCCAACTCAAAGACTATTTTATTGGTACATTGTTGAATAAAGGAAATAAAAAAAATCCAAACCCCAATAATTTTATATCCCCAATTGTTCTCGGGTTGGCCCATTTAATGGTTCGAAATACCAATATGACAAAAAAATCGGATACCAAAATTTTCCAATTAGGGTTTTTGGGTTCCCTTTTTCTTTGTCCCTAAAATAACAATTTTATTCATCTTACCCTTTTTAATAACTCATAATCAGATCTTTTTAAAAAAATATTTCTTTTTCCCTTTTTTAAAAACAGATTTTCCCAAGTCCCCTTCAAGTCCCAAATTACTTTTTAATAAAATTAGAAATAGAAGTTAATGGATAAAATAGGAAGATTTATAATCCGGGTTTGCAGTAACATTATTTTGAACCCATTTCATTTGAATTGGTTTTCTCCATCACGATTCTTTTCAAAGGAAAACCCCACAATAATTATCTTGGAAATTTATTTGTGTTTGTCTATTAAATAGGGAAACCACATAAAAAATCTGGTCAAATTCTAATTTTTTCATTTTGGGCCCCTTAGTTATAAAAATTCCCCTTTGCCTTATTTACCCCTCCGGAAACAACTGTTCACGGGCCATTATGGGGGAAATTCTTTTAAAGGGAGATACTTTAAATTACATTTATTTTGAAAAATCAAAAATCTGGTGACATAACAAGGTCTTCCAAAGGGGAAACCCAAGTTTTAGGTGCGCTCATTGTTTCCCAATATCAAAACCCCTTAAAAAAAGGGTTGAAGGTTGGAACGGGACGTTCCCAAGAATTCTTGGAACCTTGGGGGTTCTTGATTGAGTGAGCTAACCATACCCCAAAAAGTCTTATCTTTTTTTGGTTAAAAAGACCCAAAAGGTTTACCCGATCCCAGGGCGTACAGATCCATAATAGACATATAGAGATTTTGTACGTCCCAAATAACATCAAAAATGTTGGTTTTTAGAAAATGGAATGTCTTGTTTTTTTCCTGGGAATTAATAAATTCTTGCAGGCGGAACCCCGGCAGGGCGTCTTTTTAAAAAACGATCTATTATCGGACAAAAAAGAATAACAAAAGGGATTTTAGATCTCAAAAATTTCTTCCCGGCAAATTTTAAAAAACCCTCAGGTTTTCCAAAAAAATGCTCTACAGGGCGTATTGATTGGGAAAAGGCCCTAAAAAAGAATGTTGTTTAGGGTTTTTATACCCGTTTTTACCGGATTCAAAAAAATTATGCACCATTCGAAAAGACAAAAACATTTTTTGGGAAAAAAATAAAAATACTTTATTCGAGTTGGAAATGGAGATATTTTTTTTACACCATAGAAAATTTTTGGTTCTTGGTACCAAAAAAATTTTTATGGGACATCGGGGAAAAATCATTTACACGATTTAATGATTCCTAATAGAAATTATTCTTTTTATATAACTATTCTATTTGGGCCCAAAATTTGGTTTGATTATGGATTTTTGGGAATAAAAAGATTAATTAAAAGAAATTAAGGGTTTGGACTGTGTTTAACTTTCAATCCCCGGGAAAAGGTTCCCTCAAGGAAAAGTTATTTTTTTTTAGGTATCGTCTCTTTGTAAAAAAAAAAAAAAAAACAAGAAGAATGGGGAAAAATGACAACAAGAAGATATTGGAACATCAGTTTGGAAAGATGATGGAAGCGGGGTTCCCCTTTTTGGGCCCTTTTTAAAAAAGGGAAACCTAAAAATGGCCCCCCCATCTCTAAAGCGTAAAGGGATTCATATTACAAAAACTTTTTTGGCTCTCGTTTTTATGAAACCTGTGATTTAGTTTTTTATCAGCAAAGGGGGAAAAAAAAGTAAACCGGTAAAAAAAAAACAGGGTTTAAATAGCATCAGCTCCTTTAAAGGGGGCGGGGTTATTATGTTAATAAAAAAAGGCCCCCATTTTTATGTTAACAGATTGGTCTACCCCGGAAAAAAAAGACTTCATGGGTTCCCGGGACTTAAGAGCAAGGGAAAAAGATTGGGGAAATTCAACCCTCTCCCCAAAAAGTCAACCCAAAATTGAAGAGAAAAGGGATCTACCTTACAAACATATCTGGGGGAAAAAAATATTGACGGGTTTTTGATTTTTAATCATCTTGATCAACAAGAAGAAATACCGGCTCTTCGGGGGTTTTTCATTTAAAGGTTCCGATATTTGTTTAATCATTTCAAATTTGTGACCCCGGGTATCGCGAAAATTTTCTATTCCCGCGAATAATTTACGCTATAAACTTCAATCCCATTGATTCTTAATAAATTGTATCTGCTATTTGCGGGGGGCGTTCTAGCCATATAAAAAACTTGATTATGATTAGAATGGTAGATTAGTTAATTATTTTTAGAAATCCATAAAATTTTTTTTTATTGGGTCGGTTTTCTATTCATAATTTTTTAAAAAGATAATACTAGGGGATATTGATATTATCTTATGTGATTTAGGGATCCTAATCTTAACTTAAATATAAATATATGAATATAAATATGATTTAAAATATATAAATTTAAATTATGATTAAAGTATGAGTTGAAAAGAAAAGAGATGGTTAAAATAAAATAACCCCCTTTTTTTTAATTTTTCATTTTTATCAGGGGACAATATGAATTTTACCCTTTTTCCATTAAAAACTAAAAGGGGGGTTTACGATATATCGGGTGGTAAAATAAACATTTTGGCAAAAAAGGGGTTTAAAGTCCATCCCCAAAAAGTTTTACCCCACTTCCGGGGTCGTAATTCCCTATTTTAAATTGGGTTTCCCAGTCACCCAAGCTGTTGGGAACCCACAAACCTTTTCCGCCCCTTGACGGTCAAAATTTCCCTTCGAATATTTTGAATTTATTCGGACTTGGTAAAACTCAGATTGGAGAAGAAAATGGTCCTTGGGTTCCCTTTTTGGGAACTATTTTTCCCTCTTTATTTTTTTTCTTTGGTCGGTGCTCTTTTCCTTGAAAATCATCAGTTACCTCAGGGGGGAAAAAGCCCCCACTTTTAATTAAATCCAATTTGCTTTAGCTTTATCATCAACGGCATATTTTTTTTTCAGTCTTAAAAAAAGGTTTGGGGTTTTTGGGAAATACATTCCTTAACTAATTTTTTAAATTAACATTTAGGGATTTCAAAAAGGCCATCCCCGGTTTTTTCGATTTTTTGGGGAATATTTTGTGATGAATTAGTATTTTTGTTCTTGTTTTTTTTAATTCCTTTTAGTAGTTCCTATACCATGTTTCTTGGATTATTTTCAAGTTTTTTTTCAAGCTCTTATTTTACCTTTACCCAGGCATATCTTTGGAATCCAGGGAGGTCATCTTAAGCTTTCGAAATAGTCCTTATCCTATGGTTCTTTTGATTGTGGCCCCTAATAGATACAAATACATATGTATATACAATCCCGACCTGGTCGTAGGAGGAAAAAATAGACGATATTAAAAGGGAAAAAAAAAAAGATGGGTTAAGGTTAAACTACTTTACTTATATTTAAAATATTTAATTATTTCATATATTTACTATTTAATTTACTTATTTATTTTTTTATTTAATTTATTTAATTTAATTTTTAATTTAAGTACTTTTTTAAATTTTAAGATGAAACTTTTTACTTAAAAGAAAGAAAAAAAAGATTGGTTTTTATTGGGGGAAAAAAACAAGGTTTCATGTTTGATATTCTATAGTTATATGGGACCATTTACATATATATTTTTTTGTATTTAAAAATTTAATAAATTTTTCTTCCTTTTATCTGTGATTTGGTTGGATGAAAAAACCCGATGACCTCAAAAAGGGTATACCTACGGATTGAAAAAAAAAAACATCACAGTAGAAACTAAAAGGAGAAAGAAATGGTTCGGAAACTTCCCGTACTGATCGGGAAAAGTATTCAAAAATAGTTTTCAATTCAGGTTTTTAAAATTGGGGGCTTCCCAAAGGATCTTGAAAAAATAATAAGAAAAATTTATTGGTTGATTGTATCTTTAAATTTTTTTTTCCTTTTTTTTTTTGGGGAGAACTTTTCATGGATCCCCTGATTTCCCGCCCTTCCGTTGTTGCTGCTGGATTGGCCCTAGGGGCTTTTCTTCTGTGGACCTGGGTTGGTGAGTACCTGCCCGGTCAAGCTGTAAAAAGGGATTGCAGAGACAAAAACAGAAGGGGGAAATACAGGGACTTTTTTGTTTGTCTGGGTTTTGGAACTTTAACAATTTACCGGGCTAGTCGTCATTAACACTTTTATTTGCCCGATCCTTTTTTAATTTAATCCTAGAAAAAAAAATTAAAATATATGTAACGTACTTTTTTTTTTAATTTTTTCCCGGACTTCTTTTGGGTTTTCTTCTTGAATTTATTTAAAACTTTACTCCCCAAATTTCTTATTTTTTGAAAAAAACCCCCGGGAAAGGGCTGATTTAAGATGAGGGTTGGGGGTTCGTTCCCCTTTTTCCCTTCCCCTCCCGGCTATTCCCCCTTTTAAAAACTTTTTTTTTTTATATTAAAAAGAAAACGTTTCCACAAAAAAATTTTGATGTGGGAAAAAGGGAAAACCCCAAAATAAATTGGGGCTCCCCAATAAAAAAATATCCATAAAAAAAAAGAAATTTTAAAAATTTATTAATTGGGGCATTAATTGGGTTTAAAACCCTTTTCCCTTTAAAAAAACCCATAAAAAAATTCCATATTATATATATTTTTATTTAATAAAGAAATCGACCAAAACAAAAAGGAGTAGGGCGGTGCAAGAAAGTGATACAAAAGGCACTATTATTCTTTATTGAGTCCTATCTAAAAGAGGCCTATGAAAATAAGCCATTCTTTCGTTTCCTTCGGGCCACTGTTATCAGCCAATCGTTGGAGTTTAATACCAAAATGTTTTAATGACTCGTCCAATAAATCTAAGTGTAATTACTTGGTGTATTGATTTATTTTGGAAAGGAGTGTGCGAGGTTATTATTATTTCAAGAATAGGTTGGATCCAGCCAGCTGCACTTTATTTATTTTATCTTCTTTCTATTTTTTAGTAGGTTTTAAATGGGATAAGTGGAAAAGTGCACCAATCTCGACAAATTACTTCTGAAGAAATTAAGAAATCATATGCCAGAACCATAGCATTTCGTGACTCATTGGTAAATCCACTTTGGTTCTGTCAACCAATAGTGTGAGATCATTAACTAACATGGTTGAGAAGCTAAACTGTTTGAAGTCTAGGGCACAACATGGTATTTTTCACCACTACTTTCAAGTAAGTACCGAAATGGTTTAAAATGAAGGGTGGAATTTATCCGATATAAAACACCATATCGACAAATTTTAATTATTTGAAATCATTTACCGTGAAAAATAGGCTGCCTTTTTTCAATCCGAATCGACAACCTATGTATAAAAGAGGAATTTTGGATTTGAAAAGGAAATTATTGAATAAGTTCAATAAAGAAAGAATAAATAAAAAAACAACTTTACTAGTAATTATAGATTTTTGTCTAGTCAGAAGGTCCTCCTAATATTTGGGTCTTGTATCAGTTTCCATATCTTTGGATTACAAAACCAGAAAGAGAGAGAGAGGGTAGACTCATTACATTACAAAACCTATGGGAATGCCCATAGAATAAATAATTGGACGTGAGTAAGAGTAGTCAGAAAGATTCATGTTTGGTTCAGGAAGAGATCACATGGAAGTTATTAAGTGTGGTAAGCTAATCTACTTTCATTAGTGATTTAGTAGATAATCGAAAACAGGATCTTGAGTACCTTCGAAATTCAGAGAATTGCATAGAAGGGGCTGTTGAGCAGCTCAGAAAGAGCCCAGTCTCGCTGAAAGTGGAAATGGAAGCGAGTAGTATCGACGGAATGGATACTCTGAGATAGAGCAGGAAAAAATTTTAATTAATGCCACTTGCGATAGTTTGGAACGATTAGAAAGTACAAAAATGAAACCCTTCATTTAGACAACAGGGCGATTAGTGGAGTCCCGACAGCGGGTTTTCAACATTTTACAAGGCTGGACTCTTAATAGTTGTTTGAATGGCAGGTTGTTTCGCACTATCAGTGCCTAATATTAGCCTCAGATCCATGGAAGAAGCAACTGAATTAGCCCTTCTACTTTTAGTTTAGGTGGATTTAGATAGTTTAGAGTTTAGGCATTATTTTTTTTCCTTGCTCCACAAAGAATCAAAATAGACTAATGGCGCTCTTCGAGGCCGACAGAATTGATAATATTATCCGTGAACGTATTGAACAATATAATAGAAGTAAGATTGTGAATACCAGTGCCATTACTTCAAGTGGGTGACAATTGCTCGTATTCTATGGTCTTGATGAAGTGATGGCAGGCCAGTGTAAATTTGAAGAAGTACAATAGATTGCTCTGAATTTGGAATCAAATAATGTTGGTGTGTCATATTAATGGGCGATGGTTTGATGATACAGAAGGCTCTGTAAAAGCAACAGGAAGAATTGCTCAAATACCCAAAAGGTGGGGTTATTTGGGTCGTGTTATAAATGCTTGGCTAAACCTATTGATGGGAGAGGAGAACTGCCTTTAGATCTCAACAGTTGAATCCCTGCCCCAGGTATTGACGCGCCGTTCGTATGAGCCTCTTCCAAACAGGGGCTTATTGCTATTGATTCGATATTCTACCAGGACGCGGTCAGCGAGGAGTGGTGTGGGGACAGACAGACCAGTAGGCAGCAGTAGCTACGGATACAATTCCTAAATCAAAGGAGCCAAAAATGTAATGTTTATGTAACTATTGGTCAAAAAGCATCTTCTGTAGCTCAGGTGGTGACTACACACGGGCAGAGGCGATGGAATACATAAGCCCGCATTGTAGGCGGCAGATTCCCACCGCTGCATTACAATATCTCGCTCACTTATACAGGAGCGGCTCTGGCTGAATATTTTATATCGTGAAGCAACCTTACTTCAATAATTTATGATGATCTTTCAAGCAGGCACCGCTTTTATCGACAAATATATAACTTCTATTAAAGACCCCAGGTCGTAAACTTATCAGGAGAGATATTTTTATTTGCATTCTTGCTTTTGGAAAGAGCCGCTAAATCAAGTTCTCCCACTTTAGGTGAAGGAGTATGACCCTTTACCAATAGTTGAGACTCAATCTGGAGATGTTTCAGCCCATGTTCCTACAATGTAATTTCCGTACAGATGGACAAATATTCTTATCCGGCAGTCTATTTGTGCAATTCGACCTGCTATTAATGTAGGTATTTCTGGCTCGAAGTAGGATCCGCAGCTCAAGTAAGCCATGAAACAAGTAACCGCAAATCAATTGGAACTAGCTCAATTCACCGAGTTAAAGCTTTTTTCAATTTGCAACTGCGATCTCGATAAACGACTCGGAATCAATTGGTGAGGTCAGCAATTGCAAGTTGCTCAAGTGTCCTAATCAGACCTCTTACAATGAAGAACAGATGGCTACTATTTATACTGGAACAAATGGATGTCTTGATTCATTAGAAATTGGACGGGTAAAAATTTTCTCGTTCATGCCTGTTCTTAAGAATGAGGCCTGAATTCGAAATTATATCTTTCACCCAAGACATTTATGAAAAACAAACCCCTTTTGAAGAAGCTATTCCAGAACAGATGGAACTGTTTCTACTTCAGGACAAACATAAGTTTCTCATTCTTCTTCTTAATTTTAAAGTACACCTTCGTGGTCTTAATTACACGAGTCATTATTCATAAATTTTTGATTCCGAGGTTATTGAAATAGGTTTCGTAACAGAACTTTCAAATAGATCGAAACAAATTGCGTCCAATAGGTTGAACCTATACCAAGGTTTGAAG
The DNA here is from genome assembly GCA_019914995.1 of Acanthochlamys bracteata. NCBI lineage: Eukaryota > Viridiplantae > Streptophyta > Magnoliopsida > Pandanales > Velloziaceae > Acanthochlamys > Acanthochlamys bracteata. The sequence goes on from JAFKAK010000046.1 coordinate 10,621, forward strand.
ACCTCTAATACATCCATTGAATAATGGACGCCTTTTCATAATCTTTTTTCGGAAAAATGCGATTACAGAAAATTCTTTTAGGGAAGAAAAAAAAAGGTGCATATCAAAATTGATGATGCATGTGTAAATACATGTATAATTACTTATAATAAGGAATATGGGGCGTTGTGGGAATCGAGTGTACATCATTTAGCTGGAAGACTAGAGTTTATAGTCGACGTTGGATTTGATCATTTTTAACGTCTATAATTCAAAACCAAACATGAAATTTTGAGTTTCATTTCGGCTCCTTTATGGAAAGATGGTGTATTCCCAGGATAAGGCATAAAACGTAAAAAAAAAAAAAAACAGAAAAGATTACGTGTATCAAAACAAGACCATCTAGTCCAGAGAAAAAAAATGAGATCCACAGCATCTATGTCAGCTTTTGTCTGAATGCGCAAATTACTTTCTAGATGATCCCTCTACTCTAGAAATTTAAAATCATCTGTCTAGTTTTACTTTAGTTTCACTTATTTCACTCACTTGGGATCCTTAGGAAGAAAATTTAGTTTCACCAGGCTGAAGTAATATGTGAAACAGTTCTAGTAAACTTCAAAACTACCGTTTTATAGCTATTTGGCTAGTCTCTCCCTTTTACAACACAAGAGTGAATCTAGTTCGATTGAAATAGACTTTTTGTTTCTTCATCCATGGATCCTTACTCATACTCATTAATTGGAAGAGTTCATCCAATTCAAAAGAAGCTTACATCTTCATGATTCTATGACCAAATTTTATTCAATTTCCAGATTAGATCTTGAATACAAATCATGAAATGTATATATTTCCTCAAATATGCTGTGCCTTTGAGGAGGTAAAATTATAACCTTTTTAGAAATAAGATTTTTTGATCAGAATATGAAAAAAACAGAAAGACCCTTAACTATTTAAATTTGTTAATGAACAAATCGCACTTTTACCACTAAACTATACCGCTACAATTTCATTGTGTATAAATATGGAATCTTTGTCGAATAAAGAAAGGGGGCGGACAATTACTGGTGAAATTGCAAATGTCAGATCATGAAAATTCGAGCGTTTACGTCTTTCTTTCGTACTCAGGACCTTTGGAAGAAAAAACCGTTGAATAGCAAAAGTTTTTTTATTTAAATTTTGAGTTATATTATTATACTGTTGTTTGCTTTTGTTTGCTGGGAAGTCATTACTGTGATTCTGCAGCACAGAAAAGTTGGACTTGGACCATAAAAATGATGAACACAGTTCCCTTTTGCAACTTCTCTTTCCACCCACCACGATCTTTATAGTTTAGACCCAATTGGGTCTATATTGTGTTTCTTCTTGAAGAAGGAAATGAGTTATATTATAACTTATATAATATAGTATATATTATATATATGCAATTAATATCTGCTATTATTTTCATATGTATATGTATTTTTATTCTTATTCCAATTCCGCTTTTGGTATTTTCAGTAAGTAAATTGATTACTATATATAATATTCGATTACTATATATATTATATAGTAATAATATATGATACTTCATTCTATCATAGGAATGGAAATTATGGCCCTTTCTCAATAGCAAGTATCTCTAATTGATGTCAGATCATAGCAAATGAAATCATTTGATTAATTTGATTGATCAAAATCAAAAGAGTAATGTCCAACCAGTATTAATCCACGCCGGGGAATAAAGAACACTTTCCTACAAAAAGTCAAAGAAGAAAAAGTACTCTTTCTGAGATATCTGTTTTGAGTCAATTATCTAAATGGGTTTTCCTGATCAAAAATTTTTGTGTATATCTTCTATATTTTGATTCTATCCTTATAATAAAATTCACAAGAAAGTGAAACTGGGTTTTTATCACTTTACTTCACGTGTCGTTCCCAATAGTTCAGAAGATTATGATGGACTAGCGCGGCGGATTGCTAATCCGTTGTGTTGTTATTACGTACCGAGGTTCAGATCCCCTCTCTCGCTCTTTTCTAGTTGCTTTTTAGTGCTTACCCGAAAAAGATTTTTATCCTTTTGTCTTTTATCATAATTAAATCATGGAATAGACAAAAAAAAAAATAAGAAAAATTTCAGAAAAAGGGAAAAACGAAACTGTCTTTCTTATTTTATTCTTCACGTCAGGATTACGTCCTGGATCAAATAAGAATCCGAATATAGAGAGAGAAACAAAGAATACACTACTCGTGTAAACGAAAAGTTTAAGATTACACAATCTCAAAGATAAGATCATTTTGTAAAGAGAATAGATTTCTTTTTTTTCTATATACACCTATTTTGACATATGACACTAAAACGAAAAAAAAAATTGTCTTATATCACACACCTCGATTTCGATTTAGAATAAAGGGTTCATAATTATAATGTAATGTGATTTATCCGATTCATTTTTTTATAATCTTTTATTTATCGAATAAATTATGAATTTTGTAGTAAGGATTTCATCGAAAACTTAGCAGCTTGCCAAACAAAGCTAAAAAGAAAGTACAGGTGTGATAGTATACTTGTCTACGATTGGGTTGAAAATAGCAGCCTCAGGTAACGAAGAAAAAACTACTCGAATAAAGGCAGTTAGACAGAATACAGATTAAATTAAAGATAGTAAGCAAAAAGATTTAGTTCGTAGATATAAATAGTGATAGACAATTTGATTTTATAAGGAAAAATGAAAAGGAAGGTCAATGAAATCCTTCTTTTTCTCTAAGCTCTCCCAAATCAAAAATCCTTCTTCGACCTCAAGTGAGAAATACAAGGTATACTTTCATACAATATCTTAATTGGAATTATATGTAATGATCAATAATTTTTTATCTGCAAGTGTCCAATCTAACGTTTTTATATCCCATTTTGGGGCCATAATTGACGGTGCTGGTACATTACTCTTTATTAGTGGCGTAAAAATCTAAATGGGGCGGCCAAGCGTGAGGCAGCAGGGGTTTTGATCCCGTTACTTGAAGTTCATTTCCATCCCGAATTTCCATCAAAATACAAAAATGTGTGTACCCAACAGCCAGGCCAATATCTATCGGTACTGTGCTATTTCAGTAAAAATGACCTTTCAAATATCCGTGATTTCGGTATTTTTTTTAGTGTTGGCATATAATAATGGCGAAGAAAGATCAGACTTCTATATTCTTATTTTCTCATTCATATTAATTTTCATATGAAAAAAAAGTATAAGAACGGGATTGGTAAATCGATTAAAGTGTATCGTTCGTTCTGTATTTTTCATGAAAATAAACGAAGCAAAAGGTATGTTGCTGTACTTTTATATTACCAGTAATTAAGTAATTTTTCTTTTTTCGCTGCACTGTTATGTTAACTCAGTTATGTTGTGCCAATTCAACGCAAGTCTTTTATTTAGTTTACTTAATTTGTTTGTTTCTCAACATATTCATAATGACAATGGTGTATTGAACAAATACAATTCGTCATAGATAAATAGATCTGTTTATCCTACATTTATTTATGGGTTTTATTTATTTCAAGCAAATGATAGTTTGTCTTACTATCGCAGAAGACGTATTTATGAACCAATTCGTTAGTCCATCAATTTGTATATACATCCTAATAAGCAAAAGTAGTTATTGGATCCGCCCACTAATTGTTATTATTATAAAATTAAATTTATTAAATATAATTATAATTGATAATTATAATAATTTGAAATTTAATTGATAATTGATGTCATTTTCCTTTGGTTGGACTTATTGTTGATTCAATGCTTTGAGCCCGAAGGTCGTGCCAGTGCTCCAATTTTTTTTCTTTTTATTTCAGTCGTATCTACATAGCAAAATTTTTCTGGGTTGCTAACTCTGGCAGTAGAGTACTCGGCTTTTAAAGTCACGACTATCATCTCTTTACACATTTGGATAAGTAAAGAGATTCGTCAGACTATTGGTAGAGTCCTATAAGACCACATTCAGTCCT
>JAFKAK010000047.1:0-10004 GCA_019914995.1 Acanthochlamys bracteata
TTCTCTCATCTTTCTTTCGTTCATGGTTCGATATTCTGGTGTCCTAGGCGTAGAAGGAACCACACCAATCCATCTCGAACTTGGTGGTTAAACTCTACTGCGGTGACGATATTGTAGGGAGGTCCTATGGAAAATAGCTCGACGCCAGAATGATAAAAGTTTAACACCTCCTATTTGACTTTTAAAATATAAAAGAGAAAATAAAATAAAAAAAGGTTTGTCTTATCTAAAACCCTAATTATGACATCTCTTCTCTCCCACTTCAGTTGACTCGGAACGCGCTGTTCTTATAGAGAGAAACGCGCTTTCACATCTTCTTGGCCAGTATGGCTGAGGAGAGGAAAGGTTCCTTGAGGGTACTCGGGAAATAGATCCAGTTGAGATGGGTGGGGCCTGTGGCTCAGGTCTTTTGTCGAAATGGAATAGCCTTATTCTTTTTTATTTATCTTGGGATGAATGAGAAAAAATTTACATATAGTAACCCTTTTCGGAATCAGCATATTTGTGTTTACTCCCGTAACTCTTACTCAGCCAGGCTTGGGCAGAATAGCAGAGCAAGTACAAGTATTAGTAGCATAGCAAAATGTGTTCTTCCGTCATTAAATTCATATGTTTGCTCGCGGTAATTTGGGGCTCGTGGGAGAATCGATGACTGCATCTTTTTTGGTGCATCAGTAGTACTTAGTACATCTGAAATTTTAATTGGCTAGTTGTAAACAGCTCCGGGACTATGAAACAAAGGATTATACTGACTTACTTACACTGAGGTATTGATTTGGGTGATTCTCAAATATCGCAGAACAGAATGTGATATGATGAGATAGAATGCAATAGAAAAAAAAAAGAGCACAGGAAAGGCTAGCTTAACGGTCAGCGAACTCTTTCATTCCGAATTTCTTCGAATGAATCAAATCTGGAATTGATTCGAACCTACGACCAGTCAGTTAACAGCCGACCGCTCTACCACTGAGTTACCGAGGAACAACGGGAGATTAGATCTCATAGAGTTCAATTCCTGTTTTCAACCCACGAACAATGAGCTTGAAGTTCTTTCTGTAACTCCCGGAACTCTTTCAGTGTCTTTGTTCCATGCCTCATTTCAGGGAACTCAAAGTGGTTTCTATTTCATTATATTCCATCTATATCCCAATTCATTTATTTATATCCCCTTTTGGTGTCATTGGACATAAGAGATGTCGTTTCTAGTCTATCTGTTTCTATTTCTATATTCTATTTCTATATATATGGAAAGTTTCAAAATCATCATATAATAACCAGAAATCGCATAGAAAAAAAAAAAGGAGGTTTGTGGATGATTTTGAAATCTTTTATACTAGGTAATCTAGCATCCTTATGCATGAAGATAATCATCCGGCTGTTGTGACGGACTCTATTGCGGATTTCTGACCACATTCATGGGACCTCTTATCTCTTCCTTTCCGAGCTCGGTTATAGAAGAAGAAGGAGAAGAAGGAACTGAGAAGAAGGTATCAGCAACAGGTTTTATTACGGGGCAGCTCATGATGTTCATATCGACTATTATGCGCCTCTGATTCAGCATTGGGTAGACCTACTACAATAACTGTCCTAGCTTTCCTCTACTGTATCTTGTTTCATTTCTTCTGGAACAATCACAAACACTTTTGATTATGGGATCTACTACCAGAAATTCAATGCGCAATCTTAGCATTCACGTGTATTCCTGAATAATCTCATTTTTTCAATTATTCAACCATTTCATTTTTTTACCAAGTTCAATGTTACAGATTAGTAATATTTATATGTTCTGATTAAACAACAAGATGTTATTTGTAACAAGTAGTTTTGTTATTGGTTAATTTGTCACATTTTATTCATGAAATGGTTGGATTGATATTAGTCTGATACAGTAAATATTCTTCAGATCGAATAAGTACATTCCGATCTAATAAGTACTTTGTGTAGAATTCGAGAAATTTACGGTTCGAATCTTTTAGTATTCTCTTTATTTATTACTGTGTTCACTTTTAGGCAGAATAATGTCACCCATTTTACTAAGAAACTGAAAGAAACCTCAGAAACGGAAGAAAGGGAGGAAGAAACAGATGTAGAAAATAAAACAACTCCCTGAAACGAAGGGACTAAACAGGAACAAGAGGATCCACCGAAGAAGATCCTTCTTCTTCTTTTCAGAAGAAAGGAGAACTTGACAAAATCGACGAAACGGGAAAGAGATCTGAGTGAATGGAAGGAAAAACAAAGGATGAATTCCATTTTACTTTAAAGAGACATGCTATAAAATAGACCTGTTTATGAAACTTTTTATTTAGATGGAATCAAGAAAATTGAAGTTAGAAATCTTTTTTAGAAAAAAGATAAAGATCTTCGTATGGTTTGAAAAACTCGTGTAATTATTATTCTGACTATAAACGCTGAATCGTCCATTTCGATATATAAAAACGATCAATTTAAGAATGCTAAGAGCGGAAATGTCACAATATTTTTTTTTACATGCCGAAGTGATGGAAAAGAAAGAATATCCTTTACGTATCCACCCAGTTTGTCAACTTTTTGGAAATGAGATACAAAGAAAGATGTCTCTGTTCGCAACAGAAAAATCCTCTCTGATGAATTAATGATAATCATTGGAATTATAACAAAACAAAAAAAGAAAAACCGCAACGAGTTTATAAACAGAGTAGAAGCCTTCTAGATAAGGGGTTTCGTTAAAAGTCTGAATATACTGAAAAGACTAGATTGTGTAAATGATGAAACCAAAAGAATACTTACCAAAATATATATGGTCCTTTTGCGGGCTCTATCGTGTGAAAAAGCTAATTTTTTTTTTCACCTTCAACTATAAATGAAATTTCCATAAAAAAATTACATAGAGATGTTTTTGGATAAATAAAATTTATCTTATCCTTCTTATTTCTAATTATCAAGAATTTGAACCAAAATGGAGGATCGAATAAGAATTTTTAAAAATTTTATTTGATGCAATTATAGTGATTCTCTGGAAGAATAAAAAATTGTAAAAAAAATCTAAGGTGAAATAAAAAGAAATAAGTAAAACAAATTCTCGATGGTCATACAAATTAAACGATTTGGGAAACAACAAGGGTGAAAATGAAGAGAACGCGGCAGGATCATGAGATTCGTTCACGAAAAAGCCAAACGTGTAGTACTTTTACTGATAATCAAGAGAATCCTGATTCCAATATTTATATAATTCCAAAACTAAAGATACAAACTAATTTGATCAAAAGGCGGAAAGTGGTTTTGATACGTTATTCAACAATCGACTTTCGTCGAGATATAATAAAGGCCCATGCGAACACAAAAATGTAAATAGCTATTTTTGAAACTGTTTCAAGCAAATTTGCATTCTCCTTTTTTTTAGACAGATTAGATAATTTTTTTTTTTGCTTTGAGCTTTTGAGCTGATGTGAAAATAATGTTTATAAATTGATGTAAAAACGCAGAATTACAATTTCAGATTCTACTTATACAGAAGAAAAACAAAAGAAAAAGTGACAAAAAAGAAAAAGAAGAGATCAAAAACAGACGAGAAGAAGACAAAAAGAGAAGAAAAAGTCCGTATAGAAATAGCTGAAACCAGATAGCATTATTTTGCTCAAGCAAATAAGAGGTTGTGTTTTAGTAATTCAACTGATTCTTCAGAAAATATATTCTATTGCCTTTCATTAATACTAGCTAAAAATATCATTCGCATGCTATTATTTCAAATTCCTGAAATGGTCTTGAGGATTTAAAGGATTGAATAGAGAAATGCATGTTAAATGCACCTATAACGGAGTTCAACTATCAGAAACAGAATTTCCGAAAAACTGGTTAACAGACGGTATTCAAATAAAGATCTTATTTTTCGACTACAAGTGTGGCACAGATCTAAGTTTAAATTCTTGGCGAAAAGATCCACAAAAAGAAAAAACAAAAATGATTTTGTTTTTTAACAGTTTGGGAATGAAGCAGAACTTTTCCCTCCCTGAAAAGAGCTTCTTTTGAACCTATTTTAAAACTAAAAAAATTAGAAAGTTGAAAAAAAAATGGTTTAACTTAACAATTTTAAAGAAAAAGAAAAAATTTCTACATTTACCGAAAAAAACAAAAAACTGTTCATCAAAGGTATTTTATTTCTAAAGAAATAATAAATAAATTAAATCAAAAAGAAATCCAATTTTATTTTTTTATTTAGAGATATAGAATTAAATGAAACTAAAAACGAAAAAATGAACCAATCAATAACGACTATTTAAAAATATTTAATAACTTCACTCCAATCTATGGATTTGATAAACTATTCACTGGACAGAAAAAAATGAAAGATCTGGAATGCCAGAACAAAGACAATAAGAAATCAAATAGAAAATTACAAAAAGAAAAAAAACGATTTCTAAAAAGAAATATTAGTCCTAACAAAACTAAGTTATAATGTTAAAAGATTCAAATTAAAAAATCATCAAAAAATATTTTGCAGATATTAAAAAAAAGAAAACAATAAACAATTAGTCTGTAAATCATATTTTTTTATCAAAATTTTGATTGAAAAGATATATATAGATATCCTTCTAGCTATCATAATAATATTCCGAGGATCAATGCACAGTTTTTTTGAATCACCAAGAAAATGATTAAAAATACATTTATATGTATAATAAAAAAAGAAAATAATAAAAGAATTGATAAAACAAATCAAAATATTACTTTATTCGACTTTATCTCTGATTATAATTAGTAATTAAATTATAGTAATTTTTTAATAAGAATGCAAAGATTTTATAACATAAACCTCCTTGTCACAAGCATATGTATTTTACAAATTATCACAAATCCAAGTTATTAACCATATATGTTAAGATCTGTCCTTCAATATCATGGAGCACTTTTTCTCTTAAGAATGAAATAAAAGATTATTTTGGAGTCCAAGGAAGATTTCTAGTTCAAATTAAGATAAATTTTAGAAATTCTGTAATGAACAGAATGGAAAACTGGGTAAGAAGTAATTATCAATATAAAATACGATTTATTCAGATCAGATGGTCTAGCTTAATACTTCCAAAATGGTAAAATAGAATGAATCAACAGCATATAATCCAAAATAAAGATTTAAATAAATGGAATTTATATGACAAAGACCAATTAATTCATTATGAAAAAACAAAATAATTTTAAGTGGGATTCATTATCGAACCAAAAGATACTTTTAAAAATACTATAGATATAATATTTATTATATAAATATTTAATTATGAAGATAAAAAGACTCATCTATTTATGAATTAAAAAGTGTAATAAGCAAGTAGTTTTTATAATTACAAAATAGATAAAAGCAAATTATTTGATATGTGGAAATATCCCTGTCAATATTATCTAGCAGAAGATGATATTATCGATACGGAAAAAAGCATAGAAAATATTTGGATTGAAAAATTCCATTTTGGTCAGAAAGAAAGAAAAATATTGAATCTCTGGATCGATACTGAACCAAACAAAAAAAAACCTTTTGATTGGATGGGAATGAATGAAGAAATACTAGATCGTCCCATTATCAAATTTAGAATTTGGTTCTTTCCAAAATTTGTGATACTTGCAACGCATAAGATAAAATCATGGTGATACCAATCAAATTACTTTTTTAAATTTTAATCTTGGAACTAAAAATGTTAGTGAAAAAAAAAATCAACAAAAAAAAAAATAACGATCCTTTTATATCTATATCATCGAATGAAACAAAATCCATTCAATTAAAGAATCAAAAAATCATGAAGAAAAAGAGATTCTGAGGATCAAGTAGATCTTGAATCAGTTCTAGTAAAACCAAGAAAAAGATGTTAAGAAGATTATGTAAGATCAGACAGAAAGAGCGTAGAAAGAAAAAGCAATACAAAAAGTAATAATGGAAGTAGAATTTGATTTTCTTGCAAAAAGGTATTTATGCTTTCAATTAAGATGGATGATTCTTTTAAATCAAAAATAATCAATAATATAAAAATATATTGTCTCCCCGTTTAGATTGACAAATCCACGAGAAATTATTATATCCTCTTATTCAAAAGGAGAACTGAGTCTAGATATTCTAATGATTCAGAAAGATTTAACCTTACAGAATTGATGAAAAGGAATATTATTACGAATCAACTCGTCTGTCGGGTAAAAATGATGGAAAATTTATTATGTATCAAACCATAAATATTTTATTGGTTCAAGAGAAAAATTTAAACAAATCTTATCAAAAGATACAGAAAAAAACTATATTGATAAAAAGAATTTACCGAATCTATTGTAATAAATCAAAGTTTAACTAGAAATAAAGACAAAAATAATTATGATTTATTTGTTCCTGAAAACCTTATCCTTTAAACATCAGAGAATTGAGAATTCTAATTTCTTTCAATTCAAAAAATGGAAATGATATAAATACAGAAATTCAATACATAATATAAAAACCACGCTCACATTATAGATAAAAGCAAAACGTTTTGATAGAGATAAAAATAAAACCAATTAAATTAAAACTTTTCTTTGGCCCAATTATCGATTAGATTTAGCTTGTATAAATCGCTATTGGTTTGATACCAATAATGCTAGTTTGTTTATATGATAAGGATACATATATGTCCACGATTAAAAATTCGGTAAAGGTCCATTTGTCATATATATCCTAGCATATATCTAATCTAGTATATGAAATATATGAAAACAAGGTCCATATCCATTGTTTACATTGTTTTCCATTCTGATCTCATTCTGAATGGAATCAATCATGTATCAATTTGATCTAAAAATGAATCAATCCAATTTTTATTCGTGAAATACAAAAAATTATATATTTCTTCCCAAAAAAGAAAAAAATTATATCTATATCTAAAAAAACGAAAAAAATTGATTGATTAATGTTGACAAAATTTTTGTTAACGAATTAAAGATTATTGTGTATACCAAATTCAAATAAACTGACATTCTTATTTAATATTTTTATTTATTATTACTGATCAATAAACTATCTTAAAAATATGGGAGAGGTGGGATTATTTTATGGTAAAGAGTTCTATTCATTTCAATTATTTCACAAGAAGATAAAAAAAGAAACAAGTGGGGATCCGCTGAATTTAAATATTCGTTTTCACAAGATAATGAAGACTTACCACATTTGAATTACATAGAAAAGACTATTTATCTCAAAGAGGCCATGAAAATTAGGAAAACGCCAACGACTACTGTCTTATTTGGCAAAGAAAATCGGGTTATAAAGAATTAATTAGCGTTGAAATATCGGGAATCAAAAACTCGTTAATTTGAAGAGTCTTTTTTTTTTTATTATTTGACGTATTAGATCTTAAACTTGAATTTTGATGAACTTCTTTTCGTTTTCTGTAATATGGGAAAAATAAATCGAGTGGAAACCCCCATGAATGTAATTGTGCCACAAGAAAGGACTTATGATAGTCAATATGGGTCCTACCACCATCAATGCATGCATGTTCTTCGACTCATCCTTAGTCTAGACGGTGAAGATGTTATTGACTGGTGAACCAACATTAGGTTATTTACAGAGGATGGAAAAAAATTATGAAACCGAACAATTATACAATATTTGCCATGTGTAACACGTGCTGGGATTATTTAGCTACTGCGTTTATTAGAATGACAATAAATAAAAATGGACCGGAACAGTTGGGAAATATCTTGCTACCCAAAAGAGCCAGCTATATCAGAGTAATTATCTTTGGAGCTGAGTCGTATAAGCTTCATTTCTTATGGCTTGGCCTTTTATGCAGATATTGGTGCACCAGACTCCCTTTTCTATATTTTTAGAGAAAGAGAGTTAATATATGATTTATTCCAGCTGCCACTGGTATGAGAATGATGCATAATTATTTTCGTATCGGAGGAGTAGCAGCTGATCTACCTCATGGCTGGCTAGATAAATGTTTGGATTTGCCGATTATTTTTTAACAGGAGTTGCTGAATATCAAAACTTATTACGCGAAATCCCATTTTTTAGAACGAGTTGAAGGAATAGGGTATTGTTAGTGCAGAGGAATTACAATTGGGGTTTATCAGGACCAATGTTATGAGCTTCCGGAGTACGATGGATCTTCGTAAAGTTGATCATTATGAGTGTTATGACGAATTTGATTGGGGAGTCCAGTGGCAAAAAAAGATTTCATTAGCTCGTTATTTAGTCCGAATTGGTGAATGACAGAATCCATAAAATTATTCAACAGGCTTTGGAAGGATTCAGGGGCCTTTACTGAAAATTTAGAAACCGGGCGTTTTGCTAGAGAAAGGAATCGAGAATGGAAATTTTGACTATCGATTTATTAGTAAAAAACTTCTCCAATTTTGAATTGTCTAAAACAAGAACTTTATGTTCGAGTTGAAGCACAAAAGGAGTTGGGAATTTTTCTGATTAGATCAAAGTAGTTTTTTCCTTGAGATGGAAAATTGCCTGCCGGGTTTTATCAATTTGCAAATTCTTCTCACCACTAAAAGAATGAAATTGGCTGATATTATGACAATACTAGGTAGCATAGATCATTATTATGGGGAAGTTGATCGTTGAAATGATAATTGACAACAAATAGAATTACAGACTATCAATTCTTTTCCAGATTGAAACCCTTAAACGAGGTTTATGATATATGCTGTTTGTCCCCATTTTTTTGGACCCTTGTATTGGGAATCACGATAGGGTACTAGTAATTGTGTGGTTAGAAAGAGAAATTTCTGCAGGATACAACAACGTATTGGCCTGAATATGCCGGTCCTTGAGTTCTTCAAGCTCTAGCGGATGGAACAAAACTACTTTTCAAAGAAAATCTTTTCCATCGAGGAGATATTCGTTTATTCAGTGTCGGACCATCTATAGCAGTCATATCAACTCTATTAAGTTATTTAGTAATTCTTTTAGGTATCACCTTGTTTTAGCGGATCTAAATATCGGTGTTTTTTATGATTCATTTCAAGTATTGCTCGATTGGACTTTATGTCAGGATATGGATCAAATAATAAATATTCTTTTTTAGGTGGTCTGAGCTGCTGCTGCTCAATCGATTAGTTATGAAATACCATTAACTCTGTGTATTATCCATATCTCTACGTGCGATTCGTTTGAAACATGAACTTTACCTTTTCCCTAGAGATAAAGGAAGATTTTGAATAATTTGAATAGATATCTTTTTTTTTTTTATTCATCATTTGAATCAATAAATCAAATTAGATAGTTATATGAGTGAAACATAAAACAGCTTAGAAATTTGTAAAAATCGAGACTCATTTTTATAAAAACAGTAAAGCAGAAATAAACATAAGAAGATGAGACTATTTGTCCCAAAATTGTTGATTAGTCATCATAGATCATATCTTGAAAGCGGACTCAAAGAATCAACCTTAGTGAGTTTTAGCTATCATTTATATATATATATATCCACACTATCAATCAAAAATCAGTGTTGAGTTAAAATTAAAAATGTATAAAGAGGAACACCAAGATACATAAAGATTAGTAATAGAATTATTCAAAATAAAAGAATACACCAGTCTTTAAATTGGTAGAAATGAGTCAAATAAGTACTTCCCCATGTATTCTGAAATTAAGTATGTCTATTCACTGATTAAAGAAATGACTATCAAAAACAATTAATCCTTTATTTTTTTTTTTTACCTATTCAGAGAATAGAACAAAAAAAAAGAATGGAATAATAATAGAAAAAGAAAGTAGAGAAAAATTTTATTTCTTTTTTCTCTTCCATCCATAGAAATCTTCTTATCACCAAACTATGAAGAATAATATGTCTAATTTTTATAATCCATTGATATGGTTAAAATATTTATTAACAGTATTTTATTGAAAATTAAGTTATTACTGAACAATGAAGAATTCTAATTATAATAAAGGATGAAGATCAATTCAGAAGTGTACTTTTTCTTATTCTAGCAGACAGAATTCCATTGGTCTAATTTGGACTACCCGATGTATCTTTATTCTATCTACCTAC
>JAFKAK010000050.1:0-10236 GCA_019914995.1 Acanthochlamys bracteata
TGCGGATAAGCAAGGTGATCATCTAAATTGGGCACTATAGAAGAAGGACTATAAGCCACTTGAGATTCAGTCAATCATTGTTTTATATGGTTTACACATCATCAGCATAACCCGGAATCACATTCCAGTTTGACACCATAGTACTTAGGAGAGATTGATCAGGCGCCTGGCGCTAAACCTCCATCATTATGGACTGAGTGAGTGTTGTTCCAAGGTGAAACAAGTATTTATATATGCGACTCATTCTGAAAAGTTTGCATGAAGGGTGTGTCTTTGAGAAAGAAAAAGCCTCAACAGCATGGAGCAGCAGCAAAGGCACCTTTGGAGCAAGACATACCTATTGGACAACATGCATCAAATGGACAATCAGTTTGCAGCACCTCATGGTATGGTGCCCTTTGATCATAAAGGACTTCAAGAATGAGCTAACATAGGTATGAATGAGTTTTTTGGACACTTGAGGGCAGTGCAGGAGGATATGTTTAATGGTTTGCCAAACAAGGATATGTTGTGAGCTAAGGAATAAGGAAAATTTGTAGGAGTTTGGTTGATCAGTTTGAGTTATTGGATAAGAAGATTTGGAGATTCACAGTTAGGTAAAGGATCAAGACAGTTTTATCCTCAGCCCTCATCCACCCTTCCTCGACAGATTGAAAGCCTAAATCCAACCTATCCTAACCAGCACCTACCCACCTTTGGACTAACTATTATTATTTGTTCCTTAGCTTTTTGCTTTCTTCTTCTGGATGCTATATCTTTTTTTGTTTCGTATTGTGCATTTCTGTTTGTATTTTGTGTTTCCTTCCTTATCTAGGTTTAGCTTGCAGCCTTTCGTTAGATGCTTTGTTTAATGTACTTTGTTGATGTTAAATGAATGGTTGGTTAGGCGTTGGATATGTGGATGTTAACCCGGCAGCAATTTTTGCTACTAGCGCCTTTTATATGACCAAGCAGGGAGAAATATTTGTAAAATTATTACTCAGAATGCATACAGAAATTCACACACACAAAGGGAAAAATTTTTTTTATGATTTATCATTAAGCTAGATGCAGCGTGAAGCAGGAGGAAAAACTTTGTACCAGTCGGGCTGATAGCCTACCGGGCTACTAGGAATGCCGTCTGCTAGATTGTGTGAATGAAACTCTTACAGCATTGGTTTCAACGTATCAAGCGATGAATCAATATATAGTATTATAGAAGCTTAGAAAAGGCAAAATGAAGAACAATGGGACTTCATAGTACAAATCTCAAGATATCATTTAGAGATTTAAGCGTGAATCAATATATAGTACAGAAGCTTAGAAGAAAAAATTAATGCGAAGAACAACGAGTTCATAGCTCAATCTCAGAATATCATTTATAGATTTAAGCGAAGAAGATGCCAGGTACCTTTAGTATGAATATCTCAACTAATTATCTAGGTCCTGATGGAAAAATATAAAGGTATTGTTAGCTTACCTTGTTATAAATACCATTAATTTATCTAGATAAGTCGCATTGCCAATGTAGAAAGTGTTTTACAGAAATCTAGATTAAATGTTCGGAACATGAGAAATGGAAATAAAAATAAAATTAGAAAACAAAGAAGATCTTGTAAAAAAGAATACATCAATTAGAGGAATGAGTATATCGTCAAGAAACTAAATTAGAGAAAAAACTACTATAGATGATAAATGTACCAAATAGAATACTTGCTAAATTTAATTGCACTCCACTCCTGAACCTGCTAATGGTTGTAATTAAACACTAATGTTCATAATATTAAGGATTAGATTTTTCAAATTCACGAATGAGGCTTATAAAGTAGAAACTGTGGCATTTAATGGATTAAGGGTTGCATCTACTGCCATAATAAAGGATGATGATATCATTCGTGAACAATATCTTCAAAGGCTAAGCAGCTATGAATGCTCTAAATGGATGGCATAACCCTATTTTGTGATCTGACTCTATTCCTTATAAAACTCTGAATTTAGTTTTGCTACAAGCTGAAGTTCAGTCTGAATATAGTCTTCCTACCAATCAGGTTTATGTTCAACACCTTACCTCGAGATATAATAATATTTTTGGAATCACCTTTTTACTCGGAATAATGGTGTGTTATATCTAAGGATTTTATTCGGATTAAGTACCGTTTACTTATCACGACATTGTGCCCTTTTACCTCATAGTTGCCGAAACATAGGTGGACACAAGTAAGCCATGAATTAAGCTCAAGCAGAAAGGTTTATGACAAATAACACAACTAGTGATTTAGGGCACATGTCTTTGAACCTCCCTATCTTTGAGAAGCTGATACGTAAACAGAAGAAACCTTGTACTTGCATTTCAGAGGACAATGTCAATAGCAACTTTTTAACCCTGATGACTATTTGGAAGATAGTTTATTTTCAAGACGGTTCCAAATAAAGGGATATTCTACACCAGAACTAATACGGATCTCTATGCTTTGATAAATGAGTCAGACATGAATAACTTAAACCCTAAATTAGAAAACTTAGAGCAATGGGGTGGCGTTCAAAAATAATAGCACAAACTTAAAACTTTGTATTACAATTAATAAATAGAAAATATGATTATAAGTGAGAATAGATAGAACCTGAAGAAGATGAAAGAAATTTTAAAAGTACATATAGATGGTGTTAAATACAAAATTAGTTGTATACAAGATCAGGAATGACCATAGATCTCAAAAAAGCTTTGTGGCGTCTGATACCATCGTAGGCAAATGCAGTAAAAGCCCAGGATAGTTCCCTCATTACAAATAACTAAATGATGGCTACACAAAAGAAGATGGATGTATAATCCCAAATAAAATAGAATTAGCCTGAGGTTACAAGATAATAGAACTATAGTCTAATACAAGCCTTTTAGATCATAGTCTTATTATTAGTAAAATGAGAAACATAATATATAAAGAAAAAGTTAATGGGTGCACCTGCTTTCAAGATAGAATGGTTATAAATTTACGAAATTCTAAGTTTGAATTGTTACGTTAGACCATTTTATTAAAAGTTTAGGTATCGCGGAACCTTTATATAGTAAACTATGGTAAAGGCAGAGAAACTGTGAGACCCATTAAAATTGTAAAACACATTGAACGTTCAAATTTTACCTCAATTAGGCATCTTTAAAACCGATTCTTATAATCAAGCCCGACGGTTCTTGCGGGATGGAAACTATTTATTATCAAAGCCTGTGATATTCGTAATCAGTGAAAGAATAGTAAGATATCTTTAGTTGAGTTATAAAGAAAAAAAGAAATAGACGTACAGATTACGAGTTGTTGGCTGTATGTGCGCTTTGGATGCATTTAAATTTTCATTATATCAAAGTCTAAAATTACGCTTGAATAGATTGTATTATTAGCTTTCATGAGAAGATAGGACAAAAGGATCAACAATTGGTTCAAATTTTATAGATGGGAACCTAGGTGTGAGTAGAAAATATAAATATATCATATAAAGGTAAAGATATTAAGTACTAGATTTTCTTAAATTCTAAGAAAGTGAGATTCTTTTGTGAGATCCATGCGACCCTCCAGGAGTAGAACTATTCTTCCACAGCCATACACTAATTTAGCTCAGAAGCTGATGAAAATCCCACTCAGAGTAGCCAGACTAATGCTAGAAAAGTCTCCTTCGCTAGTGTAGAACTTGTAGTTCTTCAAAATATGTCTTCATTCAGACCTCTTAATACTCCAGATCTTACTAGAGACCAAAATGTTTTCTAGATAATGTTTTGATGGCTTATTAAATAACCTAGAGATAGAAATTATTTCTTAGCTAGTATGAAAGCTTTAGCTAATCATTTTAATATCAGACATAAGACCTTTAGGTTTTAAAGATGTCTTTAAAGATTAGCTAACAGGAGCATCCATGACTGGAAAGATGTCTTAGTATCATGGATTTGCTAGATTCCAAATACAAAGATTATAATAATTTCTTTGAAACTTAAGACTGTAGATTTCTAGATTCCAATACAAAGATTGTAATAATTTCTTTGAAGCTTTAGACAATGCCAGAAAGTAAAGGTAACTTTTATATTACCATCTCCCAGAACTGCTAGTACATACCCAACATTTCTATATGGCTGCTACACCACACACCTAAAATTATTTTGTGCTCACTGTGAAATTTTGTAAGATTGTCAAAAGATTAAATGAGTGCAACTCCATGCTCCCGAGAAAAGACTGCTCCACTCCAGAAGATAGTAGAATTAGAAAGAAACTTATTGTGAACGACTTACATACATAATACAGAACAAAGACTCAGGTAAAAATGCCAATCCATTGATGCAATAAGTTTGTAATTCCCTCTGAATACAGAATCATTTTCTTCCAGCACTATAAGACGAGAGCTAGTCTGACTCAAATTGCAGCCAGTAAAGACAAATAAAGTCCGTTTAGTGTTGACCGTTTGAGAAAGGTGTTACCAAGTACAGACCCTTCCACCTCAACTTGAGAATATACTACAACACCAGATAGTATGGTAGGCAAAAAATAGTACACATCAAGGCAAACATACCTACTTCAGCCAAAGACCTATGTCAATCAGAAAGGGCGTAGGACAAAATTAAATATAGAAAAATGATTTGGAAAATGAGCAGCATTATCTAGATGTAAAGAAGACAAGACATGGTACCAAGAAGAATCTTTATGAAGTAGTAGTTCCAGACAGAAGTCCACGACAAGATGCTTATCAATTTCTTCTTTTTGTTTAAAACTCTTGCCACTAATCTACGTTTGAATGTCACGAAAGTCTGTAGTTCACGAATCTTTTTACAATATGAATTTCTTGATCATTAAGTTTAAAATTGGAGATAAGTCAGCAAATTCTCAGTACAATTTCACGTAATGAAGATATGTTTTGTCGTTTATTGCGTCGCCCGAGAATCTCTTAAAGGTACAGCTATTGTAAATTTTATCATCTTCAATTTAAAAATTAACATGAATATTTTTTTAAAGATTTTCACTATTCCTTTTTCTAAATAAGAAATGAAAATAAGTTGAGAATCGATCTCATTTAATCTAATCATTTTTGCTTTTGGTTCTTTCTTGATTATAGAGCGATCGGACAATGCATTAGAAAAATCGACCGACATGAGTTCATCGCTTGTCACTTAATTCATTGACTTTTCAATGCATTGGAATCTTGTTAATAGGTTATGGAATTGGATTCAGAGATTTAGATCAAGCTTACGTAAAGATATTGGTCTTGATTGAGAGAATCTTATTTTATCCTTAGGTGGTAAATTTATTACTGTCAAAAAAGCGATCAGGAAGTAGACAGATCATGATTCATCGGTTTGATGATTGCGATAGAAGTTCGGTCTCCTGAAGCGCGATTTAATATTATTGGAAAAATATTGAAAAACAATCCATGAAAGAAGAGTGGAACCATGTATATGATACACTTTTCTTAAGCCGTTATTTGCTTCTCGAATTGTTTTGGGTCTCTCAAAACAAATCACTTTCAAGATATGATAAACATTTATCTAGGTTCTTTTGCTGAAAAGGAAAAGTCAATTGTTTTCAAAAAATCTCTCTTCCTTGGATCGAGAACATTCTTGATTTTATAATGATTTGAGAAATATTCATTGAGAACTCTTTTAATTATCACCCAATAATTACGAAAAAATAACTATATCGAATCACTACTACAAAATTCGTTTCATCGACAAATAAAATACCAACTAAAATAATATTATTAGTAATCTATTAAATGGTAGCTAAAGTTTATCTAATTAGGGTAAAAATTTTTGGAAATTCACCAGGCAAAATAAAGTAGTTGGTTGAGTAAATTAAGTAGTTACCAAATCTTAATATATTTGAGCCGATAGTTCATTATCGGTTATCATTACAAATACAATATAGGTAAATTTACTTGTTGAACTCACTTTGTTCCCGGTAAATATATGTTGAATTTGTTTAAGTCAATAATTTATTGATGAACTCATTGTATAATAATTAGTCAGTAAAGTGTGCTACTAGATCCCAAATTTGGAGTGCCATATTACATTTCGTTCTCTCTACATTTTTGTCTTCCTCATCGTTGGTCTTTTTGTAATTTTCTCAAATCACTGCTTGTCACTTGTCCTCACCGGTCTCTTCTCTAGTAGTCCTTCTTCCCTACTTCTGATCTCTTATCTCTTTTTTTTTCTTTTCCCTTCTTTCTTCCCTATACCTCTTTACCCGACTACATGATCCTTCCTAAGGACGTCCGCTCACATCGTCAAACATTTCTCCTCTACCTACAGAAGTGCCGAATTGTCCTCTCCGGTCATTACGATCGTTTTTTTTTTTTGCCTTCTTTCTTTCTCACGGCGCCTACTGCCGCAGGCAAAAATCCTAAATTTTCAGGACCGGCTTATTTAAAGGCTCTTTTCCTTGATTTGATGGATTATGCTCATTTGTGTAAATCCTGAATTTGTAGAGTATTGAATTTTTGTTCTATTGATTTTGTAAAAACATGGCTCCTCTTTCAACGGGCTGACAGGTGGTGGTGGTGCTATCCACGTCAAATATTTTAACGATGTGTAGTTTTTATAAACAATTTGCTCTCGAGCTCAATTGTTTCATGTAATGATGTATGGTTAAGGGAAGCAAAATTTTGAAAGTTCTTAGGATTTATATGGAACTGACACAAAGCCGATTTATGGAGTAAATTTTATAATGTGGCTAGTAGCTTTGGCCAATGGAGATCGTTATTTTGTCAATCACATCTATCTGTCATTTCTGAATTTTTTTGGCCCCAAGTTCTTAATTGCTTTGGAATTTGTGAGAAGGAAAAGCCACAGTGGTAGGACTTTGTTGGTATCAGGGCCATTCTTCGCCTCTGACTCGGGATAAGCTTCCTGAGGAAGAAGATAATTTTGGGAATGTATTATGCAAGATGCTCTACTCTGTACGAGAATTTGTTTTGGTTCTGCTGGTTATCTTATGTCGTAATGATGATTATTCTTATAATTTATTTGTGTTTATGCGAGGTTTAGGGAAGTTAGGAAAGAGCAAGAGGCTCTCTCATTCTGCTCACTTAAGAGATATTATGACATTAAACTTGGAGATATAATTCTGCGATTTTTCGGCAATGACGAATGGGATCCTTTGAAAGCGGCCCAGTCCTAACATGTTCTATCATGCATCTTAACAAATTAGGATTAGACTCACTGTTGAGTGTTGCTTTTTCTTTGTGTTTCTTGATAAGCAAAAATTGTCAGATTTACATTTTGTTTATGGTTATTATTATCATTACTTGGATCAAAGTTGATATTTTCTTTATGCAAGGATAGCAAGTGACCGGTAGCCCGTGATTCTAGGGTGGGAACAATAGATACTTTCACCTTGATCTAGCGCCTTGAAGAGACTCTTAATTACCTTAGATTACGCTGTAAGCGAAAGAACATCAAAAAGCGGCAATTATTTGTGTAATGTTGCTTCTTCAATTTTGGTCTTAATTTCTTTATTATTTTAATAAATAGTTTGTTCGAGTTCGAGATATTATGTCTTAAGTGGGTCTTTCAATTTCCATCAATATTATGTCATAATCCACAGAAATGCAATTATAAGAATATATTTGATTACGAGCAAGAATATAAATAGTTACTAATATTCACTTTCACTTCATCTAGTTGGTATTTGAATTTATCTTGTGGCGTAAGGAAAGCGACAGAGACCTATGGTATACTTACGATGACTTGAAGTTGATTCCAAAACCATTGCTTGTTGGTGATACACTGGTTGTTGGGGATTCTATTAATGTGGTTATTCTTTGAGAAATATCGAGGTTTGTTTTGGTATCGTGTACGAGCATTAGGCGCATTTTCTTAGCTTTGACCTTTAAGTTGTTATAAAACTAAGTCTTCCATTTAGAATTTTTAAAAAATCATAAATGCTTATCACTCCTCTCATCCTATTTCAAATACAATTTCATTTTATCATATAAGTAACTCTCACCCAAGATGGATGTATCTGTAGCAATTTCTTTGTCTTCGGCGTTTTTAGGTTTATTATAATTTTATAATGCTAAGTCTTGGATATACACTTTTAATAATTTATAAATGCTTCTAACTCACTCGTCCTATTTCCGTATCCACGACCCGACTCACGGCCCGCGGCCGCGCAGGCTAGACACATCTGGATGCGTCAAAAAGCTGGATCGGTCCCAGTAAGCGACCCAGCGTCATAAGCAGTTCACTTGACATTTTCAAATAAATAAAATTTGTGAACCTTCCCTATAATTTAGTGAAACCATAATAAATCATTTGATAAACGACAAAACAAAGTAGAAATAAACAAATGCACCAATGCAAAACCAGACCAATACAAAATATTTATGGGCTCTGGTATACCTCACACCTAATACATATACAAAAATCAATTCTTACAAATCAATTTAAAAAGAGATTAGAAATACATACTCTTAAAAAAAAAGCGAAGCCTCCCTGTGCCAAAATAAACCATAAGTACTGCGGATCTCAAATTGACGTGCTTCATCAAAACTCAGTGCTATATCACCTTCGACTCTCGCTAGTACTTGTAATATACAGGGGAGGCCAGAAAGAAAAAGGGATGAGCCCAGTTCGGTGAGGTGAAATAACAAAATGCATCATTTAGCTTACTGTCATTACCACTAATTGTTTCAATTCTAACCTACATGCAGACAAATCACGGCGATTGGGGCGGGGCAAAAAGTTTTGTGGGTCCACCGTCGTTCCATACCACCCTAGTTTCCAATAAGAGGCAGTCTGGAGGCTTTGACATGCAACTAATGCGGTCAAAGATATCATGCTATATTAACATGCAATAATATTCATTAGATGCCATGTATTATGAACAAACTCACAGTTTATATTTCTTTCCTTTATGACATTCCTAAATACATAAAGTCCACTATGCGTATAATGCCATTATGCATTCATATACATTGCATTATCAAACATGTCTAATATGATGCAATACATGTTTATCTATCTATATCATGATGTAACACTGAAGTCGGGAATCAAGAAGATAAATATATAATATAGGCGAGATCGAACCTCATTTCAGCCTACAATGAGTTACTCACCTTTCGGCGGGTACAACCATTGGGTGATCTAGCAAGATAAGTAGTGAATCTCCTTCGCATGGAGCACAAATCTACTGACATGGGTGGTGCACATGTGCACACCATTTGAGTCCTAATCTCGACCCACGACTACTTTGCCCTGCGTCTTATTGCGGTGTCACATGCGATATAATACAGCTCATGCCATTTAGTTCAATATAAATCATGTCTCTAAGCATATACATGGTTTCATGGTTCGTTTATCCATATAAAGATGTGGTCATGCAACGTAAATAATAATCCTTCGATTTGTTGGGTTACCATATTTGATATCATTTGTATAACAACCATGCTCTAAGCATATTAAAACTACCGCTAAGAACATATATATATCTGTATTAATACTCTTTATAGGCGTAAATCAAGCTGGCAAGACGCTGAATTCTGCATTACTCTTAGACTAGTTAAATTAGAAAATTCCTCTGAACATGCTCCACACATGTAATCATTATCTAGCATGAGGAGTAATTTATCAATATAAAGAATGTGGTGAGTTATGCGAGTTTCAAGTGTTACTTGTCGACAAAAACAAGTAGAAAGAAAGTGCACATTGCTCTCACTGTTTATCCGATGATCAATTAATCCACAGATTACTCTAAGTCAAACCTTGATCCCGTTCCTCGGCCAGCTATACGTATATATACATCTATTACTCAGTGCGTTCATGAGGTGTCTACCAATCATGTCTCTGTCCCGCGTCGGCACATAAGCGCGTCAACGACAGTGATCTACATGTCAATTCAGCCCAAGCGACCAATCATTTAATCTTATCCACTACTCAATTATACTAACATTAGCAAAGCCAGAAAGAACACCCACGATTCGTAAGGGCGATAAATTCCCAAATTAGCGAGTAGAAAATGCTTGATTTTCTCAACCTTCGTCCTACGATTAGATTTTCATTACAGGAATCGTGAATAGATGCGGAGAATTTTCGGCGAATAAAATCCAGCGACTACGAATCAAAATAGCAACCACTAAATTAAGAATAATATTCCAAGATATTATTGCAAGCGTGATCATAAATCATTCCAAAATGATTTGTGGAAGCTCGACGGTGAAATTCTGATACAGTGAAAGTCGTCTCGACTAGAGAAAAGCATTGTGGTAAGGGGATGTGTTTTATTA
>JAFKAK010000052.1:0-17500 GCA_019914995.1 Acanthochlamys bracteata
AGCCTTACAGGGCGGAACCAATAGTTGTTTGAATAGCGGTTACATTTCCCCCTATCAGTGAAATTTAACTCAGATCCATGGAAGAAAAAACGTTATTCTTTTTTTTAGTTTGGTGTTTAGATAGTTTAGAGTTTCTTTTTTTTTCCTTGCTCACAAAAGAAAAAAAAATAGACTAATGGCAACTCTTGGGAAATTAATATTACCCGGGGAAAAATTTAACAATATAATAAAGAAAAAGGTGAATCCCATACCTACTTCAAGTAGGCGACGTATTGCTCTATTCTGGTCTTGATGGTGATAGGCGAATTAGTAAATTTGAAGGGGGTACAATAGGAACTCTAATTTTGGGAATAAATAATTTGGTGTGTATTAAGGGGCGATGGTTTGATGATCAAAAAAGGGCTCTGTAAAAGCAACAGGAAGTTGCAAAAATCCCCGTGGTGAGGTTTTTGGGGGTCGTTTATAAATGTTTTTTAAAACCTTTATGGGAAAAATTTCCTTTGAATCTCGCGTTGAATCCCCCCCCCAGGTATTATTTCGCCCTTTCCCGTATTGAGCCTCTTCAAACAGGGCTTTTGTTTTGATTCGATGACCCCTATAGGCGCGGTCAACAGAATTAATTATTGAGGACAGACGACCGGTAAAACAGTAGCTGGATAATTCTAAATCAAAAGGGAAAAATGTAATATGTTTTTTGTAGCTTTGGTCAAAAGCATCTTTTTAGCTCAGGTAGTGACTGGTTTACGGGAAACGGGGGCGAGGGAATACACTATTGTGGTGCAACCCGGGGATTCCCTGCAATTACAATACCCCGCTCCTTATCAGGGGGGCCCATGAATATTTTTTTATCTAAAACGACATCTTTTTTGATGATCTCCCCCAAAGGGCCGCTTATCGAAAAATTTTTTCCTATTAAAAGACCCCAGGTCGGAACATCCGGGAATGTTTTATTATTCGCCTTTTGGGGAAAAAAGGGTTTCAAGTTCTCCTTTAGGTGAAGGGTATGACCGCTTTACCAAAGTTGAACTCAATCTGGAGATTTTGCTTATATTCCTATAATGTAATTTCCTTTCGGGTGGACAAAAAATTCTTATCCGGGGATCTATTTAGGAATTCGACCTTATTAATGTAGGATTTCTGTTTCCAAATAGGATCCCGGGTCAAATTAAAACCTAAACAAGTAGCCGGGTCAAAATTTGGGAAATACTCAATTCGCGGGGTTAAACTTTTTCTTTGCTTCTGTCTCGATAAACGACTCAGAATCAATTGGAAAGGGCGCGGTGCAAGTTTCTCAAAAAATCCCCCTCAGACCCTCTTACTTTGGGAAAAACAGTGCTCTTTTATACTGGAAAAAATGGATATCTTGATTCATTAAATTTGGGCGGAAAAGAAATTTCTCGTTCAGTTCACCTATTTAAAAGAATAACCAATTCCCAAAAAATTTTATCTTCACCCCAAAATATTCAAAAAACAGAAACCCTTTTGAAGAAACTATTCAGAACAGATAAATTTTTTCTCTTAGGGAAAAAACATAAGTTTCTCATTCTTCTTCTTAATTTTAGTACGCCTTCATGTCTTCATTACGGTCGATATTTTTGATTCGAGTTATTGAAAATGAACAATGACATCAGAAGGCTTTTTCAAGGTGGCCGTCGGGTGAACCTATGCAAGGTTTAGAAGACACCATCTATCCATTGAACCCAATGGACGCCTTTTTCTGTCTTTTTTTTTGAAATACGTTTGAAAATTCTTTTGAAGAAGAAAAGGTGCGCTATCATTGATGCGTGTGTGTGAAGCCATGCATAATAAGGAATTATGGAGCGGGTAACATCATTAACGGAAGGCAGAAACGAATTGCGTTGGTCATTTTTAACGTCTCTAATTCAAGGCCGAACGTAGTACAGGTTCGTTCGGCTCGGCATGAAGATAACATTCCCAGATCTAGGAGCATAAACGTGAAAAAACAGAAAAGTGCGATGTATCGGGGCAAAAAAGCATCCTAAATCCAGAAGAAAAAAAAAAATGAATCCTAGCATCTATGTCATTTTTTTTTCTAATCACAAAATTGCTTTCTAGATGATCCCTCTACTCTAGAGGAGAATTAAAATCCATCTAGTCTAGTTACTTCTTTTCCTTATTCCCATGGGACCCCCCAAAGGAAAAATTTAAATTTCCCCCAAAAGCTGAAATAATATTACAGTTCTAGAAAACAAAACTACCGTTTTATACCCTTTTGCTAATCCCCCTTTACAACACAAAATTGAAATCTAATTGATTGAAATAGACTTTTTTTTTCTTAAATCCATGGATCCTTACTCATACTTTTTTAATTGGAAGAATTCATCCAATTAAAAAAAAAATTATTTGCATTCTAAATCAAATTTTTTTTCCCAATTTTCCCATGAATCTTGGATACAAATCACGAGAATGTATATTTTTTCCTCAAATTATGTGCCTTTGAGGTAAAAATTAAAACCCCCTTTTTAAGAAATAAAGTTTTGATCAGAATATGAAAAAAACAGAAAAAACCCCTTAACTTTTTAAGTTTTAATAAAAACAATCACCCCACCCTAAAACTATCCCCTAAAATTTCATTATTGTATAAATATGGAATCTTTGTCAATAAAAAAGGGGGCGAGAAAATTACAATTAAAATGTCAGAATCTGAAAATTCAGCGTTCCGTCCTTTTTCATCCCCATTTGGAAAAATAGGTGAAAAACAAAAGTTTTTATTCAAATTTGAAAGTTATATTATACTTTTTTTGTTTTTTGTTTGCTGGGAAGTCTACTGACAGTTCTGTACAAAAGAGTTGGACTTGGACCATAAAAATGATGAACACATTTTCCTTTTTCCTTCTCTTTCAGATCTTTGATTCGGCCCCATTGGGTTTTTGTTTTCTTCTTGAAGAAATGGTTATATTATAACTATATAATATAGTTTATATTATATATTGTTGTAATATCTGCTATTTTTTCCCTTATATGTATGTATTTTTTTTCCCTTATTCCAATTCCAGCTTTTCCAATTTCATAAAGAAAAATTAAATTACTATATAAAATATTTTACTATATATATTATATAGTAATAATATATGATACTTCATTCTATCATAAAATATTGCACTTTTCTACTCCAATAAAATATCTCTAATTGGATATCAGATCATAAAAATAAATCTTTTTTGTTTAAATTTGATTGGATCAAAAATCAAAAATGTCCCCGGCCAGTATTAATCGCCGGGAATAAAGAACCTTTCCTACAAAAAAATAAAAGAAAGTACTCTTTCTTTGGAATATCTGTTTTAGTAAATTTTATCTAAATAGTTTTGATAAAATTTTTTTTTGTGTATATCTTCTATTTTTTGATTCTATCCTTATAATAAAATTCCAAAAGAAGGAAAACGGGGGTTTTATCAATCTTTCTTCACTGTCAAAAAATTCCCAATAAGTTGGAAAAGATGGCGGGAGTGGACTAAAGCGGGGTTGCTAATCCGTTGTGAGTTATTTACCAGGTTCGAATCCTTCTACTCTTTTCTATTGCTTGAGGCTTTTTTAATTCAAAAAAAAAAAATTTTTATCCTTTTTTTTTCTTTTATCATAATTAAATCTATGGGAAAAGATAAAAAAATAAAAATGAAAAATTTCAAAAAAAAGACGGGAAAAAAAGAAACTATCTTGCTCTCTTATTTTATTCTTCCGTCAGGATTGTCTGGATCATTAGATAAGTCGAATATGAAGAAACAAAGAAAATCCCACTGTATGGCAGTTTGAGAAATAAGCATTACACAATCTCCCAAAATAAGATCATTTTTTTAAAAAGAGAATAGATTCTTTTTTTACCATATCCCATTTTGACATTGACACCTAAAAAAGAAAAAAAAAAACGTCTTATATCACAATAAGGTCAAAATTTCGATTTATAATAAAGGTTCATAATTACATAATGTAATGTAAGATTTATCCTATCTTATCAATTTTATAATCTTTTATTTATCAGATAAATCTGAATTTAGGAAAGTAATAGTTTCATCGAAAACTTGCACTTGAAACAAAACTAATGAAAGAAAGTAAAAGGTATGAGGGGGTAACGTCTACGGTGGGTTAAAAAGGAAAGCCTCAGGTAATTTTGAAGAAAAAATACTCGAATAAAAAGGGAAAAAAAGACAGATACAGATTAAATTAAAGATATTAAGCATAAAAGTTTTGTTCTCGTAGATTAGATAATTTTATTTTTTATGAGTTTTATAAGGAAAAATGAAAGACAGGTCAAAATCCTTCTTTTCTCTAAGCTCTCCCAAATCAAAAAAACCTTCCCCTTTTCTAATGAGAATACAGATGTACTTTCATACAATATCTTAATTATGTAATGATCTGAATTTTTTTTTTCTACAGTGTCAAATCCTAGCAACATTATATCCCATTTTGGGGAAAAAATTTACAATTTGAATGCCAATATTACTCTTTATTGTGGCCTAGAAATCAAATGGGCGTGACAATGACAGCGAGGTGTCCCCGTACTCGGAGGTTCAATCGCTCCGTCTGGGCTCGTTCCGTAAAAATATATCATGTGCCAGCAATAGGTAATATCGTACTCGACGCTGTCTTATTTCACGATCGCTCATTTCGTATTTTTCAATGTTATTAATTGAGCGAAAGTCGAACTTCATATTTTCTCATTTATATTATTTACTGTATGAAAAGTACGGTGGCGGGATTGTGAAAATATTTCGTTAAAAGATATGCAAGGCTCAATCGTTCTGTTTTCCATGAAAGAAATAACGAAAACTTAAAGGTATGTTGCTGCTACTATTACCGGTAATTAAATAATTTTTCTACTTTCACTTTTACTTGTTATGTTGTGTCGGTATGTTGTGCCAATTCAACACTAGTTTTATTTAGTTACTTAATTTGATTTTTTTCTCAACATTCATATTGTTTTAATGATGTGCCGAACAAATAGCAATCGATAATAGATCTGTTTATCTCCTATTCCGTTGTTGTTTGCGTTTTTATTTTACTGCTAAACACGGACGGTCTTACCATTTCAGAAGACGCATTTGCGAACCACCGCAGTCCAACAATTTGTATATACATCCCTATTAGCAAAAGAATCCTTGTGGATCCCCCACCTAATTTGTTGGTATTTTGAAATTAAATTTATTAAATTAAAAATTGATATATAAAATTGGGGAATTTTGAAAATTGATCTCAATTTTTTCCTTTGGTTTGGACTTATTTGTTAGTTAAATGTTTTAGGTCGTCAGTGCCAATTTTTTTTTTTTATTTCGCCCCTACCCTACATAGCAAATTTTCTGGGTTTTTACTAAACGGTAAAGTACTCGGCTTTTAAGTAAAATATCATCTTACATTTGGATGAAGTAATTAGACTTTTTGGTGATCTATAAGCCCCGACTGATCCTGAAAGGTAATGAATGGAAAAATAGCATGTCTCGTAATAAAATTTAAAAACTTTAATTTCTTTTGTAATTTTTTAAGTAGAATTTTGATTTACCCTTACTGGATCATTAAAAAAAATATTGTTTTTTTTTTTTTTTGGAGGGAAAAAAAAAAAAGGGAAATTCCCAACATTTCTTTTTGCCCTAATGAATAAATGGATAGGGGGCCTAGGTGGGGCCCCAAATTTTTTTTATAAAACAAAAAGCAGCTTATGTTCTTAATTTGAATATACCCATTAATTAGATTTAAAAATAAATTATGCCAGATGTGTAAAGGTTCTACTGTAAGTGGCCCTTTTTTTTTTTTATAGATCCACCTTTATCTATATGGATTAAGTGGATGTGTATAGAAAAATATACTGAAAAAGGGAAAATTTTTTTCCAAAGAAAGAGCAATCGGGTTGCAAATAAAGTTTTTACCCCCAAAATTATTTTTGGATCAAGGAGAGGAAAAAGTCGGATTGGATCCTTCTATCCGGTATGGGTATATAGTAGGTATTTGTTTTTTGTATACTAAAAAATTCTCCCTTTCTGCGTATTGCACTATGTATTATTTGATAATCAAAAAATGCCTCCTACTTCTGGTTCAAGTAGAAATGAAAAAAAATTACAGAATATTTAGAAAAGATAGATCTCGGCAACAACAACCTATACCACTTTTCTTTCAGTTTTTTATACTTATATTATGGTTTAAAGGTTCGATTTTACGAACCTAAATGGGTTATGATAATAATAGTTCCCGTACTTGTAAAACATTTAATTACTCAGATTTATCAACAAATTTTGATTTATTCTGTTAATGAATCTAACAAAATCGATTGATTGGATAACAATTCTTTTTTTTCTCAAAGATATCTGAAGTTTTGCGTCATTGCGAAAATTTCCCTTCTCTCAGCAATTATATTTTCCTTCAGGAAAAAAAAATAAAATCTAACTTTACGATCTATTCATTCAATATTTCCCTTTTTTTGAAACAAAAATTTCCATTTAAAATATTGTCAGATATATTAATACCCCATCCCTCCATTTGAAATCTTGGTCAAATTCTTTGCTGGATCCAAGTTTTCTTTTCATTTTTGCGATTCTTTCTCCACAAACATCATAATGGGGAAAAGTTTTTTTCAAAAAAACCTTTTCAAAAAATAAAAAACTCTTTGATTCTATATAATTCTTAATTTTCTGAATGGAATTTGTCTTGTTTTCTTTAAACAATCCTCTTATTTAATCAAAAACCTTGGAATCTTTCTTGAGCGAAAAAATTTCTATGGAAAAATGGAACATCTTATAGTATGTGTCATAATTTTTCAGAAGGCCTTTTGGGTCTTCAAGGGTCCCTTTTTCTTTTGTTTAAAAATTAAGGAAAACAATTCCACAAAAAGGGTCTTATCTTTTGATGAAAAAAAATGGGAAAAATCTTGTAATTTTGGAATATTATTTTCATTTTGGCTCAGCCTTACAGAATTTCAAAAACCAATTAAAATCCATTCCTTCTATTTTCTCGATTTTTCTCCCAAATGTATTAAAAAAAACTTCTGTGGAATCAAATGCTAGAATTCCTTTATTTGATACTTACTATAGAATTGGGTCCATAGTCCCAGTTCTTCCCTCTTATTGGATCTTTGTCTAAGCTAAATTTTTCCTATCCGGGCATCCTAGTAAGCCAATCCCGGACGGATTTATCGGATTCTGATTTATTATGGGTTTTGGGCGGAAAGTGAAATCTTTTTTCATTATTATAGTGGATCTCAAAAAAAAAAAGAGCTTATATCGAATAAAAGTATGCTTCGACTTTCTTGTGCTTAAAAAACTTTGGCTCGTAAACATAAAATACAGTACGTGCTTTTTTTCAAGGTAGGTTCAGAATTATTAGAGAATTCTTTACAGAAGAAGAAGGGGTTGTTTTTATTTCCCCAAAAAACAAAAATCTTTCCTCTCTTAGGTCACCAGAGGCACATTGGTATTTGGATATTATCCCTATATTGAAATTGGGTAATTCATTATGATAGGGGCGATAACTATGGCAAAAATATGAAATTTTTACAATGTCTAATAAAATAGACGACAGAACTTCATTGTTTTCGTTCTGAAGCTACTAATCTGTCGTGTAGTGTTGAATCAACTAGTATTCAAGAATGCAGACAAGCTTTAAGGGATGAGAGATTTGTTTAGCCTCTGTCATAAAAGCAAAGTCGTGCTGGCTCGAAAAATACCCAGCTTACAGTGAAGTAATTTATATTACCATTTAGTAAAAATTATCTCCATCCGACTAGTTCGAGTTCAAATCATCCGAAAAATGAAGAAAAGTATTTATTTTTAACCCATTTCATTATAAATTGTTTTAGTATTTGTCGGAAAAGATATATATCTGTTGAGATAATTGACATTGTTTTGCTACCATGTTTCCTACTGGTAAATAACAAGCCTTTCGTAACTATCTCTTTCTCTGGTTATAGTTGTATGTGTGCGGGAAGTCGCGAGCCAGACAAACCAAGATCTTACCATTGCAATTTTAGAGAGCAAAGCACAACCCAAGTCCTTCTGCAACTGGATAACTAGCACGGGAACTTTACATCGGATGGTTTGGTGTTTTGTGTCCCTACCTTATTGCCCAACCCTTATTTATTATCGCATTCATTGCTCCCTCCAGTAGATTTGATGGTCGTAAACCTGTATCTGGGTCTTTCTTTAGGGAAAACAATATTATCTCTGGTCTTTTTCCACCTGCGCTATGGTTTGCTTTTTCCCCCGATATGGGAAGCATCTGTTATGAATGGTTATCAATGGCGGTCCTTATGAGTTAATTATTTCACTTCTTACTTGGTGTAGCTTGTTCAATGGGTCGTGGGGGGGAACTTGTTTCCGTCTGGGTATCGTCCGGGATTGCTTTTAGCTCTGTTGCAGCTGCTACCTTTTCTTATCACCTATCAGTCAGGAATTTTTTTCTGATGGTATGCCTTTAAATTCTGGTACTTTCAACTTCATGATTGTATTCAGGCAGCACAACATCCTTATGCATCCATTTCACATTTTAAAAGGTAGCTGGTTTTCGGCCCATTCAGTGCTATGTGGTTCCTGTGCCTCTGTTTGATCAGAAAACAAGGCAGATCTGCTAATGGTTCAGATTCGGGCAAGAGGCTTTTAAAATGGGCTCATGGTTATTTTGCCGATTGATCTTCCAATATGCTAGTTTCCCGCAATTCTCGTTTCTACATTTCTTCTTGGCTTTCTTGGCCCCTTGTAGGTTCTGGGTTTACCGCTTTGGTATTTGTACTATGGCTTTCCAACCTAAATGGTTTCAATTTCAACCCAAACTGGTTGACAGTCAGGGTCGTTTATTAACACTTGGGGTGATATTATCAGCAAAATTTTTCCTTTGGGATAAATAATGCATGAACATGTGCTCCCTTCCTCTAGACCTAGCTGCCCTTTAAACTCCGTCTACAAATGAACTCGAACACCTACTATTTTAATTTAATGTGACATATACAAAGTGTTGAAGGCAATATGAGGGCAACAAAGTTTTGCCTTTTTTACTCTTTTGCTTTGGATTGCGTGCCGTATACCCTTTTACATTTTAGATGGCATTCTATGTCCATCAATATCTCGATCTAATGTGAAGGAAAAATTCGTAATGAATGATGAATGAAAAGAAAATCTGGGCAGAAGGAGGGCGGATAACCCGAAAATGGTTCGAACGTGGTTGTTGAATCCCACCATGCGCGATTTCGTCCGTCGTTATTTGCCATTTCAAATTCCAAAAATAAAATTTCTATTTTCCTATTTGCGGCGACGAAAAATAAAACTATCACCTATATTTTTTTCTACTTCTTCTTTCAAGCAGTTGGGTTCGTGAGTTTTTTCTGCAATTGAGCTTTCCTTCGCCGCCCCCATGAGAGATGATCTCCCGGGTTCATAACCGCTCCTCTTGGACGCTTACTAACCAACATGAATCGGCTCTGCAAATTTTTTTGGTTTTGCCTAACGCACTTGCCCGACGTTGCTGTGCAGTTTGGATATCATTGGACCTCCAGATATTTGTCTTAGTAGTGATTACCTCTTTTTTGTGTCAGTTTCGCTACTGGCACCTCTTTCCTCTAACTAATTGTCCACCCTTCCAAAATTGATTTCTATATTATATATGTGGCGTACTGGGGCATATCAGTTTAAATAGATTCTTCTTTTTATCAAAAAAAACCCCTTTCCCCAAAAAGTACAAGCTTCTTCCAAAGCATCGGCCTTTTTGATGTATGTATTATATCTATACAGATGGATCTTATATAAATCCTATGATGAAGTACCCAGATGGGTATATAGGAATCCAAATCTATTATCACCTCATGTTATGATCTTTTCCTGGTCCCCCCCGTTCCGTCATCTGGCTTATATTTCTGAGCTTCAGACCGTGACTCTTAAATTACGTCGATATTACATATTTGTAGGAACCGAGGTAACGCTCAGGATTTTCCCGGGAGATCTTTATATTGCGCCAGCGGCATTGCCTGCGACTTCATCAATGTGGTAACCGATCTCTCTCTTTAGTGAGGCACTTCCGCTGCGTGGGTGCATTGTGATTTTGTCTCCTCCATATTACCATATCTCTGAAGTCATATTTTATGAAATTTACTGAACTCGTCGCTTGCCGAGCCCTCAACGATTTTTCTGTTGGTCAAAATCGTGATCATTCTGGAGTTTTTGTCGTAAACCTGGTGATTACTTCCAGTGCGTAAATCGTAGTTCGACCGCCCTTTAAAACGGGCATTCCCCATTGATGGGAACTGCACACCGAAAACAATGGTATCTCTCAGTATAACCCCCTCTAGGATGTAAAATATATCTCTTCTCCCCCGCCCAGTATGTGGACAACAGTATGCATTTCATTGAGAACTTTCCTTCTAACAATTTGCAGTGCCGGATATGTCTTTTTTCATTCGTCTAAAATCGATTTTGCATTATGGTATATGTTTCACTCTATGCTAATATTCCTCTGGAAGCCCGACGCTTTACCGCAACGATGTATCCATAATCAAACTGACACATCGTGAATTGAATTTCATGACTGACTGCGACATTTCCATTGAACAACTCGGGTAAAAGTTTCGCCACAAATTGTCGCCGTATTTTTGCTTTAAGTTCTTTTTTATGAAGGTGAGATGAAACAACCCGATTTCGAGCCGTTTGTGCAGACGTTTATGCATTGCGTGACATAAGAATACATTCTTCTGCCCTGATAAATGACTATTCATGACTATTGTATGACATGAAGTTCGGCAATGCTGTTTCTGTCTGGTGATCTGATTCGGCGATAATGTATTGATTACCAATAACCGAATACTTTCTGTAAAAATACTGCATATTTATTCCATCCATAAATCCATTTTCTTCCTATGAATTCCCGTATCGACAAAAATTCGATTCTTACTGTTCATATGTTATGTATGAATATACCAACCAGTGGGCCCATGTATGGATGATAATTCCATTGATACAGAGCCAGTACAACAGACATTAACACGTTCCGACGGCGTGCATCAACAGTACGAACTCGCCAGTGGTGGGCGCTTTATTCATTCGGCCGTGGATGCTGGCCGGATCGTCATGCATCGTGCATCAATTGAAAGTGAAATGGGAAGGAAGTCAATGTGACATCAATTCGTCACTGGATCTCTTCGGTGAAGATATTGAGAGAAATCGAAATTCTCACTATGTATTCGTGGATCAAATTCGATTCGATGAGATCTTTCGCTCCCACCGACCGGCATTTTATGTAACTCTTCTGACCCCGGTATCCTACTTTCACGTTCGGCAACGATCGATATTTCGCGATCAGTAACCAGTACTGCTATGGCGATCTTATATCTCATTGACAATCGAAGATGATCGAAAAAATCTCTATTTTGAGGGCTTTCTTCCTACTACCTATAATTCCATTGGACAGAAATGAACATTGGAAGAATCTTTGATCTTCCAATATCAATAGGTTGTTGTTTCACTCTCTATCTCTTCCAAGGAAAAGATTTCTGCGGGTTGTTTCATGAATCCCACATCTACAGAAAATACTGAGTTCTCCCAATAAAAAAAAGTATGTCGCTGTTGATCTAACCGAGAATTCGCGGAAATCCGGAAAAGAGGATTTGGTGTACCCATCTGACTATCTAGCTGGAATGAAATCTCGTTGAGAAAGATAGCAAGCTATCTGGGTTTATTTTTTTTATTCCCTGAAGTATTTGTCGTCTTTCTCCCGGAAAAGCACATAATTTGATCGGACTTTAGCGAGGAAAGGAAGAGGCGATTTGTTATTCATGTCTGCTTTCGTGAAAAGGCGGTGAGGAGGAATTTCTTCAGGCAACAGGCTGGCAACTATTCAATCAAATGATATTGAACATCTTTTCCATCTTTCTCGAAAAAAGAGGTATTTCTTTGCAGAGGTATGCTCATTCCTATGTGTGGTCCGCCGGGTATCTCTCCCCGGTGAGGGAAAAATCAGCACGAATCGGTTTTGAACGTATCGAGAGAATGGGTTGGTTAGACAATGTGTTGTAAACAGGATCGGTTTTTGCAGTACGGAATTATTTTCAAATAACAATATTTTTTCCAAGATCTTCTTTTCGTTCAATGGATTCGCCAATTGAAAGTCTTAGGTTTTCAGAGATCATTTCGTTCCTGAAATAAATTCAGAATATCATTGTTTCGAAAAAACAGAGATTCAGCAACAAAAAGGGAAAAATTTTTTGGGGGATCCTTCGCTTTCTTCCCAGAACTACAGAGATAGAATCGGGATCGTTAAAATGCCTGGATCTTCCCCCCAAAATCTTCACGGGACGTGAGAAACAGATGAATAATCTTCTGTTTCCCGAAGAAATCAAAAATTTTTGGGAATCCTCCCAGATCAATTCTTCTTTTTTCTCTGACGATCGAAGCGGGTTCGAATCTGAGAAGACCAGAAGATCAAGTATTGAAGAAAACAGATATTTCTTTGTCCCTTTCCGAGCGATCGAAAATAAAAGAAATATTGATATATTCAAGATATTACGTATTTACAAAATACCGTCTCAATTCATCTATTTCATCGAATCCGGATGTGAAATATGATTTCGAAGGAATTCAGCGGACGTTTCAATAATTTCATTCTTGAACAAAAAATCTATTTTTTGATTTATTTCATCTATTCACAACCGGGGCTGAGGAACGATACGCCACGATTTTAGTCGAATTCGAAGAAGATTTCGAAAATAACAGATCTATTCGCTCCATCAACCGAGCCGGATCTGTTGTATCATGAAATTTGCCTTTTTTTGATTCCTTTGGATCAATCGAAAATTCTTGAATGGTATTCAACTCCGAGATGTATCGAATCCGGAAAATCTTTTTTTGGTTCTACCTCCTCTTTTTATGAAGAGAATGAATCTTTTATCGAAGGATCGAAAAAATCGGTCGTGTCTACTGTGGGAATTTGGAAGATCCCAACTAAAAACGGCGTATTTAACAACGGCAAAACAAACGCGATCGGTCAATCGATAGATGATCGGATCTGTTCAAATCAACAGCAAATCCGTAGGTACATAAATGTGTCGAATCGATTTTTTTGTGAATAGATCGTCGCGCTTCGCTATGAAATTCAGGGGTTCGAAAAATAGAAGTGATACTCTGAATCTGTAACTATATTGAATATGCGATCGGCAACATTTATCGAATTGGAAAAGTCGGAAAAATGGTTTGATCTCTTGTTTCTCGGGCAGGGGAGATCCCGAATCGGATGCGATGCGATATAATAACCGATCTCCGAGGAAATTTCCCGGGAACATTTGGAACATTTCGTTTTTGAACGAGAAGAACCGTTTTCGAAAGCAGTGTTCGATCGTACGTGCGTAATCGTATTCGTTGATTCGGCTATCGACAAGCGGGCATTTGTCTGGAACGCTTCGTTTCTTTTTGTCGGGATTGCTTCTAACTTTTGTCAGAGTCGCTAAGCTTTTGTCAAGCCCTTTCACTGCTCTGTGGTGTCGGGAATATCCCCATTCGAAGGTCGGATCACATCTGTAATTGAAGGTCGAATGATCGGCTCTGCCGTCAGTGTTGAAATCGTAGGTCTTTCAAATCGTTCATTTGAAAGAGTGAAAACCCTTATTGGACGATGTGATACTTCCCAGACGAAATTCTTGATCAATGAAGGAACAATATTTCATTTTTGTTCAGGTAAAATGAATGACTTTCATTCATTCAAAAAATCAAAAACAATTTGATAACGCAGATTTCCTATTTCTCAATGCTATCCCACGATCGAAGACCATTTGAATCCCGTGCTACATTTCGATAGAAGTTCGTATTTCTTTTTTATAAAAGCAGATCTTCATTCTTGAATGATCACAGCACTTTTCTTGCTGACTGAGATTCCTTTTTACGGAAAAGAACCCGTATCAATAATTATGATCTTTCCATATGAACAATTCTCAATATCTTGTTCATTCGCGAAAATATTTTCTTTTGTGCGTCGTAGCAAAAAAAACATATTTTGGAGAGAACTGTTTTTCTTTCGAAGTCTCGGTATTCGCTATTCAACCTAACGATTTTCACAAATGACGACACGTAGCAACGTAAATCTTTCATTTTTCATTTTTTCCCATTCGTTCATTAAACTATTTACTCGATCGCGAACATTTGCAACAACAACAGAGGGACAAATAGTCAATTTGAGGCTTTTATTGCTTACTCTTTCGGGCTGTGAATCTGTCTGATTCGGGAAGAACATCGGTATCTCGATTTCTATTCAAACGCGAGGTTTCACACTCCATGTTCTGAAATATTACCATCCGGAAAGAGAAAACAAAAGTCTTTGTCTGAAATGCGTTGAAAAAGATATATAGAATTTTTCGAGGATAGTGCTTTTTGCAAATCTCTCAAAATAGATCTGTTCGACATATATGCCGTAGTTTAATTTCTTCGACTGGTGCAAATATCGAAATTTCTGAACCCATTGCCGATACTAGTAACGGTCAAAAATGGTATCATTTTTCGTGATATTATGCATGGATCCTTATCATGGTAATTCTTTACAAGGGCACGCATTCTTCACAATGAACTCCGATAAGTGAAGATTTCGGTAAGTGTTACAGAAGATCTTCTTCTCTCGAAGAAATGATTCATCGGTAATGGTCGCGCATTGACGGACATCTGAATAACAAATACTCGGAAATTCTATTCAATGTTTTTTCTTTCTTTGTTGCTCGTTAGAACCGTAGC
The DNA here is from genome assembly GCA_019914995.1 of Acanthochlamys bracteata. Classification (NCBI taxonomy): domain Eukaryota; kingdom Viridiplantae; phylum Streptophyta; class Magnoliopsida; order Pandanales; family Velloziaceae; genus Acanthochlamys; species Acanthochlamys bracteata. The sequence continues at coordinate 14,694 of JAFKAK010000052.1, forward strand.
ATCTTCTCTTTGTTTCGAGCCTCTAGATTACGAACGAAAAGAAAGATTTTACGATGATTCCCATCATGCGATGAGTTGCAGCTTTGGATAGGTATCTACATCTGAATTCTTTGAATTCTTTGCTTTTGAAATCTCTTTCTGGAAGGCTTTTAGGGAGAATTCTCCCGGAAAGCTACGAGTTCTGCGGGTGACGGCATGCTGACAGGCGATTATTTATGGGGTGGTCAAATCAATACGTTCTAAGAAGAACTATTTGAATATATCTCATCGATCTCATAAGTATCATGCCGTCCCATCAATCGAATCGCTTTCGAAATACAGACATAAAGTCGTAAAGTAAAAGATCTATTCATTGATAAAGAAAGAAAGGCGTGAACGGTGATGATAAAATGAGTCTGGTGCGACAGTATTCAGTGATGATGAAGAAAATTCTTGATTCGGTTCTCCGCTTTTAACGTTTTGAAAAAAAAATTGATCAGAATTCTGTGGTCTGACTTTAGTGATCGTTTATCGGAATGACTCTGGTATCAAATGATTGAGCAGGATCAGTACTTACGACTGCAGAATTGACATTCATAAAAAGTCTCTCTGTTTATGAGTTCAATAGATCTGTTTAACGAAAAGACATTATTCTAACCATTATCGAACAATCATATTCAAGCCTCGTATTGAGGCCAACAATTTTCATTTCGATCTCATGGAAAAACCCACTCTTCGCCTAGCCTTTCCTGCAGGAAACATTTTAGTGACCAGGATTCTGGAGGAACTGGACGTCTATTTGTCCGGAAATGCCTGGCGACAGAAGCTATGTTCCTTTCATTACGGCTATTTCCGAGCAAGTTCTGACCAACACAAAAAATCTTATTGATGACTATCGTATTGATGAGTGACGACTATCGTATTGATGACCAGTGACTATCGTGATGACTGATGATGACGACTGGTATTGATGATAGTGACATTATGAATGATGACATGATACGGAGGCTGCTAACTATGACGACTATTATATATGAGGCGAAAATAACGATTTGATATCGCCTTCAATTCAGTGAAGCAAGCAATCTCTTTGCACATGGATTCCAGGCATTCATAATCTGTGCAATGAATGTCGGTACTTATCCCTCGATTATTGAAACTGTCTCGGGATTGAGGAAGAATGTTCACCCAATATTATTCTTGTTATTTGCTAGGCTCTATTCCCAAAGGAAATGAATCCCTTTTAATAACTCCGAATAAATTAGACCATGCGACAAGGCTTCTTACATTCACAGAGCAAGCACTTTTTGTTAACCCTGCTATTTCATAATGCTCTTATGCCCAACAGTTCAGTCATAACGTAAAGTTCAAATATTTGCAGTGTCAATGAGGGCTATCTAGTATTGCAGAAGAAATCAGAAACTACAATTAGATCAGCTCTTCATGGGATTTTTGATCCCGGAAAAATCAGTTCAGGATCATGAGATCTTTTTTCTATCAGGATAGGAGCTGTTACAAAATGTCACTTCTAAAAATTTGCCTTTACATAATCTATATCTATCTTGATGAAATCATGTGAAGGGATTCTTATTTGTACAAATGGTACTTCGAAACAGAATTTTTCAGCATGAAAAGTAACGTACTTCTTTATCTTTGATTTATTCTGCCGGATCGGTCGCTCAAGATCTTTGATCTTCTGTTAATAAAAAATTGGATCCCTCTTATAATTCGTTATGATTCTAACTACAATTCATGACTATTAAAGTGAAGGCGCTCTGGTGAGATACGAAAAGACGAGAAAGATGATAATATGTCGGTGACACTTATTTGTCGAACGGAATCGGTTAGATATGATGCAAATGAATCTTGTTCTATCGTTGATCGAAGATTTCTATATGAAAAATGCGAGTCGGGGATTTGAAAAGGAAGGGAAGGAGAAAGGCCCGCCGCAATCGAAGAGGAGCTATTCAATCACGTAGTTTGGGCTCTGAAATATGGCGCTAATGTTTTTGTCTATTTTGATTATCGAGCCCGTGAGACTTCCCCTATTGGGCTGGGTGTTCGAGACAGCAGCTCTCATTGGTGGTGACTTCGAGAAGAATGATTCGGAGTTCTTGCGAGGGTAATTTCATGCGAACCAGACGTAGATCTTCCAGAACGGGCTTTCGAATACCCTCATTCATTGAGACCCTGCGGATCCATTCTTTCTATTCAGATCGGCCCGCTATCTGTGTTTTGCTATTTGCGAATGAAAGATGTCAAGGCCCTTCCCGAGGCAAATCCACCATCATAGATAATCGCTGGTTCATCGAAATACTAGCTTTGCACTTCAAATTGATTCATCTTCGAAAATGACTTAAATTTCCAATAGTTCATTATCTAATGGATCTTTCGATATAACTCTCTATCGAGTTATCGTATTTATCCAAATCTGTTCTGTCTAACGGAACGCTATTGAATCGGAATGACAAGGTATTGTTGAAAGGGATATTTCCCGGATGAAAAGATTTGATTCATGTAACAATGGAGAAGATTTCATTTCCCGTGATGATACGAACAACAATGACTTACACGAAAATGAAGTGAAACTGAGCCGGTGACAAGTCGTGAAACACTTTGTTTTATTCATATTTTCGGACCTTGCTTCGTAGTATTTTACTGCTACTGCTGGTATGGAAGTGAAATCTTAGATCCATATTGTGGATGATATGAACTGCTAACGCAGTGACGAACTGCCTAAACAGTTTCTTTACTCTGTGCATCAAGCAATTTCCATTAATGAAAACCGTGAAATCCATCGGAAATAAATCAACGCATGTCCAATGAAA
>JAFKAK010000053.1:7500-34085 GCA_019914995.1 Acanthochlamys bracteata
CTTCCCATAATCCCTTTTTTTCGTGGCCACATATCTTTTGACTAAGGAATGAAATCTTTCTCCTGTTACATGAATCAAATCTTTCATTTCATCCAGGAAAAGCCATCCCTTTCTCAACAATGTCTTTGTCATTTGATCCAATAGCGTTCCGTTAGATAGGAACAGATTTGATAAATACTGATAACTCTCGGATAGAGTATTATAACGGAAAGATCCATTAGATAATGAACTATTGGTTCTAAGCCATCTCGGGCGATGAATCAACGATTCGAAGTGCTTTTCTTGCGTATTCTTGATGAACCAGCGATTATCTATAGATGTAGGAGGATTTGTTTGGGAAGTAATAAGCGCCTTTGACATCTCTTCATCTGCAAAGAATTCTCGACGTGAAAACACAGAGACAAAGGGCCGATCTTTGAATAGGAAAAAGAATGGATCCGCAGGGTCCCAAATGAATCAGCTTATTCGAAAAAAAGCCTTGTTCTTTGGAAGATCTATCTCGTGTCTGGTACTGCATGGTTCCACCCTGCAAGAACTCGAATCATTCTCTTGAAGCTCACCCTCTTTATGATAAATGATCCCTTGCCCCGAAATGACCCGGCCCAATAGGAAATCCCAATTCAGTGGGCCTTTCGATACAATCAAATAGGTGCCACAAGGGCGCCATATTCTAGGAGCCCAAACTATGTGATTGAATAAATCCTCCTCTATCTGTTGCGGGTCGAAGGCTCTTTCTCCTTCCCCTTCTTCAAACTCCGATTCGTATTTTTCATATAGAAATCTCTGATCAACGATAGAACAAGATCCATTTTGCATCATATCTAACTGATTCCTTGGTTTCGGACCGAAGAAGTAATGTCACTCGATTATTATCATCAAACTGACTGCAATCTTTTTCTGTCCGTGAGGATCCCACCAGAGCGCCTTCTACTTCTAATAGGCCATGAACTAGAGCAGAATCATTCTCAACGAATCCATAAGTGATCAATTTTTTTCATCGGGTCAGGTGAAGACCAAAGATCTTGAGCGACCGATCCGGCAGAACAACTCAAAAGATAAAAAAGTATCGTTAATTTCTTCATGCTCGTTCCAAGTTCGAAGTACCATTTGTACAAATAAAAATCCCCTTCCTTACATGATTTCTTCTTCATATAGATAGATATAGGATTTATGGGGCAATTCCTTAGAAGTACATTTTGTGCAATAGCCCTTCTATCTGATGAAAAAGATCCCATGATCCTGAACCGATCTTACCTGGGATCATAAATCCCAAGTTTGTCTATGAAGAGCTGATCTAATTGTATTAGTTTCTATAATTGATTTCTTCTGTGTAATACTAATTGATAGGGCCTCATTGATAAGTGCTACAAGATCTCGTGCATTTGAACCCATGGTTATGGACCCGAATCCGTTAGTATAGAGCATTTTCTTTTCAAGTGAAATCCCTAGTATAGGAAAGAATGAAAAAGTGCTTTCGTTCTTGTGGAATAAAAGCCTTCGTATCTTAATGCATGTATCTAATTTATTCGGAGCTATTAAAGTGGGATCCACTTTTTTGGGAATATGAGTCAAGCAATAACAAGAATATTTCTAGTGGAACATCTTTCCCAATCCCTGGAGAGATAGTTCTCTAATAGACCGAGGATAAGTAATTCGACTCATTCACAGACAGATTATGAATGTTTGGAATCCATATTATGCAGGAGACATTGCTTTTGCTAATTCAATTGAAGGTGATATCAAATCGGTCTATTTTCGCCCTCATATACATAGTCGTCATAGTTAGCAGCTCCGTATCAAGGTCATCATCCATATCGTCACTATCATCAATATCCATATCGTCACTATCATCAATATCGATATCGTCACTATCATCAATATCGATATCGTCACTATCATCAATATCGATATCATCAATAAGATAACCTTTAGGCTTGTCATCCAGGAACTTGTTCGGAAATACCGTAATAGAAAGGAACATAGGAGTTTGTCGCTAGGTATTTGACCAAATAGGATCGTCCAGTTCTATAGAACCTATCACTAAAATACCCTAGAAAGGGATAGGGCTAAGCGGGTGAAAAGGGTTTTCCATGAGATCGGAAATGAAAACTATTAACCCACACGAGGTTTGTGAATAAGTGATTGTCTGATAATGAGCAAGGAATATCCGTCTTTCTGCTAAACAGGATCTATTGAACTCATAATTCATTAGAGACTTTTTATGAATGTCAACTAAGTATCGTAAGTAAATTGATCCCGGTTGTTCAATCATTTGATAACCAGAGTCATTCTTTGATAAACGATCACTATGAGTCAGACTCAATAGAATTTGATCAATCCTTTTTTCTGTCGTTAAGGTGGAGAACTGAATCAAAATTCTCTTTCTTCATCATCAATTGAATCACTGGTCGCGACCAGGATTCCATTTATCATCAATCAATCACCGTTCACGTTTTTTCTTTTTCTTATCAATGAATAGATCTCTTTACTTCTACGACTTAGATGTCTCGTATTTCTCGAAAAAAAGTGATTCGATTGATGGGATTTGGTATGATACTTATGAGATCGATGAGATTGATATTCAAATAGTTCTTCTTAGAACGTATTGATTTGACCCCATAAGTGGGACCACCGCCCAATAGCATGTTGCCACCAGAAGCAGAACCCCGTATTTCTTCCGGAGAATCTCCTAATTGTTCCAGAGCAACTAGAAAGAGATTCTTTAACCAGAAAGAATTCAGTTCAGATGTAGGATACCTATCCAAAAGTTTTCACCAACTCAATCATGTATGATGGAATCATCAAAAATTGGATCTTTTCTAACTCTGTCTGTAACTCACTAGAGGCTCAGGAAACAAAAGAAGATGTATACAGACAGAGATATCCAGCAACAAGAAGAAGAAAAAAGTTGAATAGAGGAACTCCCGAGCATTTGTTGATCTCAGATGTGTCCATATCAATGAAAGGGGTGACTCATTATTTCGATGAATCATTTCTTCGGAGAGAAGAAGATTCTGTAAACACTTACTCGAAATCTCACTTATCGGAGTCCATTGTGGAAGAATCGCCCACAATCTTTTGTGAAGAATTGGCCATGATATATATGATCCATGCATAATATCATGAAAAATGGATACCCATTTTTGACTGCTACTTAGTATCGGCAATGGGTCTGAAAAAGTATCTAAAAGGATGAAATTTAGATATTTGCACCCTGTCGAAAGTAAGGAACCATGGCATATATGTTTGGAACAGATTCCATTTTGAGAGATTTGCAAAAGCACTATCCCCTTGAAAGGTTCTATACATCTCCCCTTTCTCAACGCATTTCTTTAGACAAAGACTCTGTTTTTCCTCTTTCCGGATGGTAAATATTTCTCAGAACATGGTGTGTGAATCAAACCCATGTTTGAATTGAAACTGAGATACTGATGTAAGTTCTTCCCCTCTGAATCAGATAGATTCATATCTGAAAAAAGGCTGACAATAAGTTCTTTCCAAATTGACTATTTGTTCCTCTGTTAAGTGTTGCAGAAATGTCTGCGATCAGTAAATAGCTCTACGAACGAATGGATCGGATCGATTGGAAAATGGAAAGATTTGTACAAGTTATACGTTTCGTCACCATTTTGTGGAAAATCGTTAGGGTTAGGTATGAATATGTCAGATACCTGTGACTCGATTGGTGAAATAGTCTCTCTCTCCAAAAAAATATTTTTTTACCGTTACCGACGCACAAAAAAATATTTTCTTGCGAATGAACAAGATATTGAGAATTGTCCATATGGAAGATCATAATTATTGATACAGGTCTTTTCATAAAAGGAATCCTTTGTTACAATAGAACCCAAGTGCTGTGGATCATTCAAGAATCGAAGTCGATTTGCTTTATAAAAGAAGATATCAATGAACTTCTATCAAATGGTTTCACAGGATTCAGCCAATTGTCTCGATCGTGGGATAGCATTGAAATAGGAATCCGTGTTATCAAAGGATTTCCTGCGATTATTTCTAGTATGGAATGAGTCAATCATCCACTTTGGTATCTTTTTGAACAAAAATGAGAATATTGTTCCCCATTGATCAAAATTTCGGTCTTTGGGAAGTATCATGATCATCAATAATAAGAAGGTTTCAATTTCTTCAAATGAACGATTTGAAGACCTATTGATTCTAACACCTGATTGCAGAGTTGATCATTCGGACCTTTCAATTCATAGATGTGGATCTCGGACCTATGAATGGGATATTCCCGATACTCACAGAGAAAAAAGGAAAGTGGCTTGGACAAAAAGCGAAGTGACTTGGACAAAAAAAGTAACTTGGACAAAAAAAAGCAAGTGTCTTAGACAAATCTTGTTTGTCGATAGCTTCGGACCAATCAATCGAATATTGATTAATACGTAATCGATCGAACACTACTTGAAAACAGTTCTTCTGTTCAAAAACGAAATGTTCCAAATGTTTCTGGAAATTCTTGCTCCCATCAGAGCATTTGTATCTATATGCATCAAATTCCGATTCATGGATCTCTCGGTTCGAAAATAAGAGGATCAAACCATTTCTTCTGACTCTTTTTCCAATTCGATAAATGTTGGTTGATCGTATATTTCATTATAGTTATATGATTCAAGTATCATTTCTATTTGACCCCCTTGAATTCCATATATTCGAAGTTGCGATCGGATCTATTCATTAAAAAAATCGATTCGATACATTTCTTATGTACCCATGGATTCTATATTGGATTTGAATCAGATCTCGGATCAATCTATATTGATTGACTGCCTCCGTTTTGTTGTTGCTAGCAAATACTGCTGTTTTTAGTTTTGGATCTTCCAAATCATTCCCACAGTAGATACGGACCGATTTTTTCTGATCCTTCGATAAAAGATTCATTCTCTTCATAAAAAAGGAGTAGAACCAAAAAGATTTCCTTTTCGATTCATCTCTGAGTTGAATACCTCATTCAAATTTTTTTGATCAATCCGTAGGAATCAATATAAAAGGCAAATCCCTATGATACACCAGATCCGGCTCAGTTATTGATAAGTGAATAGATCTGCTATTTCTTGAAATCTCTCTTCTGATTCAAAATCGTGGTGTAACGTGTATCCCCCCTTGTTCCGGTTGTGGAATAGATGAAATAAATCAAAAAATAGATTTTTGTTCAAGAATGAAATCTTATTGGAACTGTCCATATCCGGTTCATCCTTCGGAACCATATCACATCCCGGATCTGATGAAATAGGATGAATTGAGACGGTATTTTGTAAATACGTAATTATCTTGAATATATCAACCATTTCTTTATTTTCCGATCGCCTGGAAGGACAAAAGAAACATCTTGTTTTTCTTCAATAATTTCTGATCTCTAGTGGACCTCTCAGTAGGATTCGAACCCAGATGAAGTTCTGACCATCTGTCAGAGAAAAGAACGAATTGATCTGGTAGGATTCCCAAGAAATTCTTCGATTTCTTCTGGAAGCAGAAGATTATTCATCTGCTTCTCACGTCCCGTGAATAGCCGGGACATTGAGGAAGATCAGAAGGCATTTCGGGAATCGATCTGATTCTATCTCTGTTAGTTCTGTTTGAAGAAAGGAAGGATCCCAAAGAATCGATCTTTCTTTTAGTTGCTGAATCTCTGTTTGATCGATCAATGTGTGATATTCTGAATCCTCATTTCTAATGGAATCGAAATGATCTCTGGATTGATCAGAAGATCCTTTCAATTGGCTAGAATCCGTTACTTGAACGAAAAGAGATCTTGTGGAATCATATTGAATATTTGACAATACATTCCGTACCTTGCTAAAAAACCGATCCTTGTTTACCAACCACACATTGTCTAACCAAATCCAATTTTCTCTCGATACGTTCCTCAAAAAATCCGATTCGTGCTGATTCTTCCCCCAACTAACGGAGAGATCTTGGCGGAATTGCCACATAGGAAAGTGAGCACAATTTGCAAAAAAAATACCCCTCTTGTTTTCTCGAAGAGATGGGAAAGATGCTCAATATCATTTGATTGAATAGTTGCCTCAGCTCCTTGTTGTTTGAAAAAACCCTCCCCTTCAATTGGTCTTTTTCACGAAAAAGCAGACATGAGATAACAAATCAAGTCTTTCCTAAGATTTCGAATAGCTGTCCCGAATTCAAGTTGATTATGTTTCGCTTCTTCCTCGAGAAAGACGATCAAACAATTCCCAATCATGGTCCTTGCGGATCGGATCATCCGTATGGAATAAAAAAATAAACTCAGATATTTGCTATCTTTCTCTTTGAATGAGATTTCCATTCCAGCTACAGTTTCATTAGATATCTTACAACTAGAATCCCTCTTTTTTTCCGATCCGGTTCCTCCACCACCGCGAACCCCAGTTAGATTCAGACATGATACACTTTTTATTTATTGGGAGAACCCAAGTACTCTCTTGTAGATGTGGATCCATGAAACAACTCGCAGAAATCTTTTTCCCTTTTGGAAGATAGAGAGGCAGAAACAATCAACCTATTGATATTGGAAGACCAAAAAGATTCTTCAATGTCTCATTTCTGGGTCAATGGAATTCATAGGTATAGGAAAAGCCCCATCAAATAGATTTTTTTTTCTTTCGACCATCTTTCGATTGTTAATACGAGATATAAGGACCGCTACTACAAGCAGTACTACACCTTTGATCGCGAAATATCGATTGCTTGTTGAACGTGAAAGTAGGATACTCCAAATTCGGGGTCAAAGAGTTTCATAAAACGTTCTTGGTGGAAAAAAAAATGGGAGTGAAAGATCCCACTGAATCAATTTGATCCATGAATCATAGTGAAATTCTTGATCTCTCTCAATATCTCTCTCAATTCGAAGATCCAGGATTTGAATTGATGTCCTTTCATTGATTCCTCTAAAGATTTCATTTCAATTGGAATTTGGTTATTCACGATGTACGATGATCCTGTTAAGCATCCATGGCTGCTGAATGGTTAAAGCGCCCAACTCATAATTGGCGAATTCGTAGGTTCAATTCCTGCTGGATGCACGCCAATGGGAACGTGTTTAATAAGTCTATTGTAATTGGCTCTGTATCAATGGAATCTCATCATCCATACATAACAATTGGTATGGTATATTCATACCATAACATATGAACAGTAAAATTCAATTCTTATCGATACTGGAACTCATAGGGAAGAAAATGGATTTATGGATGGAATCAAATATGCAGTATTTACAGAAAAAAAGTATTCAGTTATTGGGAACAATCAATATACTTCTAATGTCGAATCAGGATCAACTAGGACAGAAATAAAGCATTGGGTCGAACTCTTCTTTGGTGTCAAGGTAATAGCTATGAATAGTCATCGACTCCCAGGAAAGGGGTAGAAGAATGGGACCTATTATGGGACATGCAATGCATTACAAACGGTTGATCATTACGCTTCAACCAGGTTATTCTATTCCACCTCTTATAGAAAAACTTAAAGCAAAATACTTAATAACACGGCGATACATTTTTACAAAACTTCTACCCCGAGCACACGCAATGGGTCGTAGACAGTCAAGTGAAATCAATCCACGAAATAATTTGATCTATGGACAGCATCGTTGTGGTAAAGGTCGTAATTCAGAGGAATCATTACCGCAGGGCATAGAGGGGAGGTCATAAGCGTCTATACCGTAAAATCGATTTTAGACGGAATGAAAAAGACATATCCAGTAGAATCGTAACCATAGAATACGACCCTAATCAGAAATGCATACATTTGTCTCATACACTATGGGGATGGTGAGAAGAGATATATTTTACATCCCAGAGGGCTATAATTGGAGATACCATTGTTTCTGGTACAGAAGTTCCTATATCAATGGGAAATGCCCTACCTTTGAGTGCAGTTTGAACTATTGATTTACGTAATTGGAAGTAACCAATTAGGTTTACGACAAAACCTAGAAATCGATCACTGATTTTGAGTACCTCTACAGGATAGACCTCAACAGAAAACTGTTGAGTAACGGCAACAAGTGATTGAGTTCAGTAGTTCCTCATAGAAAATTATTGACTCTAGAGATATGGTAATATGGAAGACAAAATTGTTTGAAGCACACACAGAGCCAGAGCGCCCCTTGTTTCAAAAAGAGGAGGACAGGTTATTCACATTTAATTTGATGGTCAGGGCGATTGAAAGCTAAGCAGTGGTAATTATAAAGATCCCCGGGGAAAAATAGAGATGTCTCCTACGTTACCCGTAATAAATATGTGGAAGTATCGACGTAATTTCATAGAGTCATTCGGTCTGAATGCTACATGAAGAACATAAGCCAGATGACGGAACAGGGAGACCTAGGATGTGAAGATCATAACATGAGGTGATTCGGCAGATTTGGATTCCTATATATCCACTCATGTGGTACTTCATCATAGGATTTATATAAGATCCATCTGTATAGATATCATCATATACATCTAGAAGCCGTATGCTTTGGAAGAAGCTTGTACAGTTTGGGAAGGGTTTTATTGATAAAAAGAAGAATCTACTTCAACCGATATGCCCTTAGGCACGGCCATACATAACATAGAAATCACACCTGGAAAGGGTGGACAATTAGCTAGAGCAGCAGGTGCTGTGGCGAAACTGATTGCAAAAAGAGGGTAAATCAGCCACATTAAGATTACCATCTGGGAGGTCCGTTTGATATCCAAAAACTGCTTAGCAACAGTCAGGCAAGTGGGTAATGTTGGGGCAAACCAAAAAGTTTGGGTAGAGCCGGATCTAAGTGTTGGTTAGGTAAGCGTCCTGTAGTAAGAGGGTGGTTATGAACCCTGTAGACCATCCCCATGGGGGCGGTGAAGGAAAGCCCCAATTGGTGAAAAAAACCCACAACCCCTTGGGGTTATCCTGCGCTTGGAAGAAGAAGTAGGAAAAGGAAAAAATATAGTGATAGTTTTTTATTCTTCGTCGCCGTAAATAAATAGGAATATTGAAAATAGAATTTTATTTTTGGAATTTGAAATAATGTGATGGGCGAACGACAGGAATTGAACCCCGCATGGTGGATTCACAATCCACTGCCTTGATCCACTTGGCTACATCCGCCCCTTCCTTATCTAGCTAAAGGGATTTTCTCTTTTTCCATTCATCATTCATTATTGAATTTTTTCTTACCTTCATACTTAGATCGAGATATTGGATGGACATAGAATGCCAATCTTAAAAATGTAAAAAAAAGGGTTAACTGTGGCACGCTCATTAAAAAAATCCTTTTGTAGCTAATCATTTATCAAAAAAAAAGAAAAACTCAACATGAGGAGGAGAAAGAAATAATAGTAACTTGGTCTCGAGCATCTACCATTATACCCACAATGATTGGCCATACAATTTGCCATTCATAATAATGGAAAGAGCATTTACCTATTTATATAACTGATCGTATGGTAGGTCACAAATTGGGAGAATTCGTACCTACGCTGATTTTGCAAAACACGCGAAGCGATAATAAATCTCGTCGTTAATTTTTAATTTTAAATATAAAAATTAAGTAAAATAGGTCTTTATTATTGATTTGATTGGTGGGAGATAACTTTATGATAAAAAACTCAGGTTCAGGTACGGAAGTTAAAGTTTTAGCTCAACATATACATATGTCTGCTTTCAAAGCACGAAAAGTAATTGATCAGATTCGCGGACGTTCATACGAAGAAACACTTATGATACTGGAACTCATGCCTTATCGAGCATCTTATCCGATTTTAAAATTGGTTTATTCCGCAGCAGCAAATGCCAGTCATAATATGGGCTTGAACACAAGCTGCTTCATTCATTAGTAAAGCTGAAGTCAATGGAGGGACTGTTATGAAAAGGTTAAGGCCTAGGGCTCGAGGACGTAGTTATCCAATAAAAAAACCCACCTGTCATATAACAATTGTATTGAAGGATAAATCTAAATCTTAGATTCATTTAAAATTGATTGAGATTCGTATTTCGAAAAAAAAATATGGATGGGAAGATAATATAATAGAAAAATATGGGACAAAAAATTAATCCACTCGGTTTCAGACTTGGTACAACCCAAAGTCATCATTCTTTTTAGTTCATAAAACCAAAAAAAGTTACTCCTGAGTCTACAGGAAGATGAAAAAATACGGGATTCTATTAAGAACTATGTACAAAAAAAGGAGGAGAATATCCTCAGGTTTCGAAGGAATTGCACGTATAGGAATTCGAAAAAAAATTGATTTGATCCAGGTCATAATCTATATTGGCTTTCCCAATTTATTAATAGAAGGTCGAACACGAGGAATAGAAGAATTACAGAAAAATGTACAAAAAGAATTTCATTCTGTGAACCGGAGACTAAACATTGCCATCACAAGAGTTGAAAAACCTTATGGACAACCTAATATTCTTGCAGAATATATAGCTTTACAAATAAAAAATAGAGTTTCCTTTCGAAGGCAATGAAAAAAGCTATTGAATTAACTGAACAAACAGATACAAAAGGAATTCAAGTGCAAATTGCAGGGCGTATCGACGGAAAAAAATTGCACGTGTTGAATGGATCAGAGAGGTAGGGTTCCTTTACAAACAATTCGCGCTAAAATTGATTATTGTTCGTATACAACTCAGACCATCTATGGAGTATTAGGCATAAAAATTTGGATATTTGTGAATGAGGAATAGTGGAACTTATTTGTCTGTCTAGTGATAGAAAAAAAATTACAAAATCTTTCGTTCTTTTTTCATTAGTTAAACCAAACTAAAAATGAGAAATTCTATTCTAATTCTATAGGATTGAATTAAAATTTGATTGATCTTTTAGTAGAATTGCTATGCTTAGTGTGTGACTCGTTAATTTTTTCTTTAGAGTTTAGAATTAGGATTCATAAAAAAAATAGATTGACCCTTACTATAAACTTAGTAAACAAATAACCAACTTATTGCTTCGTATTGTCGAGATCCCAAGAAACAGTCACTATATGAATAGACCGATCATATAGTTGTAGCAACTGCAATTTTTTCCATAAAAATGGGTTGTTAAGCAAAAAAAAGGGGATGTGGATAAATGGAAGGATGATAGAAAGAGAGAATAAAAATATCAATGATATAGTATTCCAATATGTATGGTCTATGAATTACCTCATAAAGGGCAGTGTGATAAAGCATCAAATAAATTAAACATTAAATAAAAAAAAAAAAAGAGCCTCGAGTTAATAAAAACTAAGGAGATTGACTCAGAACCGAATTTTGGAGGAGCTCCATTGCAGAGTTTGGACCTAACCATTAGTAGAGAAGCTATGGGAACGATGGAACCCGTGACTGCATAGGATTCTATTGAAAATGAATTCTAATGATTTATTGGGTGGGATGGCGGAACAGACCAGAACAAATTGTTAGAGTCATGGTCATGGGTTGGCCCTACGAATGAAATAGGAAAAGTCAATATTCGCCCATGAAACTATTTATTTATTGAATTATAACTTTTTTGGCGTGAATCAATTGGTATAAAAAAAAGAATTCGTTATGTTATAAAGTATAAAGTAAAGTATAAAGAAAGTATTATTTGTATATCACACCTAGCAGTATGTCTATACTGCTTTCTATTTTCTATTCTATATGACAAATTCAATATCAATAAATCCCATTGTTTAATCTATTATGTAAACAATATATATGGGTATTCATAATATGAAATTATTTTATTTCATTCGCGAGGAGCTGGATGAGAAGAAACTCTCATGTCCAGTTCTGCAGTAGAGATGGATATGGAATTAAGAAACAAAGAACCATCAACTATAACCCAAAAAGAACCAGATTTCGTAAACAACATAGAGGAAGAATGAAGGGAATATCCTGTCGGGGCAATCGTATTTGTTTCGGCAGATACGCTCTTCAGGCACTTGACCCCCTTGGATCACAGCTAGACAAATAGAAGCAGGTCGAAGGGCAATGACACGATACGCACGTCGTGGTGGAAAAAATATGGGTACGTATATTTCCCGACAAACCTGTGACATTAAGACCCGCAGAAACGCGTATGGGTTCGGGAAAGGATCCCCGAATACTGGGTATCCGTTGTTAAACCGGGCCGAATACTTTATGAAATGGGAGGGGTATCAGAAACGGTAGCCAGAGCAGCAATTTCCATAGCTGCGTGCAAAATGCCTATACGAACACAATTTATTATTGCAGGATAGAGATGTACAACTAAATATTGAGGATAAAAAAACAAACAACCGGGGTTTATTTATTTCTGGACGGAGAATATTTCTTTCTTTTCCTTCATCCTTTGCAGTAAAAGCAGTAAAAAAAAAAAATGATATGATTCAACCTCAAACCCTTTTGAATGTGGCGGATAACAGCGGGGCTCAGGAATTGATGTGTATTCGAATCATAGGAGCTGGCAATCATCGATATGCTCATATTGGTGATGTTATTGTTGCTGTAATCAAAAAGCAGTGCCCAATATGCCTCTAGAAAGGTCAAGTAATTAGAGCTGTAATTGTACGTACATGTAAAGAACTCAAACGAAAAATGGTATGATAATACGATATGATGACAATGCAGCAGTTGTCATTGATCAAGAAAAACCCAAAAGGAACTCGAGTTTTTTGGTGCGATCGCTCGGGAATTGAGGCAGTTAAATTTTACTAAAATAGTTTCATTAGCGCCCGAGGTATTATAAATACTAGTAAGTAGATAAGATAGATGAAAATATGATATAGTAGGTAAAATATATATTAGGTAGTAGGTAAGGTATCGGAAATAAATCAATTAGTAGATTGTGTCTCACGCATATACTTTGAAAAAAAAAAAAAAAAAAAAAGCATGTTGATTATATCATTTTTAACAAGAACAAAAGATTATAGTTCGTCATGGGTAAGGACACTATTGCCGATATAATAACTGCTATAAGAAATGCTGACCTGGATAAAAAAGGAACAGTTCGAATAGCATCTACTAATATAACCGAAAACATCGTTAAAATACTTCTACGAGAAGGTTTTATTGAAAACGTACGTAAACATCAGGAAAGTAACAAAAATTTCTTGGTTTCAACCCTGCGACATAGAAAGACTAGGAAAGGAATATATAGAACTATTTTAAAGCGTATCAGCCGGCCTGGTCTACGAATCTACTCCAATTATCAACGAATTCCTAAGATTTTATGGGGAATGGGAATTGTAATTCTTTCTACTTCTCGAGGTATAATGACAGATCGAGAAGCTCGACTAGAAAAAATTGGAGGAGAAATCTTGTGTTATATATGGTGACCCTACTCCTCTGGTATCTAATTTTATCTCGAACTTCTAATTTTGAAATAGAGAGGAAAAGTAGGTTATATAACTCTTCCTCAGTGAGTTATATAACTCTTCCTCCGATAGTTGATACTTCAAGGGATTGCCTGGAATGAAAGAACAAAAATTGATTCACGAAGGTTTAATTACGGAATCACTTCCCAACGGTATGTTTCGGGTCCGTTTAGATAATGAGATCTAATTCTAGGTTATGTTTCAGGAAGGATCGGCGCAGTTTTATACGGATATTACCAGGAGATGAAGTAAAAATCAAGTAAGTCGTTATGATTCAACCAGGGGACGTATAATTTATAGACTTCGTAACAAAGATTCTAACGATTAAGTGATTCTTTTAAGCATTACTTTCATGGGGATATAATTTGAAGTTAAAAAATTCAAGAGACTTATTTTCTTCCAAGAAGTAAATTCAGAATTAAAGTAAGGAATCAGAAATATGAAAATAAGGGCTTCTGTTCGTAAAATTTGTGAAAAATGTCGACTGATCCGGAGGCGCGGACGAATTATAGTCATTTGTTCCAATCCGAGACATAAACAAAGACAAGGATAATACTTTTTTTTATCTAAAAAAAGAACCATAAAAAAAAATAAAGGATCGTGTTTTAAGATCAAACGGATATCTCCGTACCTTTCTGTATATTTATGAATCATATTTATGAGATGATAAAATATGACAAAACCTGTACCAAGAATTGGTTCGCGTAGGAATGGACGTATTAGTTCACGCAAGATTGGACGTAGAATACCAAAAGGAGTTATCCATGTTCAAGCGAGTTTCAACAATACCATTGTAACTGTTACAGATGTACGGGGCGGGTGGTTTCTTGGGCCTCTGCTGGTACTTCTGGATTTAAAGGAACAAGAAGGGGACACCTATGCTGCTCAAGCAGCAGCAGTAAACGCTATTCGTACGGTAATTGATCAAGGTATGCAACGAGCAGAAGTTATGATAAAGGGTCCCGGTCTCGGAAGAGATGCAGCATTACGCGCCATTCGTAGAAGTGGTATACTATTGAGTTTCGTACGTGATGTAACACCTATGCCACATAATGGATGTCGACCTCTAAAAAAAGACGTGTGTAGAAATAAGAATGAAAGATATTTCAAGAGAAATAAATGATTCTATAATTTGATCAAATTAGAATATTAGTATGGTTCGAGAGGAAATAGCAGGATCACTCCGAACACTACAGTGGAAGTGTGTTGAATCAAGTAGACAGTAAGCGCCTTTATTATGGTCGTTTCGTTCTGTCTCCGCTTATGAAAGGTCAAGCTGATACCATAGGTATCGCCATGCGAAGAGCTTTACTTGGAGAAATAGAAGGAACATGTATTACAAGTGCAAAATTTGAAGGTACCACACGAATATTCTACGATAGTTGGTATTGAAGAATCAGTACATGAAATTTTAACAAATTTGAAAGAAATTGTATTGAAGTAATTTGTATGGAATTAGAGACGCATCCATTTGCGTTAGGGGTCCAAGATATGTAACCGCTCAAGATATCATCTTACCACCTTCTGTGGAAATAGTTGACACAACACAACATATAGCTAACCTGACAGAACCAATTGATTTGTGTATTGGATTACAAATCAAGAGAGACCGTGGATATCGTATGAACCCCACAAATAATTCTCAAGATGGAAGTTATCCTATAGATGCTGTATTCATGCCTGTTCGAAATGCGAATCATAGTATTCATTCTTATGGTAACGGAAATGAAAAACAAGAGATACTATTTCTAGAAATATGGACAAATGGAAGTTTAACTCTAAAAAAAGCTTTTATGAAGCTTCTCGTAATTTGATTGATTTATTTATTCCCTTTCTACATGGAGAGGAAGGGACATTATTCTCGAGGAAAATAAAAAAAGTTTACTCTACCCTCTTTTACCTTTCAAGATAGATTAACTAATCTAAAAAGAAAACGAAAAAAAGAAATTCCATTGAAATGTCTTTTTATTGACCAATTAGAGTTGCCTTCCAGAACTTATAATTGTCTCAAAGGTCAATATACATACATTATTGGACCTTTTGAGTAACAATCAGAAGATCTTATAGAGGTGAATATTTTTGCATAGAGGATGTAAAAGAGATATTGGACACTTTACGGAAGCATTTCGGAATTGATTTACCTAAGAATAGGTTTTCATTTTAAATTCGTTGTGATTTTGCATCTTCTTTCTAAATAGAAAGAAGATGCAAAATTCTAAAAAAATGAAAAAGAAAATTCGTTTTTAATCTTCAGCAATCCACATTTTCATGGAATGAATCATAATAAAATTAAGGTATCTAGGTAAGATTCACTTCAAACAACTATTCTTAGATACTTACATCGTGGTATTTCACGATTGAATCAATTTGAAAAAGACCTAAAGTTAGAGATTTATCAATAGGTAATGTTGCTCCAATACCTAACCACAGAGCTACTGCGGTACCAAGCAAAAAGACTGTTGTAGCTACTGGACGACGAAATGGATTTTGGAATTTATTGACATTTTCTAAAAAGGTACTGTAAATAATCCCAGTGGTACTGAAACCATTAAAGAACGCTTAATAACTTATTGGGTACTGTACAAGTATTTGAAATACAGGAAAAAAATACCACTCAGGTAATATTTCCAAAGGAGTTGCAAAAGGATCCGCCAGTTCACCAATCATTGACGGTTCTAGAACCGCTAAGCCTACATTACACCAATAGTACCAAAATTACTACTGGGAAAATATATAAAGATCATTTGGCCATGCGGGCTCACCATAATAATTATGCCCCATTCCTTTAGCCAATTTAGCTCTTAATACAGGATCATTCAAGTCAGGTTTCTTTGTTATTGGGATAGGTGAATTCTTATGTATCCATCCCCCGAAAGAACCGGACATGATAATTTTTCATCATCCGGCTCGAGCAGAATCAAAGGAATGACAGAAATAGATTAGATTCATAGAAAATCTATATTTCATACATTTCACATATATACACATATATAATGATGTAAGATATAATGATGTAAGAAAAAGATTTACCAGATTCCATTTTCTGTGATTGCAACTATTTAACTATTTATTTTATTTATTGCGAAAAAATTCCGTTCTTACAAAGAAGTAAATGCTCAATATCCAAGTAGGCTTATAAATTTTATCATGATCAAGTGCTTTTTGGATTGTCTCATGTCTTTTGTATCCCCAATATCATCTCAATTTTCTTCCATACAAAGTTTTTACTTGTTACTAATAAAGTATAACCTCTATTCTTCCTTAGATCCCTTATATCACTCCGATAGTATCATAGATCAGGATCGATGCAGAGGAAATGAATGCATTTCCATACTATAAATAAATAAAAAAGTATAGTGGACTAACTAGAACATAATTTGGATCATGTCACACACCACTTATTCTATTCTGCAGGATTTTACGGAGCCTGTTCATGCATAACATGATTCAGGTATGATCATAGAAAAGGTTCTCCTCAAGCGAACCAGCCTATCCTCTGCTACGTAGGGGACTTACGTGTTGGTTGGATGTGGAGACACATTTGGTTGTGAATTCTAATGTGGCGGATAAAATCCTATATCTGCATGGCCCAATTAATAGTTCAAGTCACACACTGCCATAATCCATCTTCTCTTCGGAGAATCCACTTCAACTATTCGTATCAAATAAGAATACAATACTTCGGAGTTGAAAGTATCCAAATAACATGTCTTATTTTATTTTTTCAATAATACATATTTGTAGCAATGAAATACTATATTTTCCTCCCGAAATATATATGATCAATTATAAATATCTATGATTGGTCTCCTCTATAAAGGACCTGAAATACCTTGCTTACGTATCATTGGGAAGTGCATTAACATAAATACGGCAGTAAGAAGAGGCAATACAAAAGTGTGTAAACTATAAAAACGGGTCAAAGTGGATTGGCCCACACTAGCACTTCACGTAATAACTCTACTAAAGGCGATCCTATTACAGGAATAGCTTCAGGTACGCCTGTCACGATTTTACCGCCCAATAACCAATTTGGTCCCAGGGTAAAGAATAACCAGTTACACCAAAGGATGCAGTCAATACACCCAGAACCACACCTGTAACCCAAGTTAATTCGCGAGGTTTTTAAAACCACCCGTGAGATATACACGAAATACGTGCAAAATCATCATTAGAACCATCATACTTGCTGACCATCGATGAACTGATCGGATTAACCAACCAAAATTGACCTGAGTCATTATGTATTGAACAGAGGAAAAAAAGCTTCTGTAACGGTTGGACGATAGTAAAAAGTCATAGCAAAACCCGTAGCTACTTGTACTAAAAAACAAGTAAGTGTGATCCCTCTAGACAATAAAATATGTTGACATGAGGAGGAACATATTTACTAGTTATATCATCTGCAATCGCTTGAATCTCGAGACGTTCCTCAGACCAATCATATACTTTATTGAGATAGGTAACCAAAAGGGATTCCCCCTCTAAGAACCGTATATGAGAATTTCATCTCGTACGGCTCAAGCAGAAAGACACAAATACCGGCTTCAACGGATATGTAATAGAAAGAAAAAAACTTCTTAGCCGCCCGATTTGCCCCGAATATAGGAAGAAACAAAAATTCGGAATCTCTTATTTGTGATGATAATGCCAAAAAATATCAAGTTGGCTCATCGTCTTTCTCTTTTTCTCTATGTTGATCGTTACAGGCCTCTTGAATCTTCTTTTCCCTATTTTTTTTATTGGATTTATTTCTTTTTTTTTTTTGTGCGTAATGCAGATTGACTTTTGTTTTACTATATGATAGATGATAGGAATTCTCTTGTTGAGACCCTATGAATCAATTGATACCTTAGATTCATACTAGAACCACGATGATTTCTTTTTTTTTTTTAATAAAGCTACAAGCTAAACTCAAGGGTTCTCTGAGTAAGAACTTTTTTTTTGATCATCACTTATTCAATGAACGGATATAATGACTTAACAAAATCTAGAGAAGGGGTTTTCCAAAACCAAAATAAGTCGGAAAGAAAAAATAGTTTAATTTCGGAAATACCTATGTTTGTTCGCATTTTTTGAGTCGGTCATGAGGTCTAAATAGGGGTATGAATCATAGTTCAAATATTTCTAATCTTGATATATTCTATATATATATATTCCGTGCTCCAGATACTAGAATAAATATCCGACAGGTAGAATCATCTTGATAGAGATGACAGACCTATCTTCTGTATTATCAATAGGATCGATTATAACAAGTCACACACTCATATTCCGGAAACACCGAAACAAAAAAATTCACGGTCGAACTACCAGAAAGGTAGAAATCCCAGCCTTAAGTCATTTTTATTTAAAACTAGGATTTCATAGTTCTTATAAACTTAATAACTTACTGAAATTCCATCCAGTAAAACTGAAGAATTATAAATTTCCAAAATAATAGATAGGAATACCGCAAATAGAGCCATCATCATGACCCCATAAGCAGTGTAGTCCCCCAGCCCGGAGCTACTTTACCATATTCTGAATTCAATGGTTTCAATAAACTCCCTACAGTAGTTCGTCTTGGAACAGATTTGGAACTATCCTCAATGGTTTGTGTAGCCATAAATCCTATTTAATAATTGGTTGAGATCTGTTGACTTTGTATACTATTCTGTTGTAGTTGTAAATAAACGATCTTATCGTAGATCCATTGTGATCTTCAAATTATCTAAAAATGGAAACAGCAACCCTAGTCGCCATCTCCATATCCGGTTTACTTGTAAGCTTTACTGGGTACGCCTTATATACCGCTTTTGGGCAGCCCTCTCAACAATTAAGAGATCCATTCGAAGAACACGGAGACTAGTTGAAGTAATGAGCCTCCCAATATGGGAGGCTCATTACTTCAATTGAAAGTGAATAATGAAAAATCATTTCATTTTTTTAGTCGGAACCTTAGGTGGTTCTCGAAAAAGATAGCGAAAAAAAAAATTATCCTAAAGTCGAGACTAAGAGGAATGTATAAACTAATGCTTCCATAGATTCGATCGTGGGTTACAATTATAGCTTCACACCTATTCATTTTGGATCATTTACCATATAAGGAAAGGGAAAGAGTCAAAGAAAAGAAAGGATGGTGATTCAATTCAAGTCAATATTGCTCCGGTACACTATGTCAAATCAAAAAAATAGAGACAAAGATACCAAAGTAATGGTATATCAGACTACCTGTCTCCTTGTAGTTGGATCTCAAGTTTTTGGAATGTTCCAAATTCCACTTGAGCGTCAAATCTGGATCAATACCAGCAAAAACATCTCTGAACAAGGTTCTAGCACCATGCCAAATGTGTCGAAAAAAAGAAGAGCAAAGCAAATGAAGCATGTCCAAAAGTGAACCAACCCCTTGGACTGCTACGAAAAACACCATCAGATTTCAAAGTAGCCCGGTCTAATTCAAAAAATTTCACCTAATTGGGCGTCGGCATATTTTTAACAGTGGCGGGATCACTATAACTGCTCCGTTAAGTTCGCCACCATAGAACTCAACAGTTACACCTACTTGTTCGACACTATACTTTGATTCTGCCCTTCTAAAAGGAACATCGGCTCTTACAATTCCGTCTCCATCTACCAAAACTACCAGGAATGTTTCAAAAAAAAAGTAGGCATACGACGTACAAAAAGCTCACGCCCTTCTTTATCTCTAAAGACAGGGTGTCCTAACCATCAACAGCTATCCATCCCCGTTGTCCATTGAACCTGCTCTGAATAATCCCCCTTTTGCCGGATTATTACCAATGTAATCATAAAAAGCTAATTTTTCAGGAATTTTTAGACCAAGCTTCCGATAAACTCAGATTTTCGGCTAGTCCGGCACTAACTCTTCGATATATTTCTTGCTGGAAATATCCTGATCCCAC
The DNA here is from genome assembly GCA_019914995.1 of Acanthochlamys bracteata. Lineage (NCBI taxonomy): Eukaryota > Viridiplantae > Streptophyta > Magnoliopsida > Pandanales > Velloziaceae > Acanthochlamys > Acanthochlamys bracteata. Next base: position 27,713 of record JAFKAK010000053.1, read on the forward strand.
TGATAACGAGTCGGCCCAAATAATTCGATTGGGGTAGTTGCTGAACCATACCACATAGTTCCAGCAACAACAAAAGCGGCAAAAAGACAGCAGCGATACTACTGGAAAGTACAGTTTCAATATTGCCCATACGTAATCCTTTGTATAGCCGTTGGGGACGGACACTAAGATGGAATAGGCCCGCTAATATGCCCCAATGTACCCGCTGCAATATGATGAGAGGCTATTCCTCCCGGAACAAAAGGATCAAAACCTTCTGCGCCCACGCCGGATTTACAGATTGTACTTTTCCAGTTAGCCCGTAGGGATCGGACACCCATATTCAGGACCATACAAGCCTGTTACATGAAATGCACCAAAGCCAAAGCAAGCCAACCCTGAAAAAAATAAATGAATTCCAAAAATCTTGGGCAAATCCAAAGAAAGGTTTTCCTGTACGTTCATCACAGAATATTTCTAGGTCCCAATACACCCAATGCCAGATAGCTGCCAAGAAGCACAAGCCAGAAAACACAATATGTGCCCCTGCCACACCCTCATAACTCCAAATACCCGGGTTTGTTGAAGTTCCTCCGTAAATATTCCAACCACCCCACGGGTGGTTATTCTAAACGAGTCATGAAAGGTATAACGAACATACCCTGTCTCCACATTGGATCAGAACAGGGTCGGAGGGATCAAAAACTGCCAATTCGTATAGAGCCATTGAACCGGCCCAACCAGCAACTAGAGCTGTATGCATTATATGGACAGCAAGCAATCGGCCGGGATCATTCAATACAACAGTATGAACACGATACCAAGGTAAACCCATAGAAATACCCCTTTATCAAAGAAAAATAGACACTATGTAACTTTATCGCATTGAAAAAACTATACTATGTATCTAACCTTTTTCAGTATCAGTAGATTCCGTATGAGAAAGGGTTAATATTTATTCCCTTCAATTGGAAATAAAGGAACAATTCTATTCGTAAGAATAAAGAGAAGCAGATCTATTCTATATCCGATAAGTATCAATACGCAATGGTAGGATTGGTTCCATTTTTGGGGGGGTAGGGAATAAATACATTGACCGACCCGACCTCTTCATTAAAATATTTTTTTCTCTCTCTTCCTCTATGAACATTCCAATTTATGTATAAAATAGAATAAACATAAAAAGAGATGATGAAGACAATAAACCCATTTTTACGTTTCCATATTAAAGTGAAGTATGGTACTTTATTTTTTTTATTTATTTAATGCCCATTGGTGTTCCAAAAGTACCTTTTCAGGTCCCGGAGAGGAAGATGCAGTTTGGGTTGACGTATAGTGCGACTTGTCAGACATATTGGGTCATATGGGATTTACCCGTTCTCTCCCCGATCGAGATATCCTCTCTTTCACCCAAAAATATTGATTGAACCATCAATCAATCATTCGTAGCGTGAAGTGCAATTAGATCCATTTTTATATTTGGGATCAAGATTATCAACTAGAAGAGAATTTATAGTTGCTTGGATTGATAAAGATAAAAATCAAAAAGGTATCAGGCTCCGTTCAGAAAATACCAAATTGGTAATATATGTATGATTACCACTTGTATCATAAAGTATTCTTATACTTACCTTATACTTAACTATTTATACTCTAGGATACTTAAGTAAAGGAATGATCTCAAATTGCCAATCAATAGAATAGTATGATGAATAGATCGAATAGTTTATCGAAAAGCAGAAGTAGGCATGGCCTGAAAGTAATTAAAAAAAAAAGTGGTAATGAGAGCATTTGACCTATATGTGCAAATGGAATTCGGACAGATCTTTACCCAGGTAGAACATGAACCTAAAAAGAGTTGAAAGGGCCCATTCAGGAACAAGAAAATTACATCGCCGCTTGAATTTCGATGAAACAATAAATCAATGAGAGTTAGTTCAATAAGTTCATAAAATGATTCTTTTTTAGAAGAGGTTTTCAAAAAACATGAGGCTTAAGGCCCTTTTCTTCTTAAAAAAAATAGGACTGGAATCGACACATTGATTAATCAACACATTGATTCTTTTTTCGCAATTTTTTTGAACCGTATGCACCCAAAGATGCACGTACGGTTCCTAAAGGAACAATTTTGCCTAATCAACCGACTTTATCGAGAAAGATTACTTTTTTTAGGCCAAGAGGTTGATAGCGAGATCTCGAATCAGCTTGTTGGTCTCATGGTATATCTCAGTATAGAGGATGAAACTCGAGATCTTTATTTGTTTATAAACTCTCCCGGTGGATGGGTAATACCAGGAATAGCTATTTATGATACTATGCAATTTGTGCCCCTGATGTGCATACAATATGCATGGGATTAGCCGCTTCAATGGGATCTTTCATTCTGGTAGGAGGAGAAATTACCAAACGTCTAGCATTCCCACGCTTGGCGCCAATGAGTTTTTATTTGAAAAAAAAAGACTATGCCTTCGCCATATCGAATATGAATAATAAGTAATAATAGCATGGCACTTCGAGTTCGATATTAACAAACTATTATTGTTTTTTTTCATAACATGAGATTTTATATCGAGATAGTAGTTTGAAATATGTATTATTTCCGATTTTATCTTATTCTTATATGTCAGTAATACATTTCAGCGTCACAAACCGTTTTCTTCCAAATCAGAAGTCTCTTTCTTATATTTATGTTATGAAAGGAAAGGGTATGAAAAAAAAAAAAAGAAAGATCATTTTCCTTATTTGATCGTATCAAAAGAAACTTTGGGATTGCTAAATAATCGACGAGATACAAGATCAAATAAATAGAAATATATAAAGCAACAGAACCATCATAGTATTTTTTTTACTCCTATGAAAGGAAGGGTGGTAAATGGATCATTCAAGGATCTGGATCAGATGGATTCTATTTCTTTGTTCAACAGAATAGAAATTCCATTGCAGAGCCGTATGCAATGCACAAAAAAAGATGCCTGTACAGTTGTTCAATTCTTTTTTTTTTCTTCTTGTTATTTTTATACTTTACTTTAACCCTAATCATGCAAGATAGAAGAACCATTCATGATGTTATATCAATATCATCAGGGTCATGATTCACCAACCTGCTAGTTCTTTTTTATGAGGCACAAGCAGGAATTTATCCTGGAAGCGGAAGAACTACTGAAACTTCATGAAACACTCACAAGGTTTATGTGCAAAGAACCGGAAACCCTCTATGGGTTATATCCGAAGATATGGAAAGAGATGTTTTTTCTGTCAGCAGCAGAAGCCCAAGCTCATGGTATTGTTGATCTTGTAGCCGTCGAAAATGAGAATACTGTGGATTTCGTGTAAACCTACAATTCTATTTTAAACCATAATTCGAATTTTACGTGATTTAATATTGAATAGAAAAAATAGAAAAAATTCATAATCATCAATCGTCAGGTTAAGATCGATCTAAACCAACTCATTCTAAAATTCTATATATACGACATGCCAACTATTAAACAACTTATTAGAAAACAAGAAAGCCAATAAGAAATGTCACGAAATCTCCCGCTCTTCGAGGATGTCCTCAGCGTAGAGGAACATGTACTAGGGTGTATGTGCGACTCGTTCAGATCATAAGCTCGAACAAATGCAATTTCTTTTTCCAGTATCAATGACCAGTACCCATGACTAGGATAAATAGAATGGAAGAACGCCATTTACTATACTAAAACTAAAACTAAAAAAGAATGAAGATTTATTATATACCTATCCTATCCTGTATGTGTATGTGTGTATGGAATTTGTGGTTTCTATTGGTGCAAATCCAATCACTTCTATTTAAAGATGAGAAGCAATTCCCATTGGTAGCAACATAGTTATCCATTAAGCGGGGGAAATAATATTATAAGTATAAGAAAAAAAACCTTATATTGAAAGAACGGACTAAGAGGGTCAGCTACTTAGCCAACTTTCATAATTAAATGCCGTCACTGTATGGATAGCTCTTATTGTGAAAAAGACCTATCTATTACTGTATAATTGATGGGTAGAGCCAAAAGTGTGAACTATACAAGTTCACAATAACATTTGATTAAATGAAAAAAAGGCTCCGGTGTATAGAGAGGACCTCACCGTTTAAGTAACCATAGAAACGATGGAACCCACGATTTTTTGCGTATCGATAGAATTTATTATTTCGAAGTGAAATGAGGCCTAGAAGGAATAAAAAATCGTGGTTGGGAAGGTTATAGTAGCAAAAGCCATTGGAATTTATATTTTATATATTGGAAAAATCCGTTTTGTTATTAATTGACCGAGGGAAGGAATAAAATAACTGAAAGACAAGAAATCAATTAGTTATTCATTAAAGTTTAATTTGATTCAATGACCAGAGTTAGACGAGGATATACAGCTCGGAAACGTCGAACAAAAATTCGTTTATTTGCATCAACTTTTAGAGGTGCTCATTCAAGACTTACTCGAACGATTACTCAACAGAAAATGAGAGCCTTAGTTTCCTCTCATAGAGATAGAGGCAGACAAAAGAGGGATTTTCGCCGTTTGTGGATCACTCGTATAAATGCAGTAACCCGTGAGAATGGGGTATCCTATAGTTATAGTAGATTCATACACAATTTGTACAAAGGGCAATTGCTTCTTAATCGTAAAATACTTGCGCAAATAGCTATATCAAATAAGAATTGTCTTTACATGATTTCCAATAAGATTTTCAAGGAAAGTATAAAGTAAAATATAGGAATGATTGAAATAGAATTCCCCGGAGAATGAAACTCCGGTAAGATAGAATAAAAATAAATTAAGATAAATTAAGAAAAGTAGTAGGAATGGACGAACATTTTTCAAAAAAAAAAAAAGACTTCTTCTTTTCTTCCCCCGTTTTTGTAATAAGACAATAAAAAAATATAGATTTTAGGCTTTTTCTAACAAAACATCAATCAATCTGAGCTTTAGTTTCTATTGGAGTTTTGAGTCAATTGAAGATTTGAGTGTGCCTATTTATTTCTGGTTCTAGATCCAGTAGTTCTAGGGATTGACTCGGCTCTCTCAAATTGTTTTTCATTATTAAGAAAAGGTAACAAAGATAAAATACGAGCTTGTTTTATAGCAATAGTAATTAATCGTTGTTGTTTCAAGGTCAATTTATTTACTCGTCTAGATAAGATTTTTCCTTGTTCACTAATAAATCGACTAATTAAACTCATGTTTCTATAATCGATTCGATCCCCAGCCCAATTGGGGGCAAACGCCTACAAAAAAAAGATCGCTTGGATTTACGAAAAGGTTGTTTGGATTTATCCATGGGTTATTCCTTATCTCTAAAATTCTATTTCTTTATTCATTTCAGATCTGCCCGAAACGCAATAGGGTTTGATTTAATAGGGTTTGATTTATATATATATATTATAACATTTTATATATTATAAAATGTTATATATATATAGATGTTAAGTTCTTCCTCTTACTTGGAATGTAGGAAGACATGTTCTCATGTTCCCTTCGATCTATTTCTTTATTTCCCCATGAATCGTATGCTTGTGACAATACCGACAAAATTTTCTCAATTCTAATCGATTGGATGTATTGTGTCGATTCTTTTGAGTAATATACCTAGAAATACCGGGCGATTCCTTATTTCCACTGACACCATTTCGAACACAACTGGTACATTCCAAAATAACTCTGACTCTGACATCTTTACCCTTGGCCATGAATCCCCCTTGAATTTTGAATCGACTTAACTTAGACTCTTCTATTTTCAATCCGAACCGAAGAAGAAGAAAAGAACAAAAAAATCAATATAATTGAAGTTACTATGGAAATTTCTTTAGTTGAAATTAATATTAATAGAGTAATAATTAAATAATACAATCTTTTCTAACTATAAAATATTCTTATTCTAATCCCCATATTTCATTTCAATATCTTTCTATACTATCTATGATTTCGCTATGATTTCGTGGATCTTGCCCTGCCCTGGACTGGATCTACCTTTCCATTTTTGTTCTCACAAATCCAATCTTAGATTCTTGAATTTTTGCTGAGGTTTAATATACTTTTTTTCTTTCTATCCTAAAGAACTGAAAAAGGAAGGGGTAAATTTGGAGTCACCTTACGTGGAATTATATTCCTAATTTTCTTCCTTTTTATTGCATATCAATAACTAGAATGAAAAGAACGGGAATGACAAGGCATCCGGGAATAAACGATTAATTTCTATCAATAGACCTGCTAAAGACCCAAACCATAGAGTAGCTATCACGGGTGCCACAGAGATATGTTTTTTGTAATACATATATGGTCATATGCTGTAGTTCAAGATCATTTCTATTTAATATATTTTTACACGGAATTCTAACTAAAACGAATATCCTTCTTATTGATTGAGCAAAAAATCATTCTA
>JAFKAK010000054.1:0-10883 GCA_019914995.1 Acanthochlamys bracteata
TATCTGAATCCCGGCCGTTAGCGCGACTTCGTATGTGGAGCGCTGAGCCAAGATTCGGCAGTGCCTGGAGCCACTTCTGTGCAATCAGTCGCAGACGTGGTTGCTCTGGGCCAACCGGCATCACCACGCCGATAGCACAAACAAGAGTACTGCAATATTTGAAGGTGCAGCATCATGGGGAATCAGCCAAAAGGTTTCCGTATTCTTTCATGAAGGTGGGATGTGAAAGACACGGAATACTCTTTCGAAGGTTCGGAAAGTAACACTGGACAAGCTGATCGCCAGACAGGCCCAGGTGGATGAACTCTTGTACCTCGTGCAGTATGGAAGGCTGCAAAAATTCGAGATGATTTGATGGTGCGTGCCATGCGCTTGCATTCAACGACGGTCATTAACAATTCAGATGTCTTGTTGATTTCCGTCCGATTGCTGCTTATATTGGCAGTGATGTTGGGGATTTCGAGTGCGTCGTACTAGTAGAATGAGTCTTTTATTTCGATGAACAAAAGTAGGTCCCTCTACCGGGTTCCAGTACGTTGTTCCAGTGACTCTCCCGTAGAATTTGGATTTCACGAACTGGCCAGCACGCAGCTGTGTGACGTCCGCGTCGACTTGAGAATCACCCTTTGAACGGGGGTTACCAAGACGACTCTAAGGTGTGTTCAAGCTCACGGACGCGATCAATTAATCGTTGGACGGCTTCATCTTTCTTGCCCAGATCTTTCCGCTCAGAAATTGCTCCGCATGGGATAGGTGCGAGGATCGCTATTTGAAGACGCACTGCTCGAGTCGCTCTTTTCGGTGATCCAGCGCGACGCCTGTCTACAAGCATACGTGTGATTAACATAAGCGTTAATCATTGGGTATCCGGGGTAGCATACTCGCCCAAAGGGTGAGGCCTGTATGTGCATGTCGATGATTTCGTTCGGTACAGGGTCCACAGGGTTTCACGCGGTCACGCCCTTGACTTTGCGTTTTCTGCATTCGACACAGCTAAGTGCTGGGCGTCTTCTTCGAACAGGACCCGATCCGTCTGTATTGGCGTGCTGTAACGCCGGAACTTGGTCGTCCATTTGACCGGTCAGCTCACAGCAAAATAAACCGGAAAAAGTGAGGTTCCGAGATAACAGAGCAAATTTCGATGTGTGGATTTTTGATGGATGTATTCAAAGAGAATTGAACATCGGGAATAGACCGTATAAAATGGCCCGTCGCTGGAATCTAATCAGCGAAAGCACCGAGAAGACCGACGTTCGTCCCGCAACAGCCTGAGCTTAGGGCGAAATCGGGTACTGTTATTCGATTCCATTTTAACTTTTTCCAGTGTTCGCATGGTCGAAAGCTAACTTACATACTCTTTTGCTCTTTCCCTCTCGCATTTGCCATATGGTTCCGCCTGTTGCCAGTCTTCTTTGTGAATCTCGCAACGCGAACCTGCCCAGATCCCTCCACCATGTGTAATCTTGAACATATGCTGCCATCCTTTTAGGCTCGCATTGGCAAAAACATCAATGTGGCAAATTTCCCTGATGTACACGACAAGCAAAGTCAATAAGCCTCCCAGAATACCATCGGCGAAAGCGTTGGGCGGCACATCACCTCGATTGGTGCACAGGTTTAGGCCCATGGCCGTCTTAAATCTCTGCTATCGGAATGAATGTTTGTTTTTGAAATGTTTGTCTAAGTGTGAGGCAGTGAACAGGCAGTCGTCCCAACTCGGTATAGCTGTCACCCTGAGCCCGCGCTGCGGCGCGTGTCGCGTTGTTGGTCCGTGCGTTTGCCTGAACCTCGCCTCACCATTACCATTGTTGACGCGCGCAAACACTCTTTCATCTTTCAATCCTCTTTCGTAACTTTTCGCGTTCAACATGGCCGCAAGGAAGCGACAGTGTGTATATCCTCGACCTGGGCGCGTCAATGGGCCGGAAGCGTCGCGGCAGAGACAAAACGGACCTGGACAAACGGGCGATGGAGTACGTTTGGGACAAGATTACCACAACAGTGAGTGCGCATTTTCAACCGTGAGATGTTGTGCGAGAGAGTGCAGAGATTGACTGGTTTAGGTGGCGACGGGAAGAAAGACGGCTATGATGAGTGTCATTGGTGTTAGAACAGACGGCAAGTGCCAAGACCTAAACAGTGCTCGCCCCGCGTCGCTAATGCATCACCTTATCAGACAGCGATCTTGCAGGTATCATGCCTGAAGATGAGGGCCACGAGAACATCACTGTGTTCTCACCGTTGAAACAGTAATTGCAGTCATGTGTTCGGCGATTTCGCTTGGCTAATGTCTCTAGATGGCTGCTCCCGGACATCAGAGGTTTGCAAGCGAAAGTGAAACCCAGTTCAACCAATAATGGACGGTGAGCATCTTCTGAGCTCCCACGAAATTTGCTGATTGTTTCAGTGCTGTCTGCTGTGGTGGTCGCAGTACAGCAGATGGATTCTGCAACAAATAGGGACCACAGGAAACCACTCAGTACGACCGTCGGATCATAATCGTCACGGACGGGACAGGTACTGGACACCAGCGATGTGGATGCAATCACCAGCAAGCTCAAAGACTGATCCACCTGTTGAGATCGTGCTGCTGTAAGTATTGGGACATGACTTGGTTCGATATATTCAATTGACGCTTGTAGCGGCGTCGACTTCGACGATCCCGAAAGTGGTTATAAAGAAGAGGGCAAGGACTCCACCAAGTAATAATACCTGCCGTCCCTAGAGCAAACTCGTTAATTCGACATAGAGGAGAAACGAGAGCACCCTCAAAAATTCGTGAGAATTGCGAAGGCACTTTGGCACTCTCCCGGAAGCTATTGAACAGCTAGTGATACCACGCATCGAAACACGCCTCTACTCCCAGTTTATAGAGGCCTCACATTGGGGATAAAGCAAACCTTCGATGCAACGATTACCATCGACGTCGAGCGGTATCCGTGTACCATGTCGTCCTAAACCTCCCACCGCAAGTTCATTCGTCGTGCGAACTGATCTAGGGTTTAGGGGACACCCAGTCTTCCCATACCATTGTCGGAGACGGAGACTTTCCATGGATGGCCAGCTTTCAGCTGTAAGAAACCAGCGCGTATATCAGGTCGAAACCCGACGAGACTGGCGAAAAGATGAATGTGGAACCGGACGATTTGGAACGTGGATTTGGTACGGTCGCACAGCAGTATATATCAGTGAATCGGACGCGAACGTGGTGAAGCTCGGAAAACGACGCGTCTCTGCAACTTGTCGGCTTCATCCAGGCAGAAAAGTTCGAGCGCTTTTTCCGATGTCGCGCACCAATTTTATTGTTCCGCAAAGACTAACGCGCAAGCCCAGCTCGCACTGTCTTCGTTGATTCACGCTTTATACGAGGCCGAGTGCTGCGCTGTTGCACGACTGGTCGCCAAGCAAGACAAGGCGCCATTACTAATTGTCATAGTTTCCTCACATTACGCCGAGCTACGAGGCTTTGGTGGCTGAGCTGCCTTTTAAGGAAGATATGCGCCGCTATAAGTTCCTCCACTGGACAAGAAACTTACGATCTCGGGCAAGGTCATTACAGAGCAAAGATCTGCCTAATGCGAATCTCACGCAAGCGATGAGCGACTATGTATGCCATGGACCTGTCCAAACATGGAAAAAGATGATGAGGTGAACCGACAGGAATATGCGAAGATCGAAGATTCTTACTCACCGCTCCTACACAGAGTGAACCAGATCATCCGCTGGCGAGCAACGCACTCAGATCCTACGCTGCCTCTCCCGACCCACCGCAGATTCTCACGATTCTCCGCACCGCCACCAGATCTTCTCCAGGAAACAGAGAACCAGCTAGGTGCCCTCAAGAAAGCCGCAGATGTCAAAAAAGTACCGCCTAAGACCAAGGTCGCGGCAAACGTTCCCGTACCGACCGCGACAAGCCAATCTCGGCCTCGACATCGACGCCCTCTTGGGCAATCCCAAGCGTGTCAAGATTGACCCCAACAATCTTGTTCCCTCGTTCAAAGCAAAAGCTCTGGCCGCTACCGATGACCTGATGCCATACAAGAGCCCGCTGATGCGATGGCGGCACAAATACGCACTTTATCCGTAACTCCGTCGGTAATAGTGCGTATGATCGTGCGCTCGAGGCACTACGTGTGATGCGAGATGAGCTCACAGAGCTCGAGGAACCAGAGATATGGAACGTCTTTATGCGGGAGCTAAAGAGCGAGTTGTTGGATGGCAAGTTGGGAGGCGATAGACGAGAGATGTGGTGGAAGGTGCGGGGCAGCAAGTACGGACTGATCGATCGGAATAAATGCTTTGCGAGCGACGTCACAGAGGAGGAGGCCTCCCGGTTCTACAGGTGACTGGAGGATTGAGGGGATATGAGGCGGTGTGTGGTGGTCATGCAATGAGGGACTCACTGGTCTCCTGTGATGTGCTGCATGCTTTTAACAGGATGACAATCATCGATTATAAAACTGAGAACCTAAATTAACCAGAGAAATACTTGAAGATAGGTCAAATACACTATACAGCCCATTCTACCTTTATCGAAGTGCTTTACTGCTATATCCACTTCTTTCTATGCTTTCTACGCGTTGTGGCGGCCTTATTTACTCTCTTGAGCCTTGCGATCCGATGTTGCATAAGTATAGCTAAAGTGCACTATTACCTGTGTGCCCTTTAAGCTACAATAAGCTCTCTTATACCTTCTTCTATCGCGAACTAATGTTAATTAAGCCCCTAACTCGCACGTGTTGCTAAGTGTTTTAGTTTTCTACAGGGTAACCTCGAGCGCAGGCGGTGTTGGTGTAACGATGTTCACACGTCGTTTCATCCTAGTCACATGATCCTCCTATTTAGTTTGGACCCGAGTCGACTCTAGTCCTTGACCATGTTAGCTACGGACCCGATTCGGCGCTAACCTTGAACTCTTTCTAAGACCAACACTGCCAACAACCATATCGCATGTATATAAGTCCGACCTGGTTCTTAGATAGCTCCGCAGTTTTTCGATATCATTTCGTACAAGGCCTCCCAGGTTCTGAGTTCCTACGCACTCCATATGCCTCTGAGTGGATTACACCATCCCGATCCTTTATCTTACCTGCCGTTGCAGCTGGCGTATGGAGATTAATATTAAGCTTCGATATTACTACCTCAGAGTATATTGGACCAGGCTGGCGCCTCGAATACCCTATAACCCATTCACGAAATAAGGTCGTAAAGCGAGACCCATATCATAGAACCTAACGTAAACTTAACTAGTCTCTGCTCTAACTAGACTTATACTGTTACTTTTACTAAAGGTAGAAACTAAGGACTATAATAAAGTTATCTTTACTACTACATTTGAGGCATAGCTGCAACAGATTCACACCTACGCTTAGAAGTACCTAGTAGAAAAGAATCCAGAAGTAGACTGGATTAGTTAAGTTACTAAGGAATATTTTCTCTTTAAGAGTAAACTTAGTAACTTTTTTTTGTTGAGTACCTATCTACCATTTTTAAGAACTAAGTCTGACACCATTATCCATTACAAGTAAGTACATTATTCGTTATGAGTAAGTATCTAGTATCTATTATCCGTCATTAATAATGAGTAAGTATAGCTTAGTTTTCCCACAAACATAAACTCGAAAATCATCTACGGATTAGTACCTACTATGGATGGGTTAGCTCACTCTGTCGGTCTGTGTATTGCCCATCCTGGGCTAATATACGCTCAATACTTTTGCCCTGGTGCTGTATCCCCATATCTCAATTTTGGCCGACTGGCTCTGGGTGCAGAACACTCCGGAGAAAGCTTTTTGCAATGTTAAATGGACATTTCGCCTTGGTGTCAGTGGTCGTATCCGCGCCTTGGTCCAGCAAGTACTGCAGAATTTCCTTCTTGCCATATTTTGAGGCGACGAACAAGGCAGATGTTCCATCTCTGGCACTCTTGTTGATGTCTGCGCCTGCAGAGAGCAAAATACTAATCGTAGAGACATCGCGGGATTCTATTGCGGCAATAAGAGGCGACGTACTGTAATAGGTTCGGTTTGCATCCAACAGTCCACTGTCGAGGTAATGTTGAATCATGGAGTTGTTCCTGTAATGGCATAGGGTTGTGACCACCTCTTCGGTGAGCATTCCTTTACAACCACCTTCCGCCTCAATGATCATGTCCAATGCTATGATGGATCCTCGACAAATGGCGCGATGCATCATTCTGGTGAAAATCTTCTTTAGTCGAGTCGTCCCACGGCTTGTAGGTAGATGAGAGATTTGAGCATCTCTGTGTCGTCTTTCTCAATAGCCTTATGAACATGGCGATGAATATGAGGGTTCATGTTGGTTTCTTGTACGAGGCTAGGAGTGTAAGGACCATCCTGATGTCGCTTCGTTCGATCGCAACATCCAAAGGGTGCCCAAAAATGCTGCACTCAACGAATCTTTTGTAAGCTTGAATAGGTGCGGGAACAAGGCTGTGTGCCCCAACCGCTACAGCTGCGACCAGAACCTGGGTACCTGTTCTAGCAGCTCCCGTAAACGATGGGCTAAAAGCTAGCCCACCCTCCAGGGGCTCGGCAGCTGATCACCCCACGGGTATATTCTCAGGATGATAGAACCTGACATTTCTTGATTGCTACACTTTGGATAAGCCTTGTCGCGAGTTCTTGACGCTGGTCGTAGTCCGTGATGTGAAGCCGTTGCGTCAAATACTCAAACGACCGCTTCAGTAGGGTATTAGGATACCTTCGGCATCAACCGCGTGTTCAACCGATGACGCATGGGTATGTCACAAGGTTGTTCTTCAAAATCTTCTGGTGATTTGGTGTGTCTAGTGATGCCTTCAGTATGTCCTTGGTTTTGGTGAGCGAAGATGTCGTGGTGGATCTCATCTGCGAAGGTGCCTGACTCTTCGTTAGCACCTGTAAGCGTATTAACAGCAGATTGCCTTGCTCCAATCGGCGGCAGACACCTTGGCTTCACGCCTACCACTCCGACCTCGAAAACAAGCTCATGGACGACTCGTTGGAAGACCTCTGGCGGGAAGTCATGAGTCGGCCATCGTGATAGTGGCATGGCGGCGCAATATATCACTTGAGGCTACCGGCAAGTACAGGGCGTGTAGTTCGATGAGTGGGTAAAACGTGGAGCGCCCGAAGTGGCTAAGGACTCAGCCCAAGCTCTGGTCCTGTTCACATGGTCAGATTGGGTCAAGTGAAGTAGTGCCTCTAATCATCGTACCGGATAATGAGTGTGGGGCGGTCCTTGTATTTTCCTTGTGCGCGAGCGAGCGAAAGCGCGCATTGCTATCGACAATACTGCAGTGGTTCGTTAGTTGTCACGGACACGAAAGCGGTTGTGATGTGTGTGTCGAGCTGGAGGCGCAGCTGCTTTGGGCTTCTGTACTTAGTGACTCAGAGTGTGCTATTAGGGTTGTGTGTAGAAAGGAAGAGTTCGACCGTGGTGGCTTTTTTAATACACGGCGCTGGCAAAGTACCAGAGCTGTAAGCGAAAGAAAGTCCCATTTAAAGGTGAGTGAAGGTTTTTTTTGCAGGATCGTTTTTGCACGCACCTGCCCTTTCAGTCACGGTGTATCGCGCCTGCTCATTTGCGTTTGATGCGCCTGTCACACAGATACTATAGGTTATATGGCCTACATTTGTAGGCTCAGTAGCATGAAATTTTTATTTGCATTAGTTACGAAGCATCACAGGCGGAATTTATAGGAAAATTCGTCAAAACCTGCAGTGTGGCCACCGGAGAAGAGACTAGCTATGTGGCGCCCTATAGATCAGGTTGCCCTTGGGATTCACCATGGATTGGCCACTGTGTGAGAATTTATTTTACAGAAGTACGATGGGAGTACATATGTCAAAATTGCAGCATAGGTAGAGTTGAGGCTATCACATTCTGGTATTTCCTTTTTTGTACCATAAGCAAGCCAAGCTAGACTTTTTTCTCCCGGACAAGCCTTTGAGCTTAAGAGTAGCTCTGGCTGCAACTAGAGATGATTCACTTCTGTGGGTCCTCTCGTGTTCAGACCCCATGCAAATGACGGGGATCCAGTTGAAAAGTGTACCAATATATTATATGTATGCCCACGCAAAATCTAAGTTAGGACCCGAAGCTGTGTACCCGCCATATGTCCCTGAAGTCCAAAAAGATTCCATGCTCTTGGAGGTGGTCAAGGCACTAATGACAGAATCTTGAAACTTCTGATAGGAAATCCGATTTATCGTGCCCGGAGTGGAACAAGTCACGTGGGTACCTTTGTTGGGGAGCGCATCCACCTCGTGTGACGCACCAGATACACACCTGTAAAGTCTTATAGCCTCCTTTCTTCAAACTAAGTACTAATTTAACCAGCAGAGAGTAAAAATCTACGACGGCTTACGGTCTCTCGTCTATGCCTGTGCCAGCTCCACTGCAAACCTGTCAAGAATCCTGAAGAGAGCTGCAGAAGCAATACCAGCGGGAGGATTCTTAGAGCTTCATGAAAAACAACTGCAGTCCTGTTCGGTATGTTCTGGGCCCAATTTCGCCATTGATGCCATAGAAATAGGTGATGCGTTCCATTTTCAACGTCTATGAATCGGTCGCACCTAAGATACAGCGGCTGCAATTCGGGGGAGTACTCTAACAGTGAATTTTATTACTCTGGGTTAAAGCTCCGAACTCTTTATAAAACGCTAAAGAGATATACGTTGTTGTTTGTAAAGATGGCTCAAAAAGCCTGGTGGGTGCTGTAGAAGACCACTACTGCCATGCGGAGCGGACAATGGATGGATGATCGACCTAAGCAGTGGAAAGACGATTAAGGCAGCTGAAATGAATGAGATGTTTGAAACATAAAGCCAGAGAGCGTACGATGCAATTGGGATATGATTATATTACCGGCCTTCCTCTCGGTGAGACCGCGCATCCTGATGGTTTGCGGCGTCACTGAATGGAGACCAGAAGGGTTGAATGTATATGTGCCGATGAAATACAGCTCCGCATCTCGTCCAAGTCGCAAACCTTTTCCAGCAAAAGTAGGCACGGATGCAATACAGTGCACCTCTTCTGTGCATAACAGACTCTTTCCCGCTTTACAAAATATCTGCGTCTCATGCTTTTCGACACCTATTTCTCTCACCCGTGGCTCGTTTGTTTGATATCATGACAACCAAAGGTGAAGTCGTTGACAAGTTCTCTTGCCCTGTCTTCCCTTTATAGTTGTAGGCCGCTGTCTGATTGTCTCTGCCCAGTCCAGTGCTACCCTGCAAAAAGAACAACCCAAGACTTAGCTGTTGGACCTAACTGTGCGCGACTTTTTTGTGATTTTACTAATCGTGCAATTTGTCTCTCTAGGCCTTCGCAGGATTCACATCATTTTATAATTCTGTTTCGTACTACCAAGCCTTCACGGTTAAGTCTGCGTCTGCTTGGGCTGCCGCAAACTGAAAAGTGAAAGAATGGACAGCATAATCGGAGACTGATTAAGATTTGCGGCTCTATCTACGACCATCAGCCATGGTCTCCGCTCGGGCTTCATGGATCCTGTCCTGAGTATAGTCGAGATCTGCGAAGAGTGCATTCGGCTCGGAGTGAGACCCTGCCGCTGGGAGTCGTTTGTAGGTCCTGAAATGTGCTTACTTAGCGTTTTGATTTAGACGTTGATTTCATTGGTGTTGGTCTTTATGGTGTTCTTGACGTAAAAATTG
Source organism: Acanthochlamys bracteata (assembly GCA_019914995.1). Classification (NCBI taxonomy): domain Eukaryota; kingdom Viridiplantae; phylum Streptophyta; class Magnoliopsida; order Pandanales; family Velloziaceae; genus Acanthochlamys; species Acanthochlamys bracteata. The sequence continues at coordinate 9,684 of JAFKAK010000054.1, forward strand.
GCAACCTTCATTTTTGTGTTACGAACCTTTAGGAAACACGCAAAAGCTGACAACATCTGATCCAGTCTGTTATTGTTCGGCTTGAGCACTCCCGTAACCATTGGTGTTCAATTTGGGCACCTTTCAATGAACCTGTTAAATTCACGAAAGGTGCAACGGCCGCCTGGTTCACTTCTCTGCATGTTATCCATTTACAGCGACATCCCCTCCCCATCGACGGACGGCTCCGTGGCACTTTGACCCCATAATCCGGGATCGGCCAGGTCGTTGAAGGCATCAATCTGGTAGGCTTAGTATCTGGTCACTTTTTCAGTGAATCTTTATCTTTAGTTTTCTCGGCTACAGAATCAAGGCTCTGGTGCTATAGGGCCTTGTTTCCTATCTGAATGCGGGAATTGAGAAACTGAAGCTATTATTATGGTAGAGTAATGCGGTTGAGTTCATATATAAAGTATTCACACATGAGCCTAATTGAACAGTAAGATAATATTCCTGTTGAGACACTCAATCGACAGTTTCCCCTCTTTGAGGGAATGTATTTTTTTGCATACACATGTTCTAACACCCTTGATAACCTCCGGCTCACACAGCAGCAAAGGTACAAGATGGTGAAAGGAAGAGTTTCTCATGACGGACTTGACTTATGAAACCAAAAGGAGTGAGCGAGCGAAGAAATGACGGATGTGAGACGAGCAGATTGAGAGAATATATTTGATTACAACTTGTGTGTATATCGGAATCAACAATGCACTCAGCATCTGGCACCTCTCAAAGCCCTGAGCGAGATCATCCGAAGTTGGTGAAGGATTTGTTCTGACGATTTTCCCCACAGTTGATCATGACTTTGACTTGGCGCGCTTGAATTTTTGGTACATTCTCTAAAACTATCCAGGCAAGCATCAGTTCAAATAGTGAAGGTCCTTAAGGCGGTAGCAACCCTTGATCGAAATTGCGGCTATAAAATCTAGAATACGACCCTTGTTGCTGGATCATCACCATCAGGCGGCAAATATTTGGTATGAAACCCTGGTGTACCGAATACCATAGGTGCTTCGCCTGGAAAATGGTGTTGTGCACGTCTTTCCTTCTAATGGCGGCGGCTTCTCGCCTAAGTTACAGCCCAATCGCCCTGTGTAAACTTGCTGCAGCCAGTGTGTGTGTCTGTACTAGCAGTGCTATGGTACTTACTATCTTTTCAAA
>JAFKAK010000055.1:5000-10000 GCA_019914995.1 Acanthochlamys bracteata
AATGAAATTAAGACAGAACAATCAGGAATAGTTAATGAAAAATTCAAGCACGACGATTCTCTCTAAAATAGAAGTATGTACATAAGCATAAGAAGGAAACCCAACTTGATATCCGTGTAACAACCTCTGTTCTGGGGTTTACATATGCACATATTTGTTGTTATAATGGGAATGGAAAAGAAAGAGGATTTATTATTGGAAATAATTGATACTGACGTTAATTAATTCGGTTTCCCTATGACATTAAAGAAAGATAAAGACAAATTAAGATACAAATTTAGAACCTTTTATTTTTATTTATTCTTTTTGCTTGGAATCCTTTTTGGATCAAATTGAGTTTGGCGACGACATGGCCAAGTGGTAAGGCAGGGGACTGCAAATCCTTTATCCCCAGTTCAAATCTGGGTGTCGCCTGATCAACAAAAAAAGTTGGGATTTTTCTTACTAACTCATAAGATTGTTGTCCCGAAGAAACAAACAAAGTATAAGCATGCCTATACCCTTTTTTTTTAGAATCTGTAGGTGTTGTGCTATAAAAGACTGTAAATTTTTTCATAAAATGGGATCTATGAGTATGAAAAAAAAAAATGGCACCAACACCAACAACCCTCACTTCATTCCGGGCCATTTCTTTTTTTATTCAAAATCCATTTTATTTCAATTTTCAATTGAAATAAAATAAGTGGATTCATTGGATTGGTTCATCAATAGTTTGAAGTCAAAATAATATTTTGACTCTGTGCCATTAATTTCACTATGATTAATGATCAATAATGGAATAATTCTTTCATAGAGATAGGGGACATAATTCATATGGATATAGTAAGTCTCTTGGGCTGCTTTAATGGTAGTCTTTACATTTTCCCTTTCACTTGTAGTATGGGGAGGAGTGGACTCTAAGTGTACTACTACTAATTGAGCAATCAATTGAGTAATCAATTGTATCAATTGTTTAATTGATCATTTTGCGAAAGCATTAAAAAATGCCTCTGTTTTAAAATTCTATTCGAAAAATGGAGAATGGATCCCGGATCCATATAGAAAAATTAGAATAAAGTAGGAATCCGAAGAATTGACTTGGCCTTCTATTCTATTATTTTGGATTCATCGAAATCCATAGAATGGAAATACATAGAATGGGTGTAGTCAAGAAAAGAAATAGAAATTAAGTGCTATTTAATTTAGATTAGTTTAATCTGGATTAGATGGATATCTAATGCAACATATGTACATATATATTGTAAATTGATCTATCTAAAGTCTATATCTGTATACTACAATACAACTACAACTATATATATATATAAACTGTATATATTATACAATACTAGATTTAGATAGTATGGTAGAAAGAACTATATTCTAGTTCTTTCTACCATACTATCTTAGAACTTCTGATTCCAACCGATCAGTTCTTTTTCATTTAAGACTTGGAGTTTGAATTCCTTTGTTTCATTTCTTCAATCATTGATAAGAAAAGAACTACTAATTGATTGAAGTTTTATTCAAATTAATCGTTTTGGCTGACTGTTTTTACGTAGATAATAAGTAAAAAAGCAGTAGGAACTAGAATGAACAGTGCAGTAGCAATAAATGCGAGAATATTGACTTCCATAATCTCTTGTTTTTATTCTTCACAATAACTCAGGATCTAATCCCATAGAGATAAAAATGTGACTCCTGTAAATGCAATGGGATAAATTGCATTGCATCCTGATGATACTGAATCAGATCAATATTATGAATAACAATATCTCATCTATCAAACCGATTCATTGTCGAGAATTGAATAGTATAACATATGACGATCTTTTATCCATACTAAAAAAAATAGAATTCTTTATGGGATCAGAAATCGGAATTTTTCATTGAAGAATACAAAAAATCGTAGCTAGAAAAGCTATGGTTTAACTTGAACAGTATTTTGTCGAGAGGTAATTATGTTAAGTTCATTTTATGTTAAGTTCATTTTTTGTATCGTCAATAAACGAATAGAATTCGTGTATGTACCCCCAGTAAAAATAAAGCACTCTATTCCATTTCATTGATCAGAACAATGATCAGAACAATCAAAAAAAAATAAAGTCAGATCAGACAAGTATGGTATCTAGTAAAATATGGTATTCTAGTAATACCACCGATTGTACCAATCTACATATGTCTCTCTCTTTTCAATCGGTACTAATGGAATAAATGAAAATTGTCTGATAATAAATGTGAAATGAAAGGAAAAACAAAAGAAAAAAAGAACTAAGGATCCCACACTGGGTTAGATCTTGCCCATGTCCCCCCTTTCAAGGAAAATGGGGAGATGAATTGATAAACTCATTGATCCTAGTTTGGTTCGGGACTGACGGGGCTCGAACCCGCAGCTTCCGCCTTGACAGGGCGGTGCTCTGACCAATTGAACTACAATCCCAGTGAGGTATATGGCATATTCTTTCTTATTTAGAGTTTCATAAAAATTTCTTTCTTCGTTCTGTTGTAACAGAGACAGAAAGAATATACTGATATCATATCCACACGGATATTCAAAGTAAGACAGGTTACTAGTAATTCGCGGTTAGTTTTTGCCAAAAAAGTAATCTTTCAATGAGAAAGAAAGGTACTCTTTTTCCTTTCTTGAGACTTACGAATCAGGAATCTCTACTCTTAGAAAGAAAAGATCAGAACGGATAAAAATTTTATGGATAGAGAAAAAAAAAAAGAAATTGACTCTTTTTTTTTCTTCTTTATTTCTAAGGATCGGACATTTCTTAAAGAAAAATTGTTATATTATTCTCATAGAGCGGCGATTTTTTTGGGCCGAGCTGGATTTGAACCAGCGTAGACATATTGCCAACAATTTACAGTCCGTCCCCATTAACCGCTCGGGCATCGACCCAGGAAGAATTAATTCTAGGCTTATAAATAAAAGCCATGATCAATTTCCTTTCGTAGTACCCTACCCCAGGGAAGTCAGATCCCCGCTGCCTCCTTGAAAGAGATGTCTGACCACTAGACGATAGGGGCATATTCGCCCAATCGTCATCATACTATGATGATAGTATGAACAGTTTTTTGGAATTGTCAATATAGTCTAATGGTATGACTAGATCCAAAGTAAAATTTTTTCCTACCTTTTCTATTTCTATTTTTTTATTTATTTTATCTTTATTTATTTTTTTTTTATTTTTTTTTATAGTATAGATTTTTTTTTTATAGTATAGGATACTCTAGATTTTTGGATAATTCTTGAATGATCCATGAAACATTACATGGTTAGATGGTTAGGTAGTTAACTATTAACTATATAGTTAACTATTAACTATATATATTATATATAGTTAACTATAGTTTAACTATAGTTAGTATTAGTTTCGTTTATAGTTAGTTAGTATTAACTATAATTAGTATAAGTATCTTATAAAGTTAGTATAGTATCTTATAAAACTATATAGCTAACGTAAAGTAAAACGTTAGGAAATATAAAAGATTAAATCATCATTTTACCCCACTTACTAAGAAATCCAATTTTTTGTTCTTGAACGAGCTCCTATGCGCAGATATGTACATATCTATACTATATAGGTGCAGTAGATTCATAATTGAAAATGTATAATTATTGAATTGAATAAAAGGGCCCTTTTAACTCAGTGGTAGAAGTAACGCCATGGTAAGGCGTAAGTCATCAGTTCAAATCCGATAAGGGCTTTTCCACTAAACTCAAGTCTTAGTCTTCCGTTTTTCAGCGGAAAGTAGAGATTCTTAATATTTCTAAAAAAAAAAAAAAAAAAAAAGGAACCACCTTTATAATATAATAAGTTTTATTATTTAATAAGTTATTATTATTGTGAGTTATGCTTAGAAAGTTGAAGATTTATTCATTATCATAATAAAAACTCTACTTAGTAGGAAGAGTCTATCCTATAGTGAAATAGTAGTCCTCTTCCTCTTTTCTTATTGAAATTATGGTTCTCAGGACAGAAAAGATATTCTACCAATACTGATTAGTAATCTTAAAATAAACTAAAGTATTATTTCTTCTTCTTCTTGTTTCTATCAAACAAACCTACTGTAAAATTTAAAATCAGAAAAAATAAGTGGACCTGACCTGTTGAATCATGACTATATAAGCTATTCTGATATTTGAATTCGATATAGATTAAATTGTAAAAGTGTATTTTTTTCTTTCTTTGGACCATGCAATAATTTTTCGATATTTTCGATTTAATCTTCTTGTTACTGGATGCTCCAAAGGTATAAATCCTTATTCTTTTCCGCTACAAAAAGGTTATTTCGAAAATGGATTTTCAATATCTTTCCTTGATTCCAGAATCAGATATTGTTTTGTTGCTTCTCAATACAATGGATAACGGATGCGAGAAAGGTTAAATTTCAGTCTACTATTATATTTATTATTTATATTTATTTAACGTTTATTTAACGTTGAATTTTGGGCAGCAGGGCAGAAATAGGGAATTTTTTTTTTTGATCCTTTTCGCTTAACTTAAAAGGTATACTCTTTATATATGAGTTATAGGACAATTCAAGGTTCAAATGGTTTGAAAATGAAAAAAAAAAATAGTAAACAAATTGAACTCATGAATTTACCTAGGTCAGTTTCTGGCCCAATAGAAAAAAAAAAAAAGAGTTTGTATCTTGAAACCCATTGATTGTAAGGGGTATTGAACAAGGAATCCCATAGAAATTATCGTATGCCCTGGAAATTATATGAGGTGTTCGGAAATGGTTGAAGTAGTTGAATAGGAGGATCACTATGACTATAGCCCTTGGGAAATTTACAAAAAAAAAATGATTTATTTGATCTTATGGATGACTGGTTACGTAGGGACCGTTTCGTTTTTTGTAGGTTGGTCCGGCCTATTGCTCTTTCCTTGTGCTTATTTTGCTTTAGGAGGTTGGTTTACAGGTACAACTTTTTTGTAACTTCATGGTATACCCATGGGTTGGCCAGTTCCTATTTGGAAGGTTGCAATTTCTTAACCGCTGCGGTTTCT
>JAFKAK010000055.1:15000-20000 GCA_019914995.1 Acanthochlamys bracteata
CCAAGAAATCTCCTGGACCTATTGTTAAGAAGAGTGAATTACTATTCTCATTAATAGCATTCAACCAGCCAGGTAACCATATGCTTCGACCTGCATTGAATGCAGGACTATTCGTTGAAGATAGAAGTACATCGAATCCATATGAAGTCTTACCATGAGCGGATTGTATCCATTGGGCAAATATGGGTTCGATCAAGATTTGTTTTCCGGGTACCAAAGGCGAGCATGACATCGTTATGAACATAAAGGCCTAGGGTATGGAACCCCAAAAACAGGCTGGCCCAGCAAATGAGATATGATAGCTTCCTTATGGTCTAACATTCTTGCCAATACATTATCCTCATTCTGTTCCGGATTATAATCTCTAATGAAGAATATAGCTCCATGAGCAAAGGCTCCTGTCATGATGAACCCTGCGATGTATTGGTGATGAGTATATAAGGCAGCTTGAGTAGTAAAATCTTGTGCTATGAATGCATAAGCAGGTAAAGAGTACATGTGTTGAGCTACTAAGGAAGTAATAACCCCCAAAGAGGCTAGAGCAAGACCTAATTGAAAATGAAGCGGGTATTGATTGTGTCATAAAGACCTTTATGACCACGTCCCAATCGACCCCGAAAAATATGTGCTTCTAAAAGATCTTTGATACTGTGCCCAATCCCGAAGTTAGTTCTATACATATGACCAGCAACTAGAAAAATAAATGCAATAGCTAAATGATGATGAGCAATATCAGTTGCCATAAACTTTGCGTTTGTGGATGGAATCCCCCAAGAAGGGTTAAAATGGCAGTTCCCGCTCCTTGGGAGGTACTAAATAAATGACTGCTGGAATCCGGGTTTTGGGCATAAAGATTCCACTGACCTGTAAGTGGTCCCAACCCCTGGGGATGCGGCAATACATCTAAGAAATTATTCCATCTGACGTACTCCCCCTGGATGCGGGAATAGCCACATGAACTAAATGTCCTGTCAAGCCAGGAACTTACTCCGAAAAGTCTGACAAATGATGATTGAGACGAGATTCGGCGTTTTGAACCACGAAACACTTGGTTTCCATTTAGGTTGTAGGTGTAACCAACCCGCTATTAAGGATATAGCAGAAAGAAATAATAGAAAAAGAGCTCCAGTATAAAGATCTTCATTGGTGCGTAATCCGATTGTATACCACCACTGATAAACACCGGAATAAGCGATATTCACTGGACCGATAGCACCTCCTCGAGTAAAGGCTTCTACGGCTGGTTGACCAAAATGAGGATCCCAAATTGCATGAGCAATAGGTCTTACGTGTAAAGGGTCCTGTATCCAGGACTCAAAGTTCCCCTGCCAAGCTACATGAAACAGATTTCCGGACGTCCACAGAAAGATTATTGCTAATTGACCAAAGTGAGAAGCAAAAATGTTCTGATAAAGACGTTCCTCAGTGATATCATCATGACTCTCAAAGTCATGTGCGGTAGCAATACCAAACCAAATACGACAGTAGTGGGGTCCTGAGCTAAGCCTTGGCTAAACCTTGGAAATCTTAATGCCATAATGCCTTTCAAATCCTCCTAGCCATTATCCTACTGCAATAATTCTTGCTAAGAAGAATGCCCATGTTGTTGCAATTCCACCCAGAAGGTAATGGGTCACTCCTACAGCACGTCCTTGTACAATGCTCAAGGCTCTAGGCTGAGTAGCAGGAGCAACTTTTAATTTGTTATGAGCCCAAACAATGGATTCAATGAGTTCTTGCCAATAACCACGGCCGCTGAATAGAAACATTAAACTGAAAGCCCATACAAAATGAGCACCTAAGAAAAAAGAGACCATATGCAGATAATGAAGAACCATAAGACTGAATTACCTGAGATGCCTGTGCCCATAAGAAATCCCAGAGCCACCCATTAATGGTAATAGAACTTTGTGCAAAGTTTCCTCCTGTGATATGAGTTACCACCCCTTGATCACTTATAGTACCCCAAACATCCGACTGCATTTTCCAACTGAAATGGAAAATGACTACCAAAAATAACATTGTACATCCAGAATAGCCCTAAGAAGACATGATCCCAGGCAGACTTGACATGTCCCCCTCTTCCAGGTCCATCACAAGAAACAAAAACCAAGATTTGCTTTATCAGGTATCAAACAGGAACTTCTAGCAAATAGAACGCCTTTCAGCAGTATCAATGCAGTCACATGGATGGTAAATGCATGAATGTGATGGACCAAAAAATCTGCAGTTCCTAATGGAATAGGTAACAAAGCTACTTTGCCGCCTACTGCTACTAACTCACCACCTCCCCAAGTTAAGCTGGTACTTGTTGTTGCACCAGGGCTGTTAAGCCAGGTGCTAAAGCATGGGTATTTTGTATCCATTGAGCAAAGATGGGTTGTAATTGTATAGCAGTATCTGAAAACATATCTTGGGGACGCCTAAAACTCATGGTATCATTATGAATATACAAGCCAAAACTGTGAAAACCTAAAAATATACATGCCCAGTTAAGATGGGATATGATTGCATCACGGTGCCTAAGGACACGATCTAATAGATCGTTGTATCAGTAGTTGGATCATAGTCTCTTACCATAAAAATGGCCGCATGTGCAGCAGCACCAACTATGAGAAATCCGCCAATCCACATGTGATGTGTGAACAACGAAAGTTGTGTACCATAGTCAATAGCTAGGTATGGATAGGGGGGCATAGAATACATATGATGAGCTACAACAATGGTTAAAGAGCCTAACATAGCTAGGTTAAGAGATAATTGAGCGTGCCATGATGTTGTTAGGATTTCATAAAGGCCTTTATGACCCTGCCCTGTAAATGGGCCTTTATGAGCCTCTAAAATGTCTTTAAGGCCATGACCAATGCCCCAATTGGTCCTATACATATGACCGGCAATCAGGAAAAAGAATAGCAATAGCTAAATGGTGGTGCGCAGTATCGCTCAACCACAGACCCCCAGTTATTGGGTCTAATCCTCCACGAAAAGTAAGAAATTCCGCATATTTTGACCAATTCAAGGTGAAAAAGGGAGTTGCTCCCTCGGCAAAACTAGGATAAAGTTGAGCCATAAGATCCCGATTCAAGATAAATTCATGAGAAGTGGTGGTCTCTTTAGGGTCAACTCAGCGTCTAGAAATTGGTTAATCGGCAAAGATACATGGATTTGGTGTCCCGCCCAAGAAAGAGACCCCAGTCCTAATAACCCCGCTAAGTGGTGATTCAACATAGATTCTACATCTTGGAACCAAGCCAATTTTGGGGCGGCTTTGTGATAATGGAACCAACCGGCAAAAAGCATTAACGCTGCAAAGATCAATGCACCAATTGCGGTACAATAGAGTTGTAATTCACTAGTTATTCCGGATGCTCGCCAAATCTGAAAAAAACCGGAGGTTATTTGTATTCCTCAGAAACCCCCCCCACATCACCATTCAATATTTCTTGACCTACTATTGGCCAAACCACCTGTGCACTAGGTTTTAATGTGGTAGGATCACTTAGCCATGCTTCATAATTGGAAAAACAGGCACCGTGGAAGTACATGCCGCTCAGCCAAAGAAAGATAATGGAGAGTTGGCCGAAAATGAGCACTAAATACTTTTCGAGAGATCTCCTCCAAATCGCTGGTATGACTATCGAAATCGTGAGCATCAGCATGTAGGTTCCAGATCCAAGTGGTAGTATCAGGGCCCTTAGCTATTGTTCTTGAGAAATGACCGGGTCTGGCCCATTCCTCGAAAGACGTTTTTATGGGATCCCTATCTACAATAATTTTCACTTCTGGTTCCGGCAGACGAATAATCATTAAGTCCTCCTCTTTCCGGACAACACATACAAAAAGACTTGCCAACAGTCAGTCAAGTTTTTAGTGAACCTATGAAGGATGGATATTTTTTTTCTGATTAGTTCTTTTTCTTTCTATCTCCCACCCATCTTTTTTTTTTTTATTTATTCACTAGAGCAATTATGATATCAGAAGTAGATCCGGGGCAAGTGTTCGGATCTATTATGATATAACGATTAGGTGCCCAACGGACCTCTTTTAAACTCCTTTTTCCTTCCGGTGTGACAGAAAGAAACTTTTTTTTTGTGCAATCTATTCTATTTATATCGGAATGTATAAGTGCCTATATGGGTCTACTTCCATGGAACATAATATCTTACTTTACTCTAATTACAAATTACAAATTATTACTTTAATTACAAATTAATAGATAATTAATTACAAATTAATAGATAATTAATTATTTTTAATAAAATGCATTCCGATACTTCTATTTAGTCATTCGAAATTTAGTCATACGAAGGTTTTATATTTCTTTTTTTAGTTCTATTCTATACTGTATCCGTATCATTGATCCCTATCATATACCATAGAAAATATAATGATTTTTAAAGCAAAGGATATAATAAAATTCTTGATTGGATCTTCTCTCGTAGGAACGATCTTTTTTTATTTGGTTGGTGGATCCACCAACCAAATAAAATAATTGAAAAAAAAAAAAAAAAAGTGGTCTTATTCAATTCAAAACGCCCGTGATCTTCAACCAATTATGTGCTTCAATATAATTACCTGGGGTAAGCGCTATAGCTTGTTTCCAATACTCGGCAGCCTGATCGGACCAAGCCTCCGCAATTTCCGAATCACCCTGTAGAATGGCCTGTTCTCCCCGGTCGGAATAGGTGTGTTAATTCCTTCCCTTAGAACCGTACTTGAGAGTTTTCCTACCTCATACGGCTCAGCAATCGATTCTTTTGGCACCCCATCTTACATCTACCTATGCTAATTGAATTAGCTTTCTGATAAAAATACTCCATTTATTTTTTCTTGGGTTGCCAGAATAGAGAGAGAGAGAGAAAGTAAGTTAATTACATTACATAAGTTTCAAACTCTAATTTTGATCAATAATCAGTTTTATCTTTTATCCCACCCTCAGAAATAGGAAGTATAAATATCCCCCTAGTATAAATGTATAAATATCCCCCTATAGTAGAATT
>JAFKAK010000055.1:22500-35687 GCA_019914995.1 Acanthochlamys bracteata
GAGCGTAAAAAATTGAAAACCTAATATCATTTTGATAGGTTCAAGTCTGACAGGAATAATATTCTACAACTAACAATTCATTTATTTTCAAACCGATGCTTTTACTGTCTATTATTTGATTTACTAATCCTTTATATTGCAATGCATCAATAGTCAAATGTTTTGGCAATTCTTCGGGGGGGGATGAAACAATATGATTTTGAATCAGAGCTTTCGATCTTTCTTTATCCTTTATCGTAATAATATCTCGGGGTTTGCAACGATAACTCGGTATATCCACTATACGACCATTAACTAAAATATGTCTATGGTTAACTAGTTGCCGTGCTCCAGGAATGGTCGAAGCCATACCCAATCGAAAAAGGATGTTATCCAAACGCATCTCAAGTAGTTGTAGTAAAACCTGACCTGTTGACCCTTTGGCTTTTCCGGCAATATGTACATATCTAAGTAATTGTTGTCGCTCTGTCAGACCATAATGAAAACGCAATTTCTGTTTTTTTTCTTCTAGACGAATACGATATTGAGATCTTTTCCCAGAACGCAATTGGTTTTTAAGATCACTTACAGATCTGGGTCTTTTACTAGTTAGTCCCAGTAAAGCCCCCCAGACGGCGTATTTTTTTTTTTTTGAAACGAGGTCCTCGGTAACGAGACATAAAATAAAGACTCCTTTTTTTTTATTGAATGAAATTTGACAAAAAAATAGAAATTAAGACTGAACTAAATAATAAACAAAGCAAAGCTAAATTTTCTGAATTACTAAAAAAAAAAACAAAAAGTAGAATAAAATGAATTATATCAATAATTCAGGATTTTTTTTTTTATTTTTTGTATATATATAGTGTATATATAGTAAGTTAAGGCTGCGTTTTATGATTTGTTCTTTTATGATTTGTTTTCTTCTGTAGAGACCAAATAAATTGTCTTCAATCCTTTTTTATTCATTTACCACAACATAAACATAATAGATCAGTGACCCGACATTTTGGAGAAAGAAGAGGAGGGATGATCATTGATAAATCGATATAGAAAAAAGCCGGCTATCGGAATCGAACCGATGACCATCGCATTACAAATGCGATGCTCTAACCTCTGAGCTAAGCGGGCTCACATAAAATATGTGTATAGGAATTTAGTAAACTATTGAATCTCGGCTATCAGTCATTAATATATTAATAAAATATTATTTAGCTAGTTTCTATAGTTATGATTAGAACGAATCATGATTCGTTCTAATAGAAATAATTTTCTAATTAATATAGAAAAATATGGCATTCTAGGCATTCTATATTAGAATATATATATATATATATATCATATTATATATATCATATGACTGATATATGAATACCATATGACGAAAAAAAAATAATAAATTCTATTATTTTTATTTTATTATAGATCTTATCTATATTTAATTTTCATTCACCTATTATGATTAGAAAAATCTAGTTATTTCTTAAAATTGTTTCTTAATTAGAATAGAAATAACTAATTATTTCTTAGTTAGAATAGAAATAGCAAATTCTAATAATTATTATAAAATTCTATTCTATAGAGCGTAATAGTCTAAAACCTAAGAAATAAGATAAAAAAAGGATAAAAATAAAGATACAATTGAATTCGAATGATATATTCCTCTGGCTTGATTCGGAAAAGTAGGAGATTGTACGAAAAAAAAAAGAATGAATATCGACCGTTCCAGTATTCCAAATCACCTTGTAAAAAAAAAAAGTAGAGAGAGACATATATGTGGGATATATCTATCCATATTGAATTGGGGATAGATCAATGATAGAATCATTTCTGATTGAAACAAATACAGTTCATCTAATAAAGATGAAATGATGGAGGATGGGAAAAAAAAAAAATATTAGCATACTCTTTTCGATATGGGAATAATTATCTAATGAATTCAATGGGTCCAAGATATATGAAATAAGTGGATGGAATTATAACTAGATCCTGACTCAAAGGGGATATGGCGAAATTGGTAGACGCTACGGACTTAATTGGATTGAGCCTTGGTATGAAACCTGCTAAGTGATAACTTCCAAATTCAGAAACCCTGGAATTAAAAATGGGCAATCCTGGGCCAAATCTTTATTTTTTGAAAACAAGGGTTTAGAAAACTGGAATCAAAAAAGGATAGGTGCAGAGACTCAATGGAAGCTGTTCTAACGAATGGAGTTGATTGCGTTACGTTGGTAGCCGAAATCCCTTTCCATAAAGGATGGCTGGCTGTATTGACCTAATTTAATACGTACGTATACAAACTTACATATCAAAGATTAATCACACCAAATCCAATTCCGAGTTATTGTGAATCGATTTCCATCGAAATCAAAGTTGAAGGAAAAATGGAATAGTCATTGATCAAATCATTTATTCCATAGTCTGAGAGATCTTTTGAAAACTGATTAATCGGTCGAGAATAAAGAAGTCCCGTTCTACATGTCAATACCACAACAACAATGAAATTTCTAGTAAGAGGAAAATCCGTCGACTTTAGAAATCGTGAGGTTCAAGTCCCTCTATCCCCAATAAAAGACAAATCTTATCTCTAACTATTTAATTTTAATTTCTCTTTTTTTTTTTTTTCATCAGCGCTTTACTTCAATTCAAACTTTACTATACTTTCTCATTTACTCTCCTCTTTCATTCAAAAATAGACCCGAATCATTATCCTTACACTTACAAATAAAGCAAATAAAGTCTTCTTTTTGAAGACTTAAAATTTTGGGGACTAAGTAATTTTTTTTTTTTTTGAATTTAATCCTTGTTTAGTCCCTTTAATTGACATAGAATAATACAAGTACTTCACTAGGATGATGCACGGGAAATAGTCAGGATAGCTCAGTTGGTAGAGCAGAGGACTGAAAATCCTCGTGTCACCAGTTCAAATCTGGTTCCTGACATGTAAATAATATATTGGATAAATATTCATTTCATATATATATATCCATATATATAGACCATTTAGAGATGGGTAAAAAAAAATATGGGTATGGTAAAAGAAAAAAATGAGATTATGTTTCCTTTTATTTCCTTAAAATTAAGATTAAAAAAGTTTAGAGAGTTGAAGAATAAGAATAGATTCAGATACAATACAAATAAAAAGACGATCCCCTTTCATTTCTGAATTTCGTATTTTTTCTTTCATATTTTTTTTCTATTTCTTCACTCCTGCTTACTTTTTTTCGAGGTCCATCTAAATGATGCGCGTGGTACAAAGTCATAGTCATGGTGCAAAACTCTTTCTTTTCTTTTGGTTGTTTTTGCTCATATTGAAGAGATATGATATATTTCCAATTGGGAATAGCAATGAAGCCTTTTTATTTTAGCCCCTCCATAATACAATTAGAGTCCCAGAAACTGGACTCTAGAACATAAGGATATTCCTGACTTGAATGAAATCTGGAATCGTGTTGTATATGTATAAATGAACATTAGTTTCTTATTATTCAATGAGCATCTTGTATTTCATAGAAATTTGGGGTAATATAGTCCTTACGTAAAGGCCAGCCTATCAACTTTCCGGCATCAAGATACGTTTAAGGCGTGGATGATTATCATAATAGATTCCCAACATATCATAAGATTCCCGTTCTTGAAAATCAGCACTTCTCCAAATCCAGAAAACAGAAGGAATTCTAGGATTATTCCTTGGGGCAAATACTTTTATGCATACCTCCTCTGGTTTATCTATACCATACTCTATTCTCGTAAGATGATAGACACTAGCTAAAAATCACCCAGTGCTACATCATAGGCACACTGGGAGCGTAAATAATTGTAACCATATACATATAAAATAACAGCAATGGAATCCCAATCCTCCTTTTTATTTGTAAAGTCTCTATTCTTAGTAATCAAAACCCAAAGATCTATGAACTAGCTCATGCTTGACTAGCCAATCAGATAAACGGCCCTGCATCTTCTTGATCTCTCCCACATTTTGATTTCTATGTGTATTTCACATTTACAATGAAATTTTTAAAGATTGACCCACTCTTTCTTATTCTGCAAAAAAGCGAACCCTGTCTAATTCACTAATTCGTGGGAAGATACTGAATTTTTGGATCTGAAAAGGGTTTCAGAAGGTATTTCTGAAGTGGATAGTGATTGATAGAGCAATCCTTGATCGTAAGTTCCAGTATGAGTACTGCGCCGAACATCAAACTTGTGATTGATAGTAAAACATCGATTTTCCGGTTGAGACACAGTTCTATCTTCAAAAATTTCTCGAGATATCTTCTTACGAAGTTTCGTTATAGCATCTATAACTGCCTCTGGTTTAGGTGGGCAGCCCGGCAAATAGACATCCACAGGAATTGGCTTATCGACTCCCCGAACAGTACTATAAATCAATCAGTACTGAACATCCCTCCTGTAATAGTACAGGCTCCCATAGCAATGACATATTTTGGTTCAGGCATTTGCTCATATAATCTCACTAAAGAAGAGCCATTTTCATTGTTACTGTGCCGGCTGTTAAAATTAGGTCTGCTTGCCTAGGACTCGACCTTGGTACCAATCCATAACGATCAAAGTCAATCGTGAGCCTATTAATGAAGCAAATTCAATGAAACAACAACTGGTACCATATATAAGTGGCCATAAACTGGAAGTCTTGACCAATTCGAAAGATCATTCGAGGTAGTTGAAATAACTGAATTGGGGTTCGTTTGGTTTTGGTCAAGTAACGGAAATTCAATCAAATTCATAGCTGTCTCAATGTAATCTTTTCCTTCCTTTTTATTTTGATTGTCTGAATATTTAACTAAGACCATTCCAACGCTCCTTTTCGCCATGCATAAACTGAACCAACAATTGGGATAAGCACGAAAATTAAAGCTTCTATAAATACAGATACACCCAATATGTCGAAACTCATTGCCCATGGATAAAGAAAGACTGTTTCAACATCAAAAACAACAAAAACTAGAGCAAACATGTAATAGCGAATTCGAAATTGTACCCAAGCATCTCCTAAGGGTTCTATACCCGATTCATAACTAGAGAATTTCTCTGGTCCTTTACTAATCGGGGCTAAAACTCCTGAAATGACAAATGTCAAGATAGGAATAGCACTTGATATTATTAGAAATGCCCAGAAAATATCATATTCGTGAAGCAGAAACATAAATGTACTCCTATGAATGTGGAATAGGCTGAATTATTCGATAATATATAATATATAAATCTATTTAGTATAGTATGGTATAGTATGTTAATTTACTAGTATGTTATCCTTATATTTTAAATATATTATATAATTTTTTTATACTTATTAATTTAATGAATTTTATTCATTATATTTTTCATTATACTGAAATAGAATGAATAAAAATAATATTTCATGAAATGAAATAAGAATTTCATTTTTTTTTTTCATTCGGGTAGAGGATTAGTGCTTCTATTGACTTCTAGTGATTCGATATGAATACATAAACAAAATCTAATGCATCCAAGAATGAAAAATAGCAAAGAGTGGAGTGGTATAATCGACGTCGACAGAAATTGTAAATAATCTACAGAAAATAGTTCTAATAGATAGAAAGAATCATAGATTATTGAAGGATTCAAAGAAAAAAATTCCCCAATTAAGTCAATTCGTAGAATATAGAAGAGGGTACATTGATACATTGATCCATTTGACTTAGAATTCCATTTGGTTGGTGCAGGTTGGGGTTTTAAAAAAGAATCATGTCATGATTTTCACTTACTAAATTGAATTGACTGTATTGGATATATCAAAGCAAAAAGCATATCTTGATCATGAAACAAGAAAATAGGAAAAAAATTCATAATGAAGAAGAATGAGTATTTTATTCGAGATTTTTGAAATACCGATTGAACCCATTGGAATGACTTATTCTTTTTATTTTACTGTCTTTATGGATCTACAGAAGCACTTGGTAATGCTTTTTCTATTTCTATAAACCAACCAGCCTCCATAATATAAACAAGTACTTATGAGAAATGATATACTAATAAAAACTAAACGAAAATACCAATATCTATACAAAAAAATAGAATGTATTAGGGCTATACGGACTCAGACCGTAGACCTTCTCAGTAAAACAGATCAAACTAATTATTATCGAAATGATTCGAACTGTTTCAAAGACCCAACATGCATTTTGTTGCATTGGGCTCTTTCATCAACTGATGTAAAGATCAGTTAGTCCACCATATTTTTCTTCACAGGAAGATAAGAAGATAATGAAATGGCTCCGTGTGCTCTGATTCATTATTTGTATTTTGATCTAGGAGCAATACCAAAGTGTTTCAAAGAAGGGTTACCTTGACTTAGGTCTGCCTCCGGCCTAACTTCTATTAAGTTAAATAGAGTCTCTTTCGCTCCGCTGCAAAAGTCAACAAATATGAGACTTCATACACCTTAAAGTTCATAGGACGAAAAAGAGGTTATTTTGAAGCCTTTATACTCATTAAGCCTAGCATTGAATGGATTGGGTATTTACCTTATCAATTATCAAATCAAAGGCGGGTTCTATTTGGCACCTGAATTTGCACCTAAATTGGACCAAACCAAATATTTGTCAGGCTATTGTTCCCTTGTTCCCTCGAATCTATGGAGTAAGACATCGATTCCTGATCTCAATAAGATCGATTATGTTTATTGCATAATAGGCTCCCTTGAAAAAACATTGGCGCATGTGTAAACGAGGTGCTCTACCAACTGAGCTATAGCCCTTGTTATAAACATCTTAACATATAGATAATTTCTTGTCAAGATGGAGATTAGCATGATAGCTCTCTAATTCGTTTACTTTACTCTTAAAGTAGTATTGCTTAGAAATAAGATTCCATCTATAATCCCCCCAGTGATGGGTTCTTTTGTGGTTATAAATGACCTACTTAACTCAGTGGTTAGAGTATTGCTTTCATACGGCGGGAGTCATTGGTTCAAATCCAATAGTAGGTAGAACTTATTAGATACCGGGATCAATGGCATCTAATAAGTTTTTCTACCCATCCTCTTTTTTTTGTATCAGATTCGACCTGATTGTGTTCAATTGAAGAAATCCAAATTTGAAGAACTTCTAAAGAACGAACCTCTTTTGATTATTTTGATGTATTGCCTAGTCGGAAATAAGATTGATAGCCTCCACTCGTGTCCTAGCTCGTCTGAGAGCTAGATTCGCCTCAATTGCTTGTCTCTTTCCCTCCGCTCTACTCAAGTTAGCTTCAGCTATTTCAAGAGCTTGTTGAGCCTCTTGCGGATCAATGTCAGTACCCAGCTCCGCATCATTTCCTAAAATAGTGATCTCATTATTACCTATTCTAGCAAAACCGCCCATCAGAGCCACCGTTAACCATTGGTCGTTGAGGCGTATTCTCAAAAGACCTATATCTACAGCTGTAGCAATAGGGGCGTGGTTTGGTAATATGCCAATTTGACCACTATTAGTAGATAAAATTATTTCTTTCACTTCTGAATCGAAAATTATTCGATTAGGGTTAGTACACAAAGATTTAAAGTCATTTCTTCAAATTGCTCTCCCCTTCTAAGTTCATAGCTTTCGCGGTAGCTTCATCGATGTTACCCACCAAATAAAAGGCCTGCTCGGGAAGACTGTCTAATTCTCCGGAAAGAATCAGTTGAAACCCTCTAATGGTTTCCGCGAGACCAACATATTTACCTGGAGAACCAGTAAATACTTCCGCCACAAAGAAGGGTTGTGATAAGAAACGCTCAATTTTTCGCGCTCTTGCTACAGTTAAACGATCCTCCTCGGATAATTCGTCCAACCCCAGGATAGCTATAATGTCCTGAAGTTCCTTGTAACGTTGTAAAGTTTGTAACTCTTTGCGCAGTTTCATAATGTTCCTCGCCAACGATCCGAGGTTGCAACATAGTTGAGGTTGAATCTAAAGGATCCACTGCTGGATAAATACCTTTGGCAGCTAATCCTCTTGATAGTACGGTAGTAGCATCTAAATGTGCAAATGTCGTGGCAGGAGCAGGGTCAGTCAAATCGTCCGCAGGTACATAAACTGCTTGGATCGAAGTTATAGATCCTTCTTTGGTAAGTAATTCTTTCTTGCAAGGAACCCATTTCTGTACTAAGCGTAGGTTGATAACCCTGCGGAAGGCATTCTCCCTAATAAGGCAGATACTTCTGATCCTGCTTGTACGAAACGAAAGATATTGTCGATGAATAGAAGCACGTCTTGTTCATTAACATCCCGGAAATATTCCGCCATGGTTAGGGCAGTCAAACCAACTCTCATACGAGCTCCCGGTGGTTCATTCATTTGACCATAGACTAGAGCTACTTTTGATTCTGCAATATTTTTTTCATTAATTACTCCGGATTCTTTCATTTCCATGTAGAGATCATTTCCTTCACAGTACGTTCACCTACTCCGCCAAATACGGATACGCCTCCATGAGCTTTGGCAATGTTGTTAATTAATTCCATGATGGGTACTGTTTTACCAACTCCAGCTCCCCGAAAAGTCGATTTTTCCTCCACGGCGATAAGGGCTAAAAGATCCACCACTTTAATTCCTGTTTCAAAGATAGATAATTTAGTATCTAACTGTATAAAGGCAGGCGCAGATCTATGAATAGGGGATGTTGTGCAGTATCTACAGGGCCTAAATTATCAACAGGTTCTCCAGAACGTTGAAAATTCGTCCAAGTAGCTCCGCCGACCGGAACACTTAGAGGAGCTCAGTGTCAATCACTTCCATTCCTCTCATCAGACCATCTGTAGCACTCATAGCTACAGTTCTAACTCGATTATTTTCTAATAATTGCTGTACCTCACAAGTCACATTAATTTGCTGACCGGCAGTATCTCGACCCTTAACTACCAAAGCGTTATAAATATTAGGCATTTTCCCGGTGGAAAAACGACATCTAGTACTGGGCCAATAATTTGAGCGATACGCCTAGGTTTTTCTTCAAGTGTGGAAACCCGCAGGACCAAGTAGTAGGATTGCTTCTCATAATAATAATAAAGTGAAATATGTCAAAATTTTTTTTTTGGACTAGTACCGAATCTAAAATAAATGTCCGATAGCAAGTTGATCAGTTAATTCAATAAGAAATAAATAATAAGAAAGAAAATGGGAGTTAGCACTCGATTTTGTAGTACCACCCAGGAAAATCCAATTCAATCCTTTATTCATTCAATGAGTAAATTTTCAATTTCAACCAATACTTTTTCAAAATATCAAGTAGATGGATAAAAATTGTCAGTAAGTTAAGTGTGTTTCATTTCTTTTTCATTATAGAAAATACCATCAATATTATCTATGGGTTCGAACCCGAATTCCATTTATGATTCATTATTTCGATCTTATTTGGCCATCGGCCTTTATTTTTTTCATATTTCCGCCTATTTTTATTTTATGCTTTTTTTTTATTTCATTTTTTTTTTTTGAATTTAATGGATGAATTATGCCTATTTTCAAATCTAGGATTTACATATATAACATATATCACTGTCAAAGTGAATCTTTCTTAGTATTTTTAGATAGTTAGATTAAAAAAAAAAAAGCGGATCAATTCAATTATAAACTCACAAAAACAAAAGTTGGGTTGCGCCATACATATCAAAAAGTATACAATAATGATGTATTTGGTGAATCAAATACATGGTAGGAACCTTCTTTACCATTTTAATTAGTTGATAATATCAGTTGAATTTTTTTGAAAGATTTTTTCATTCACGCCTAATCCATATCAGAGTAGACCTTGTCGTTGTGAGAATTCTTAATTCATGAGTTGTAGGGAGGGACTTATGTCACCACAAACAGAGACTAAAGCAAGCGTTGGATTCCAAGCTGGTGTTAAAGATTACAAATTGACTTATTATACGCCTGACTACAAAACCAAGGATACTGATATCTTGGCAGCATTCCAGTAACTCCTCAACCTGGGTTCCACCTGAAGAAGCAGGGGCTGCGGTAGCTGCCGAATCTTCTACTGGTACATGGACAACTGTGTGGACTGATGGACTTACCAGTCTTGATCGTTACAAAGGCCGATGCTACCACATCGAGACCGTTGTTGGGGAGGAGAATCAATATATTGCTTATGTAGCTTATCCTTTAGACCTTTTTGAAGAAGGTTCTGTTACTAATATGTTTACTTCCATTGTAGGTAATGTATTTGGTTTCAAAGCCCTACAGGCTCTACGTCTGGAGGATCTGCAATTCCTGTTTCTTATATCAAGACTTTCCAAGGCCCACCTCATGGTATCCAAGTTGAAAGAGATAAATTGAACAAGTATGGTCGTCCTCTATTGGGATGTACTATTAAACCAAAATTGGGATTATCTGCAAAGAACTACGGTAGGGCGGTTTATGAATGTCTACGTGGTGGACTTGATTTTACCAAGGATGATGAAAATGTGAACTCACAACCATTTATGCGTTGGAGAGACCGTTTCTTATTTTGTGCCGAAGCATTTTTTAAAGCACGGCCGAAACAGGTGAAATCAAGGGACATTACTTAAATGCTACTGCGGGTACATGTGAAGAAATGATCAAAGGGCTGTATTTGCTAGAGAGGTGGGAGCTCTATCATAATGCATGACTACCTAACTGGGGATTCACTGCAAATACTAGCTTGGCTCATTATTGCCGTGACAACGGACTACTTCTTCACATCCACCGCGCAATGCATGCAGTTCTTGATAGACAGAAAAATCATGGTATGCATTTCCGTGTACTAGCTAAAGCATTACGTATGTCTGGTGGAGACCATATTCACGCTGGTACCGTAGTAGGTAAACTAGAAGGGGAACGTGAGATGACTTTAGGTTTTGTTGATTTACTACGTGATGATTTTATTGAAAAAGACCGAAGTCGTGGTATTTTCTTCACTCAAGATTGGGTCTCTATGCCAGGTGTTCTGCCTGTGGCTTCAGGGGGGTATTCATGTTTGGCATATGCCTGCCTAACCGAAATCTTTGGGGATGATTCCGTACTACAGTTCGGTGGAGGAACTTTAGGACACCCTTGAAATGCACCCAGTGCAGTAGCTAATCAGTAGCTTTAGAAGCGTGTGTACAAGCTCGGAATGAGGACGTGATCTTGCTCGTGAGGGTAATGTAATTATCCGTGAAGCTAGCAAATGGAGTCCTGAACTAGCCGCTGCTTGTGAAGTATGAAAGAAATCAAATTTGAGTTCAACCAGTAGATAAGATAGATAAAAATAAATAATAAGCACTTCGTAATTCAGTAATTCCTCTTTGTTCTCCTAATTGCAATTAAACTCAGCTCAATCCTTTTTTTTTAGTAAAGGTTGGGCCGAAAAAAAAAAAAAAAAAAAAAGAATAGAATAAGGAATAAGTATCCTATACTGTGTATTTGCATACATTTTCATATGTGCATACCTTATCTTATATATTCCTATATACAATACAAATACAAGATTAACAAGATTAAAATACAAGAAGATCGAAAACTAAATAACTAAATACTTCGATTGTTTATTATTTGGATCCATAATTAATCCTATGGATCCTTGGGATTAGTAGATCCTAGTATCAGACCATAGATCAAGCCAAGGAAAGGGCTTTTCTACCTATCCTGTATATTGTCTTTTTCCTTCCATGTTGCAATAGAAACTTACTTATTATTTGATTCTACGATACGAGCGAGAATTAATTCAATTCCTCATTTATAGGAAGAAGGAAATATTTCTCTTTTCAATGAGAATTTGCACATGATATGAGAAAAACTTTTCTTTATATTTCTAATTGAGGAGAAGATTCTATCATAATATATTGAATACCACGAATTCAAAAAAAAATCCATTTCTTTCAATACTCACTCATTGTTAGTTAACAATGCTAATGACTGGATCCATAGCATAGGATTAATTCTGATAGATAAAAAAAAATTATGAATCGAATGACTATTCATTTATTGTATTTTCATCAAATATGGGGCGGGAAGACTCTATGGAAAAATGGTGGTTCAATTCGATGTTGTCTAAGGAAAAGTTAGAAAATAAATGTGGGCTAAGTAAATCAATGGATAGTCTTGATGCTATGGGACATACCAATGGAAGTGAAGACCCCATTATAAATGATACAGGGAAAAACATTCCTAATTGGACCAGTAGTGCCAATTATAGTTTCAGTAATGTTGATTATTTATTTACTATCAGGGAGATTTGGAATTTTATCTCTGATGATACTTTTTTGGTTAGGGATAGTAACGGTGACAGTTATTCTGTATATTTTGATATTGAAAATCAGATTTTTGAGATTGACAATGATAGTTCTTTTCCACGTGAACCAGAAAGCTTTTTTTCTAGTTATTTGAATAGTAGGTCTAAGAGTAAGAATCATTACTATTCTCATTACATGTATGATACCCAATCTAGTTGGATTAATCACATTAATAATTGCATTGATAGTTATCTTCATTTTGAAATCAGTAGTAATAGTTATATTACCAGTGGTATCGGCAATTACAGTGACAGTTACATTTATAGTTTCATTTGTACTGATGAAAAAAGTGTAAGTGGTAGTGAAAATGAGGGTTCTAGTATAAGAACTAGTAGGAATGGGAGCGATTTCAATATAAGAGGAAGATCTAATGATTTGGATATAAATAAAAAATATATAAATTTATGGGTTCAATGCGAAAATTGTTTTACATTAAACTATAAAGAATTTGTTAGGTCACAAATGAATATTTGTGAACAGTGTGGATATCATTTGAAAATGAGTAGTTCAGATAGAATCGAACTTTTGATTGATCCGGGCACTTGGGATCCCATGGATGAAGATATGGTCTCCACGGACCCCATTGAATTTCATTCAGAGGAGGAACCTTATAGAGATCGTATCGATTCTTATCAAAGAAAAACGGGTTTAACGGAAGCCGTTCAAACAGGCATAGGTCAACTAAACGGTATTCCCGTAGCAATTGGGGTTATGGATTTTCAGTTTATGGGAGGTAGTATGGGATCAGTAGTAGGCGAGAAAATAACCCGTTTGATCAGTATGCTACTAATCGATCTCTACCTGTTGTTATTGTGTGTGCTTCTGGAGGAGCACGCATGCAGAAGGAAGTTTGAGCTTGATGCAAATGGCTAAAATATCTTCTGCTTCATATAATTATCAATCAAATAAAAAATTATTCTATGTATCAATTCTTACATCTCCTACAACCGGTGGGTGACA
>JAFKAK010000057.1:0-10277 GCA_019914995.1 Acanthochlamys bracteata
TATAGTGCTAATAGCGATATAAAGACACTTAAGGAAGGTCTATTACCTTACTATTAATCACATAGACGTTTATATAAGACAATGCGCCTATTCACACCTTATATAAGGTCTATAGGTGGATGCTTAATTACAATATTTAGACAATATAGTGGCCTTCCTATTTACCTAACCTTAACCTAATTAAGCACCTCTAGTGGGCCCTTAAGAAATAAGTATATAAGGATTATCCATATCTCTATAAGATAGGCTATAGAGAGGAGGACTAGGAGCACTTTAAGTAGTGTTTAAAGGCCTCCTAGAAAAGGATACCCTGGCGTCTAATTAAGGCCCTAATTATGAGTATAACCCGCCGCATCTCGGCCGTGCGCCGCGCAAAGGGCTGGCAAACAAGATACTAAATAGAGTAAGTCTCTAGCTATTAATTAATTAAAAAAGCAACTAATTTGGGCCTGGATTTAATAAGTTATTCATTGTTGAAAAGATCTATTTTCTGGCCCGATTTGGCTAGCGTTAACCGTGCGTATAAACTTTTGGAACGTGATTGTATGTCTACTTAGTGCTAAATTGCTTTATTAAACTAAGTAGTACTAATCACTCTTATAAGTGCTCTATCACTTAGTCGTGCTAAGCCTTACTAATTACTAATTAGTTACGTGACTTCTTTGTATATGCAACCTCTAGCTAATAATAAAACTACTAGAGGTGCACCCATTTTATAAGAGGATACTTAAATCCTAACATTATCTCCTCCATTCCTAGATTTATTCTTAAATTATGTAACTTAGGTTGCGTGTTGTTACCTTATAAGTAAGTTAGCCCCACTTATAAGTAGTCTTGTTTATCTATCTTAATATTATGCCCCTCTTACCTCCTCTATCTAGTACCCTTTATTATTATTGTCTTTATAAGGCTATTTTAATCCTTTAGCAAAGTTATAGTTTAAAAGTATTCTACTTACTCTTAATATTACTATGTGTGTAAAAGTTTATATTTATTTAGGAAGTGTAGTAAGTTCCTGTATTAGGGTTAGTGTTATAACGTTAGTGTTACTAATTTAGAATTAAAAGCGCCTAGTAGCTTAAAAAAGGAAAACTACGTATATAAATAAAAGAATTATCTACGGCACAAAATAATGCTATAAAAGTAAATAAGAAAAGCGCTTAAAGATTTAAAAAGATACTTAGGCTTATAAGAAGGTATTTACGTCTTTACATAGATCTAATAAATTATTGTAGGAATAAAGTAATCATGGTAAAGAGTATAGCATTAAGGTGTAGGAGTAAGAGGAGGTTACTATTATGGCGCCTATTAGTTCTAGTCTATACCCTACGCCTTATGCGTAGGGTGCTTTTAAAAATTTACCTCTAAGTTCTAGGTTAAATCCTTGTGTTATATTACCTACCTTATCCTTATATAGTTCTTAAGTTTTTTTGTATATTTATTAACTTACTACTAATAATTGTCTAGGTTATTTTACTAGTTCCTATATATTCTTAAAGTGTAGGTATCTTTCCATTTAACTAGATATTATTATAGCTAATTAATATAGTCTAGTATTTATTCTACCTTAAATTCAATATCTTTTTAGCTTAATAATAAAAGGTTGTCTAGATTAGCATTTCTAGGTTGGCTAGTTCAATAGAGATACATAAAGACTAGGTAAATTTTAGTATCTTATAGTAATTCTAGTCTATAGTTAATAGGTCCTAATAATTTAGAAAAAAATTGTCTAACCTTAACGTAGTCTAATTTCTTATGTTTCTTTTTTAGGTTTAAGGTTCTTTATAAGTAAATATACTTTATTACCCTTCTTTAGCTAAAATTTTTTTTGATTTTTAGTTAATATATAAGATTAATTATTGTTATACCTTTTCAGATATTCTTATTATAATTTATATATTTCTTTTATAGTCTCTAATATATTATTACTTCTATAGACTTACTTATTACAAAAATATTAGTTAAGTAATAAAGATATCTTTTATAGTTTTATATAAAAAATAGTATTATACCTATTAAAGCTAATAGCTTATTATTATATACAAGTTATACTAATAGTAGTAGTAAAATCTATTTATTTTCCATTAATTATAGTGGATTTATAGGTATTCTTTTCTATAGTCTAGTTTATTTATTTATTTTATCTATCTATCTATGATACTAGGCTATAAATAGCTTTCATTTTATCCTAATAAATTGCTATAAGCGTTTTCTCTAAAAAGTTTAATATAAATTGCTTATCCATAT
The DNA here is from genome assembly GCA_019914995.1 of Acanthochlamys bracteata. Taxonomy (NCBI): domain Eukaryota; kingdom Viridiplantae; phylum Streptophyta; class Magnoliopsida; order Pandanales; family Velloziaceae; genus Acanthochlamys; species Acanthochlamys bracteata. Next base: position 2,248 of record JAFKAK010000057.1, read on the forward strand.
TACTTAAAATTTATTTTAGGTATTCTATAGTCTTATTATGTAAAGTTATAAGTTAAAATTATGTATCTAAGTTACTTTACATTATAAACCTTTCTCAAAGGGTATCAATTCTATTCCTTTTATAAATTAATAGATAATTATAAAGTATAGAGATTTCCCAGCCCCTATCCTTATAACTGGGTCCTTTAAGTCAGTAGTCTAGTAACTAAGTTTAGAATAATAACTAGTGACATTTATATCGTAGTTAGTATAGGAATAGGTTATATTTTCTCTATTTATAAAATTTATTATATATTTGTTTTTTCTTGTATTCAACGCATTTATAAATATAGTTTATTACTACTTTTCTTATATTTTTGAAAAGTATAGTTTTACTAGATAAGTTCTATTATTTTTTCAATCCTAGATATTTATATAGTAGATTATTATAGTATTATTAAAAAAAGTTTCAATTTCTTATTCCTCTAGTACCTCTCTCTACTATTAAATATAAGAAGGTTTAATTTTAGTAGTTAATTTAAGTAATTTTATTTTATTTTATTATAGTATTACAGAGTAAGTCTTAACTTTGTCTTTAGCTAGGTCACTTTATTGGCTAAGAGCATTTACTTGTCTATTCTCCTTGCCTAGTATATATATATTTTAAACTTATATTAGCCTAAAATTTTTACCTATTAAGCTTATTATTATGTAAGTTCCTTTATAGTTATAAAGTATAAAAGGTTCTTATAGTTAGTAAAGATAATAAAATTAGAATAGCTATATATATATACTTTCTAATATTCAAGTGCTTTAATAATTGTAAAGTTCTTTATTATAGATATTTTATTTTATTTTTAGCATTTTAAACTTATATAAGTAATAGGCTATTAGGTGTTATTAATTATCCTTCTCTTCTTTTATTTAGGCGCCTCAAATGAGTTCACTTACGTCTATCTTAAATTATAATAGTTTATTACCTATATAAAATTGCATAAGCGTTAGTAGTGTAATATATGCTATCTTTAGTATTTAGAATAAGTTCTTATATTTATCTATCTGGCAAAGGTCTATCCTCTAAGAAATTTATTAAGGTATTATCTTTTCTCATGTAATCCTCAATAAATTGTTATTTCAATCTATAAAATACTAAAATTTAAAAATAGTTTAAATTTTTCTATTTAAAGCTATTCTTAATATATATTTAATTTTATCTGAGAGCTATACTATTTCCTATTATACTTACAATATACATAAGAACTTATTCTTTTATATTTAATTTCCACTTTATATTTTAATTTATAAATTCTATTCATATGGTGCTTATAGTACTATTAAAAATATAATTCATATAGTTACTCTTATTTTTAATAAACTAGGATGTTATTAATATAAGTAATAATAAAGATATTAAAATAGTTATATAGAGTATATGAACTAGCGCTTAAAAATATCACTAGCATTTATAAGTCTAAAAGTATTATGGTATAGTTTTATAGTCTATGTCATAACTGAAAAGCTATTTTCTATTTATTAACTTCTTTAATTCATATAAGGTAGTATTTGTCTCGTAAGTCTATTATAGTAAAAGATCTTTTTTTTTATAGGTTACTTTTGAGTTCTATAATATTTAGTAATTGGGTAATAAATCTTAATTATATATATTATTAAGTTACAGTAGTTTATATATAGTTATGATTATCTATCCTTCTTCTTTTTATATAAAAGGCACTTACTACTAGTAACTTTAATTATTATATATACCTTTTATAATGGTTTGTCTTAATAAATGTCTTTTCTGTAAGTTTCTTCCCCCTAACTTAGGTATATTAGTCTAAAGGTGGTGTCTTTTCTTCTTCTACATTAATTTTATAATCCTAGGTTTAGTGCTTTAGTAGGTTCGCTTTTCTTCCTTCCTTTTTTCTATAAATATATTTTTCTATTCCTTATATTCTTCAGAATATCAAAGTTATTCTTTCCTCTTTCTTGTATTAAAACCTAGTGGTTCCTACTAGCATCTCCTCAGATTAATTTGTGTTTATTAACTAGTTATAAGATGATATAATTATTATCCTTTTATCTACTATTATACTCTTCTAACTTATAGGCTTTTACAATTAGTATAGTTATAGCGCGTAAAGGTAAATATTTTTTATTCTATTAATAGATAGACATGCCTTCCTTAAGTAAAAGTCCTAGTATATTATGGGTAGCTCCTTCTAGAACATCTAAGTATCCATTTCTTAAGTGTCTATAAATCTTAAAGGTTATTATAATTTATATTTAACTATTTGCGTGTCTAGTATTAGGTTTCCATTTTTAATATGGAGTGCATAGGGTAATACCTTTTTTACCATTTCTAAATCTCTACTTTATTAATTAACTTTTTGATATAAAACTCCCTTATACTCCTAAATCCAGTATGGCCTTATTTTACATTCTCTTAAGCCAAGCTAGTAAAAAAGCATTTAATGTAAGTACTATTTATTACATTTGATTACTTAGGGGCGTTTTCTGCCTAATCCTTGGCCTAAAAAGCATGTCTAGGGTTTTTAGTGTTTTAACGTTTAGTTCTTATTATTACTATATAGTATAATCCTCTACTTACTAAATCTGTATTTTCCTTTCCATAAAGCTGTGTTATTTATACGTAGGTATAGACATATACTATTAGGTTTTAGAGGCTTTCACTATTAAAAAAGAATTATAGTATTATTTTTTATTATTAGAGTGTAAAGGAAAACTTCTTAAAACTATTTATTCTATTATGTATTAATTCTAGATATTACTAGGGTAGCTAAACTACTCCTGATACTATCTTTGTTTTGATTAGAATAATAATTATTTATTTCTTTTCACTTTAATAGTGTGTTATATACACGTTAATCTTATATAGTATCTCAAACATGTTTATATATAAAATATTATTAGTCTAAATTTTATTTTGTTTTATAAAATTACTAATTAGTTTCATATATTTTATCTATAAGTTGCGTTTAATATAGGTGTAATTAGTATTCTAGTCTTACTTAAAGATGCTTTTTAGTTGTCTAGAATAAAGTTTACTTATACTCATTTATCTATAATAAGAAGGTCTGGATATTTAGTATATCTAGCACTAGTTTTACTATAACCAAAGTGTGTAGGTGCTGTATTTAGTATTCTAAGTAGTATTTTATTAATATAGTTTTATTTTTAGTTTTTACCTTGTGTAATTATAAGTCTAGTAAGTCTAATTACTCTTAAATTATTATCCTAAGTTGCGTTACTAATAATATTCTATTTTTTATTATTGCCTTATTACCTTTTATATAGCAAGTACGTTGCGCTATTAAAAACCTTATTCTTAAATTAATAGTTCTAATAATATAACCTAGTCTACAGTATATAAAACAAGTGTGTTTCTCCGTCCTATTAAATTAGGTTCCCCTTCTCTATCCTCTAGAAATGTACTTATTAATTGTTAGATAGTTATACTTTACTGTAACCTATATATATAAGTAAGTAGTCCCTATTCTCTTTCCTTCCCTTATCTAAGTAATTAAACTAGATTCCTTTTATAGGCTAGTATTGCAATCATTTTTACTATTGCCATAAAAGTGCCTTTAGAGATGTCTATAGATATTAGTATTTATTATCCAGCTACTATTCTTTAGTTTCTATTAAAACTATTATAAGATAAACCATTCTCTAATAATTCTAATAGATTCTTTATATAATTTTACTAAGGGTTAACCTAAGCTTTTACTATATTAGAGTTCTTCGTGTATATAAACCTCTTAAACTTTATTTATATATAATTTAAAGATTTATTCTCTTGAGTTATGTTACACTATATGCTTACAAAATTTGGCTATATACTTAGCTATAGATTACTTCTATTAGATAGTTTAAATAGCCTTTTTCTACTATAGACTATAATTAGGTTCACGTCACTGTATATAACTCGCCTAAAGCACGATAGTTAAAGGCGTAACCCTATCCAACTCTAAACTAGATAGGGTTTAATATGAGTGTTTAGTAAATTCCTAGGTAATTATTGGACACTTACTAAGCCTCTAATTGGCGGACTTTGACAGAGGTACCAGTGGACACTATTCTGCATAGGTAGCTTAGGGGATATATAAGCTAGTCCAGGCTATATGGCTCTATAGTTTTTCTATTGTTCTTTTCATTGAGGCCTATAGATAGCAATTCTATTTGGGTATCCATTAAAGCCATTACGCACTCCCATATGCCTCTAAGTGCTCTCGGACCCCATACGGATATTTTGTTTCACCTGCGCCAATACACAGGCACTTTGTACAGTGGGGGATAAGCCCTGGTTGCCCAGCCTTTTTTTAAAAGTTTTAGTATAGTCACTTAATAATCGTTGCAAAGGCTTGTTAGAATATTAATCTATACACCCTTTTTATATATCATTATAGTCAAACTAAAGTATTTAACTTTATAGGTTTAAATTTAATATTCTAGTGGAGAAATATATAAGTGTGTACTACAAAGAGGACCTTCTTCTTCTATTTTTTAAGTTTCTTATCTATGTTAAACTAGTTGCTTTTAGCTATTTAAAATAAAATATTTATATACTTATAGTTACTATTATATAAATTAGTTTATGTGCTTAAACTATATAAATTCTAATTAGGTAATAGTGGTAGTGCCTTAAAGCTATAACAGGGTAGGCGTCTTAGTATATTACTTTATAATAATATTATTTAATATATTTAGTCTATTAGGTTTAGAAAATTCTTAGGCAGTAGTATAGTTAAAGGAGAGAGTTATTTTATCTATTTAAAATAAACCTCCCGTTAGTAGTAAGTTAAATAAGTAAATTAATAAAAAAGTCCTAAATTAGTTCTAAAAAGATATAATTCAATAGGGAAACTAGATTTAATATAAATATGTATAATTTTAAGTTATGTTATACTATATTAAACTACTAAGTGCGCTTAGTTACTTAATTTAATAATTAGAATTAATCTTTCTTATAATATCTATTGCTTAGTCCTTTAGCTTCACCTAATCACTAATTGGTTGCGTGACTTCTTTGTGTGTGCAACCTCTAAGCCAATATTCCTCTATAAGGTGCGCCTATTTTATAAGAGGATATTAAAGCCTAGTATAAACTAGGCTACTTATAAATTTAATAAAACTCCTTAGAGGCTAAAAGGCTATCTATAGCCCACATGTACTTAGTCACCTAAACTGGGAATACTAATAGAATAATTAAAAGTTATTTCTAAAAACTTAAAAACCTTCTATTATACCTCTGTCTCGCTCTCTTTCTTTACTTAGTGGGCGTGAGGCAATATTATTCTAATAAGGTGTAGTAAGGTTTTATATTATCCCTAAGGTAGTAACTAAATAATCTTCAAAAAGTTCTTACTAAACTACTTTAATTCCCTTTTTACTCTTAAACTTAATTTTATAATCTTTAGGTTAACACCCTAATAGAGTACTCCTTTTATATAAGTCTTATATATTTTAGATTTTAGCTCTAGTCCAAAGGTTTTTTTATTTTTATTTAGTAGGGCATTACTCTATTTATTTACTTAGGTAACTACTCTTTGCTAGTAAAGGGATTAAAGCCTAAAATTAATATATTAGTAGCCTATAAGGTGCTAGACTTAACTAAAATAATAAAGGTCTCTTACTCTACCTCCTAGTTTTTTTTTTAGATTAATTAGGTTTATTTACATTATTAATAACTGTTTAAGCTCTTATATATTAGTTCTCTTTAAGTTCTTTAACCCTCACCCTACTCTTTTTCCTTTACTATGATATTTCCTAAGTAACCGCCCTACTAAAGAGCTCTCCCTCACCTTCTTATAAGGTGTAAGACTCTGCCTATTAGGACCCCTTAGACCTACTTACGTAAATAAGTGCCTATTAAGGGTTCAGTAATAATAATAACACCTGTAGATGGGTTCTGAACTCGTATTATTGAAGCGCTATATATATACTATAGAAACGTAAAGAGTAGGGCCACTATCTAATATCTTACACTACATTAATAATAAAAATGCTTTGTTTTTCTCTTGAAAGTATATTCTCTAAACCTATACCTAATATGTAAAGTTAGATTAAACTATACTACTTATAGCCTAAATAAACATTTATAGTAGTATTAAGGGAAAAGGGAACTTGCAACTACTAAGTACCCTAGTCTTATATAAGGTCTTAATTTTTATTTCCTTGGGCTAGTTGTGACTTAGTTATAAATTTTTGATTTATAACTAATGCTAATAAGTATACCTTTATTACTCCTATAGTTATTACTAAGATCTACATTAAAGTAGCAAAAGAAAAAGATAGCTAAGTATCCTTCCTAGGCTATCAAACATAAATAGTTTAGCTAGCAAGATTAAGACTATTTGGGCTTAAAAGCCTTTTCTCCTTTTTTTTATGCCTACTAGGTCTAAAACACCAACTGACTTACTTAAGTGTAGTCTCTTTTAAACCTACTAATAATTAAATAGATAAATTTATATATGAGTTTATAAAGCTAAAACAACCCCTAAAAGTATAGTATAAGTGATTATTTTAAACCTTTCATAAGTCTTTATAGTTAAAAAATAGAAAAATTCAAGATGACATAATTGGCTATATTTTAAAATATATAGAGTATTAAGATAACACCTTAGCTCTCTATCTTACCTAGTACTATCTTAATTGACCTATAGTAGTAATACTTAGTCTAAATTCTTTCAGGTAAGTTAAACTATTCATTTAAGTTACCTTAAGTTAAACAATCATTAGCGTTACTTAAAAACTAAAAAAAAAAAAAAAAATTTAAAATGGAACCCTACTTTATATAGTATTGATATGGTAGAGTTCAAGTCTGGACTCTACGCCCTTTAATTAGAATTTTCTAGCCCTATTGCTACCTACGTAATTAATTTACATTATTTATTCAACTCATAACTAATTTAATTTATTTTTATACACTTTAAAAAACCTATTTTTAAATACTTTATGCTACCCATACGCTCTTAGTAAAAGTTCATTTAAAAATCTACTATAATAAATCCTAACTTAACCTCCTTTTATACTTTAAAAGATCTAGTAAGTTTCTCCTATCTGTTCATTAAATAAACTTAGTCACATAGTTTTATTAAAAATTCTCTATTTTACAAAAGTTCTTTTCTACTAAATAAGATATGTAACTATTTTCCCATTCTAAAACTATTATTATTTATTAATGTCTACTACTATAAGTTTAGTTTTTCTCTTGTAGCAGTAATAGTTACTATATAGGTTAAGTATTTTTAGTTTATTTATTTAGGAGGGGTGATTAGATAGTAGTCTTGGGTGGTTAATATAGAGTTAAAGGTATATTCCTAGTAGTATATTCAATTAATAAGATATAAATTTATAACCTAAGTAAACCTATAAATTTAATTTTTTTAGTTTTAGTTTATTATTACTAGGTTTATAATTTGGGTAGGTAAACTATATATTTAATCTTTTTACTTCCCTTTATATGGAATAAGGTATTATTATAATAGTGGTTAACCTATTATTCTTTTTACTATAGGCTAGTACTATCTTAGCTTCTATAAATTTAGAAACTATTTATAACCTTTAGATTATAGCTTCTATAGACTGAGTTTAAGTTTCACCCTATTACAAATAGTTACTAAATATGTAGTTTTAGTTTACATTAGCCATTGTTTAACATTCTAGCTATGAAATAAAAGAAAGGCTCACCCATATAAAGATAGCTTTTTATTCCTAAGAGTAATTTTTGGGCCATCATAGGTTCTTTTATGTAGTCTATTTACTAATAAATATTAGACTTAAATTTATACTTTTAGTATAGTGTGTCTATATACTCTATTTAGGTATTTATATTTAGACACTTTATCATATATTATCTCTAGTCTTTTCTAGTCAATTTATATAAACAGATCTAAAACTAACTAATGAACTATCCTTTCTTATCTTAACATATTAAGTCCGAAGAACAGTTACACTAATACCTTGGGGAAAAAAAGAAAACTTTTTTTCTCTACTTTAAAAGTCTAAAGGCCTTAAATTTACAGTCTTTG
>JAFKAK010000058.1:0-10267 GCA_019914995.1 Acanthochlamys bracteata
TCTGTAATAAAATGTCATAACAAAAACCGGATTTGCTACTTGTACAGGAAGCAAGTAAAGTGATCGCAAACAATAAAATATGTTCACATGAGGTGGCACATACTTACTGCTAATGTCATCGGCTATTGCTTGAATCTCTAAACGTTCTTCAGACAGTCGTATACTTTACTCATAAAAATTAGTTTTTAAAAGAAGAGTACAAGTAGTCTAAGTAAATTTTATATTTTCGTTCTATTTAGAGTATTCAATACTTTTTTTATTTCAACTCGAAAGCTTATATTTTTAACGGGTGCTGTCTTGCCGCCTACGGGCAAGCACAAGACAATACTGCCGGCAATTGTTTGCTGGTGCTCGGTTTACTCCTCCTCTGCTAACTCTAGCAAAGCTAGAGTTAGCAAAAAAATCAAACCTTGCTCTGCTGACTTTTACTGGTCGAAGTCGTACTGTAGCACCTGTTTGCGCATACGCAAAACCGGATCTATCTTTGGAGCCGAAGGATCAAAACGAGGGCAGCTTGATTTTTGTGAGCGCTTCGTTGCTCGTGCTAAGCCTAAAAGTCTAGCATGAGCTACGAAGTTCTCTTTAACGCTCGAGCCTCGAGTTCGAGCAGCAAAGGCTTTCGTCGAACCCCGAAGACGACCGGAACTCCGTTCCGGTAACTAAAGGACACTTTTGCTTCGCAAAAGTGACACAGCGAAAGTTAGAGTTGTTGAAGCAACACCTTGAACACTAAGCCTGAACTTACAGCAAACTTATTCCCTTCTAACTAAAGTTGATCATTCGGGTTTCTAGCGGGTCATTTGATAAGAATCCAAAAACAAATAACAAAACAAAAGTCACAGTTGTGTATACTAAAATTTTTAAACTTAACATATTTAAAAGACAAATCTCTTATAGGCTACTAACTGGCTTGCTTTTGCGCAGCAAAGCAGCCAGGATTTCGTTCCGGTTCTCTTAGTTCTTGGGTCACTTAGAACCCCACGAAGTGGTAACCGGAACAGGAAGTTCCGGTTCTCATAGTTCTTACGGGTCACTTAGAACCCACGAAAGTGGGGTAACCGGAACGAAGTTCCGGTAACCCTAGGCGCACACACAAAATCTTCGATTTTGTGAGCGGTTAAACTTTTCGGACACAAAATCTTCGATTTTGTGACCGAAGCCATTCGAGGACACTTTTGCGAAGCAAAAGTGACAGCGAAACGAAAGTGGCCCCTGAAGGGAGTTAACAGTGGTGCTTGCAAATGACTCTTTCTGGGGGCTCTAAGCCCTCTTTGTTGCTCTAACTTGAACCTTCTTCGCTAACTTTCGGAACTCACTTTTTGCTTTCGCCAAAGTGGGCGAGGGTTCAAGTTCAAGTTCCGTGTTAGCAGGATAACAGGGTGCTTAACTCACACTAAAACTCCCTCCTTGCTTCTCCGGAACAGCAGTGCAATTGCCGGAACAGAGTTCCGGTCCTTCAGGCGATCAGAGCAAGTGTAGTGACGGTTAGAACCCCTCCTTGCGCACTTTTTTGTTCCAGTAACCCCGAAGGGAGAACCTCTTTGGGGTCGCTGGGCTCCGTTCAATTTTTGTAGTTGGGGGTGACGGAACTCGAGCGTAGCTCCCGAGTTAACAAACAAGAAGGGAACTAGAATTAAGTTACTAAACTAATTGCATTGTAACTTTTGTATAGGCTGGATAAAAGCATGCAACAGGACTCGAACTTGACGTTCTTACGAAAACAGATTATTTACTGTCGCTTTCGACCGCTCAGCCAATGCTTTATTCTTTGTTTTTGCAAAGAGAACTTAAAATAAAACCAGTCGGTCGACGACCTAATCTTTTAGTCATCTTTCGCCCACTTTTGGAAGCAAAGTGAGGCAAACTCTTAGCAAAAGTGAGCACTCATTTTCGCTCACAAAATCGATTATTTTGTGTAATGCGATCAATGCTGAGAGCGTGAGTTGGATTTTGCTAAGTAGTTGGTGGCCAATTAATGAATCTTTAGACGTGTCGCGCCAGGTTCACAAAACAACGTGGTTGAAACCCTTCTTGACCTAACTTCGAGCTATGCGAGAGCCGCTTTTCGCTTGCCTTACTCTGCTTCAGTTTTGCAGAAGATTACAAAAACTTTCGTTTCGCTAAGCGTCTTTAGCGGCTAAAACTTTGCACTTTGCGAAGCAAAAGTGTGCGAAAAAGTTTATAGAGTAAACGAAGGGGCTCAGCAGACCGTAGCAGAGCACAAAGTTGTTCGATTTTATAAAGTTAAAAGCAACAAGACAGGGCTCTCCTAGTTAGAGTTCGCTCAGCAAAGCTGAGCAAGAAGCTGAGCAAGCGCTTAAAACATCCGATTATTTTGTACACCCGGTTTCTACGGCTATAAAAATATCAAACAAATTGATTTAAGCTAATCCCATAATGCGAGTTGTCTCAGCGCCTAGATCACTCACGCTTAAAAAGTCAGTAGGACACATGATTCACATCTTTTACAACCAACGCAATCTTCGGTACGTGGAGCCGAAGCTATTTGGGCTGCTTACACCCATCCCAGGGCACCATTTCTAATACATCAGTTGGGCAAGCGCGTACACATTGAGTACATCCATTCAAGTATCATAAATGAACAACAGAATGTGACATATTTTTTATAAATTGTAATTTTAAGATTGATGGGTTTTCCTTATTATATAAATTTATTTAGTATAAAATCAATAAACTTGATTATTTGGTTTGCGAATTCTGGCTAAGCGGTGTAGCATGCTCCTTCCCGGGCCGAAGGTTCGGTGGGCTCGCTGAAGCGAGCCTAAGATCGCCTTTTGCTCAGCCGGTAATTTCTCACCCGTGCTCAGCCCTCCGGAACAAGTTCTCACGGGATCACTACGTTCCGGGACAGGCTGAGCAAGAAAAGTGTTGTGTTTGGAGATAGTACCTCAGTTCGAGCAAGAAGGGGGAGGGCAAGAGTTAGAAACGTAGCTGCCCTTGTTACGTTCGACAATTCTGACCCCCTCCTTGTTCAGCCTGAACCCCTTTTCGGGGTTCAGGCTGAGGTGGGGCGAATCTAGGCTCAACTGAAGGCTCACAAAATCGAAGATTTTGTGTGCCTGAACTCCGTTCGGCCCGAAGGGAGTACAATCGCTTAGCGCAAATTAGCCTCTTCTTGCTTCAAAACCTGCTGAGCAATTGCCGGAACGTAATTCGGTTACTCTTTTCGGCAGTTCACAAACTTTGCGAAACATACAAATCCTTAGCAACTCTAGCTTCTTGATGATACGTAACAGAGTATGAGTCATCCATTGATTTTTTTTTTTTGGGTGGGCTGTTGGTACATCTAAAAACGTAAACTAAATAAAAGTAATCGAGTTTCCGATTTGGACTGGGCCCGTTCTTGACCCCCTTCTTGCTCTTGTTTTTGCTCATTAAAAAACACCGGCAACTCGAGGTAGGCGAGTTCGCGTTAAAGTTCGCTCAGCAAAGCTGATGTAAGCTGAGCAAACGCCTGCTCGGAGCCTTGCTCTAACTCGAGCTATGCTAGAGTTAAAAAAACCAGTTTGGCTTTGCTACTTTTTATAACTAGCTAAAAACGAGTAGATTGTATGATTTTATGTATATTTTAACTGAATTGTGAGCAAGCGTCACAAACAGAAAACTAAAACTGGTGCTGGCTTAAAGCTGGTGTTAAAGATTATAGACTAACTTATTTCCTCCAGATTACCAAGTAAAGAGACAGATATCTTAGCAGCATTCCGTATGACTCCACAGGATGGTGTACCACCTGAAGAAGCCAGTGCAGCTGTTCCCCTGCAGAATCATCGACAGAACTTGGACAACAGTATGGACAGATGGTTTAACAAGTCTTGATAGATACAAAGGACGTTGTTATGACATTGAACCTGTTGCAGGTGAAGATGGAAAACAATTTATTGCGTATGTAGCATACCCTCTGGATCTATTTGAAGAAGGTTCAGTAACTAACCTATTTACTTCAATTGTAAGCGTAACGTTTTTTGGATTTAAAGCTCTTGGCTCTTTAAGATTAGAAGATCTTCGTACAAGCGTATGTGAAAACATTCCAAGGTAGTCACGGGATTCAAGTAGAACGTGATAAATTAACAAAAGTGGTCGCGGGACTTTTAGGTTTGTACTATTAAACCAAAACTAGGTTTATCAGCTAAGAACTATGGTCGTGCGGGTCGGCGAGTGTTTAAGAGGTGGTCTTGATTTTACGAAAGATTTTAAAAAACGTAAATTCACAACCATTTATGCGTTGGAGAGACCGTTTTTTTTGTAGCTGAAGCTATTTACAAATCTCAAGCTGAAACTGGTGAGGTAAAAGGTCATTACCTAAATGCTACTGCTGGTACTTGCGAAGCTAGATGATGAAATTTGCGGCTGTAGCAAAGATCTTGGTGTAGCGATTATTATGCACGATTATCTAACAGGTGGTTTACTGCAAACACATCATTAGGCGTATTGTCGTGATGAAGGGCTACTTTTACATATTCACCGACTAGCAATGCACATGATTTATTGACCGTCAAAGAAACCACGGTATTCACTTCCGTGTATTAGCAAAAGCACTACGTTTATCAGGTGGTGACCATTTACACTCAGGTACTGTTGTAGGTAAACTAGAAGGTGAGCGTGAGGTTACTTTAGGATTCGTTGATCTAATGCGTGATGATTACATCGAAAAAGACCGTAGTCGTGGTGTTTATTTCAACAAGATTGGGTTTCTCTTCTGGTGTTATGCCAGTAAATTAAGGTGGTATCCATGGATGGCATATGCCGGCACTTGTGAGAATCTTTGGTGATGACTTTGTCTTCATTTGGTGGTGGTACTCTATGACCCTTGACTCCGCGCCAGGTGCTGCAGCTAACCGTGTAGCTCTTGAAGCTTGTACACAAGCTCGTAACGAAAGGTCGTGATCTTGCACGCGAAGGTGGAAAAACGTTATCCGCGCGACAACATGTAAATGGAGTCCAGAATTAGCAGCATCGTCTTGTGAAGTATGGAAAGAGATCAAATTTGAATTTACGATTGATAAGCTTTAATTTATTATTGGGTAACTTTTTGCAAATTGCGGAACGTGGCCTTTCGCACAAAAATCTTCGTTTTGTGAGCGAAAAGTTACCGGTGACTCCCTAAAACGTCCGATCGCTTGCTCAGCCTCTACCTTTGAAACTAGGTTCGGGCTGAGCACGTGTTCGACCGAAGGTCGGTCATTTGGCTGCCGTCACTACGTTCCGGTTACCGTGGTAACCGACGAACGTCGAGCTCCCGATCGTTCGTCCAAAGGCTGAGCAGAACTTGCGAAAGCAATTGCCGGAACGTAGTTCAGGTTTTTTTGCTTTCGCAAGTTTACTAGCTGGGCTTACGAAAGCAAAGTAAAATCGTTTATTTAATTTTTTAATAATGATAACTCGTTCAGCCACAGTTGACCTGGAACGAAGTGTCTTACCGGACACTTCGTTCCGACGGCGTCTTTCTTGGTTTCTGCCTTTGCGTAATAAGCTCGGATAAAAATAACATTTACAACAATCTGCGTACTAAGCTAACCCAAATTAGTTGCTATTTTGCGGAGCAAATATGGGCACTTCGCGAAACGCCCCCCCCAGGCCTTACCAGCGTAGGGCTTGCTCACTTAATTCGTACACCTAGAAGCTAAAGCTATAAATGACCTCCTTACACTTTCCACACCAAAATCTTCGATTTTGTGAGCGAAAGTGTAAGTGAACAATAGAAAATAAATATTGTTTCTTCATTATTACTTTTCTATGTAACTCTAGCTTCGCTAGGTTGCCCAACATTAGCTAAGTATTGTAAACAGGCAAAAACTGGTAGTCCGGGCTAAACGCCGTTACATACCCGTCTAATCCGCGTAAGAACGTTTTAGAGACAAGAGCTGTGGGAATCAAACCCTACTAAGACCTCTTTTTAGTCTGGTGCTTTCAAGTTCTCTGAAATGCTTACACAGACGCGGCGCGTGTGTTTCATAACTTGCTCGACAAGTAACAGGCTTTTAGCCTACTTACTTTAACTCTATCCTAGTTCGAACGGCTTGCGCCGGTAACTTTCGCTGTGTCCTTTTGCTTCGCAAAAAGTGGTAGCTGAGGTTACCGGAACGGAGTTCGGGTCGCCTTCGGGGGGTTCGGCAGTTTGTGCTCTTGCTATGCGTACGCAGCAAGAGCAAGCAGGGCAAGAGCAAGTGCCTAGGCGCAACTCGAACTAGGATAGCCTGACTTTGACTAACTCTAGCAAAGCTAGAGTTAGCCGTCAATTCTGCTTTGCTGCGCAAAAGCAGGCTCCGCAAAATAGTTTTGCTCAGCTGAAGGATGAGCACGACCAAAAGAGGCTCGCCGCCTCCAAACAAAAACTGTGATTTAAATTGTTGTAGGTAATCAAGCAGCCCCGGTAAACCCGGTTGAACTTGAGTACCGGTAAACAAACTTTGCTAAGTAAAACCAAGTATAGTTCACTTGTGACGGCCTTACTTTTTTACCAACTAGATTTCCCCGTTACCCGGGAAGTACGCATTGATGGGCTAATTCTCGGACCATATGTCGAGAAAGACCAAAGTCTCTATAATATCCCTTTTGGACGGCCGGTTATAAGACACCTATTATGTAATCTTACTGGGGCAGAGTTACGAGGTAATTGCTGTAGTTTTCTATGTAAAGCTAGTCGTTCCTCAGAGAAGAAGCTACTTTCATCTGTTCTTTTTAAACTTGCACGTTTGTGTGCATATCTATTGACCAAACGCTGGCGTTTTAGTTCACGTTCAACCATACTTCTTTGTGTAAAAATGATTCTATTTTATTAAATTGTTAGGTGTAGCTCTAGGGTTTGTCTCAGCTTTTGGGGCGAAGCTCTTTGCTAACTGAAACATATGTAGCCAGAACGTGCGCTGGTTTCTAGGACCCTTCGGACGAACTTTTCGCTTCGCTAACTTTCGCCGACCCAGAACTCCGTTCCGTTGTTATCGGAACGAAGTTCCGTATTACGCAAAGAAGGGGGTTCTAAAGTAGAAGTTCGGCAAGGTTTCCTTCATGCTCGCACACACAAAATCTTCGATTTTGTGAGCAAGATGTGAAGGAAAAGTTCAAGTTGGGTTCTCTGCCCAGGGCAAAGCAGGGCAACGGCTCTCGCTTTCCCGCGCCCTTTTGTTCGCAAAAGTGATTGTTCGCTGACGGAACTCCGTTTCGGGTCTAAATGAACCCTGTTTTTGCTGCGTAAGAGCAGCCGGAACATTTTCAGTTCGCCGAGCTCGAGTTTGCAGAACAAGTAGAGCAAGGTCTTTTGCGCAACAAAAGCAGCCAGAACTACGTTCTGGTTAAGCCGCGCGAGATAAAAATTCATAAATGTTTTAAATAGGTCTAATTTTATTAATAAAGGCAGGAATCCTAGAATACGCGCACTTTTGATTGCTTTAGAAGTATAACGTTGCTGCTTAGCTGTTAATTTGTTAATTCGACGAGGTAGAATTTTGCCTTCAGCTGTGATTAATTTTCTCAGTAAAATAACATTTTTTGTAATCAATTATTACGCACGTGATTTTTACATCTTTTCCAGATCTTACTAGGAGGCGATTTCTTGTTTTTCTTGTCGAAAGTAGCAAAGAAAAGATTCCGCAGACATATAATTTGGCTTTTAACTTCTTTGGAATAATAGCAATTATCAGGGAATGAGGTTTTACGCTTAGAACGTCGTTTCAGCGCTTCTGTTTAATTGATGCTCTCATCTTTATTTTATTTTTATATACTATTCTTCCGGAACTACGTTCCGAAGGCTAGACCCCTTTTGGGGGCAGTGCTACCCCAGGACCCTATTCATAAGTTTACTTGACTATAACTATATTGCCGGTCACTTAGAACAGTTGTGCCATAGAGGCTTGGCAGAAGAGGTACGCTTGGTGGGCGCGTACCGCCTACACCTATGAGTTAGCTAACTAAAGCTGGGATTGCCGGAACTCCACACTTTTGCTTCGCTGAACGAACCCCCTTCGAGGTAACCGGAACCCGTTCCGGCAATTGGTTCTGCTGCGTACCAAGGGCTTGCTTTTGCTGTGTCACTTTTGCGAAGTAAAAGTGGCCTTTGGGGGTTACCGGAACTCCGTTCCGTTTACCTGAAAGTTCTCCCCCTTCGGGGTTCAGTTAAGCATGCCAAGTCGCCGCTTTGGCTCCAAAGGAACCCAGAAGGGGGCGACGACCCGGAACAGGATTCAGGTCACACCGCTAAACCTGCCAAAATCGACACAGATTTTGCAACGTAGTTACTAATACCAAGACAGAGGTATTGTAAAATTCAAGTGTGTCGTTAAAAGAGTCAAGACGCGCCGAAAACTCAACTGAACAGAGTTCCGAAGCTTTCACGCAGCGAAAGCTATGGCCTGTAGGGCTTACTTGTGCTCAGCCTTCAGGTTAGGGATAACTCCTTTACGAAGCCGGAAGTACTTTCTCTTGCTCTTTCTCCTGCTTGGCCCAAGCAAGAGCAAGCTACGACGAGCAAGAAGTATATGCTAAAAGTATTTGGTTACTTTCAGTAATCTTGGGCACGCGATAGTCTAACGGTTATCGTAGGCCGAGCGTACCCTCGATTGAGAATAAGGGGTTTAATCAATTATCGAACAGATAGTATTAATTGATGAAAAGCGTCTTTATCTAACACACCAAGCTGCGATATAATTTTCTATTTAAAAAAGAATTTTGATTGTTTTGAAAGATGAATAAATTACTCTTAAACCCTCTCCTCTGGTAGCTGCATTGATTCTAGTAATCCAAAAGGCCGCGAAAAGAACGCTCTCTGAATTCGATCTCGAGAAGAGTGCTTTAATGCCTTTAATACGTGTTGATTAGCTGCTCGAAACAATGTTCCAGATGAGCCTCTAAATCCGAAAAAAAGCTTTAAGGTTTTTTGACGTCTTTTTCGTGCGACATTTCTCGTTTAACTCGAGTCATAAACTGTATATATTTTATTAATGGTTTGGTAAAATCGAACCGGGTTTGCTATAGGCTCTAAGCTTTAAAAAGATGATAAATGGCTGAACGAATGGGGGGTTACCGGAACCCGTTCCGGCAATTTTGCTTGCAAAAGTGTGCAGCGTTAACAAACGTTTACATTTGAGCCCTTCTGGCCTACCCAGCCCAGAACTACGTTCGGGTGCTCGTGCTCTTTACTCTAACTTTCACTGAAGCGAAAGTTTGCCTAGGCTCGAGTTGCAAAACTTACTTTCAGCAGAGTAAGTAGACTAACCAAAAAGTTGTTGCTCACAAAATCGAAGATTTTGTGTGCGAACCAGAGTTTTACCCCGTGTTCAGCCCTCCGGAACGAAGTTCCGGTACCCGGACACCACGTTCCGGGTCAGGCTGAGCAACCCCTTTTTGAGGCGATCGAGCATAGTAAAGTTACAGTTTACAGGGTAATTAGCTGATCTTATAAGAAGGCCGGGTTCAAGGGGTTACCGGAACGTAGTTCAGTACGCGCTTAGAACCAATCAAATTTAAAAATAAAGTAAAAAAATTTATTAGAACATAAAAAGGATACACAACCAAGTGAATTGAGTTTACAAATCTTTTTGCGCATTGGGATATTAAGGAAAATACCTGTTGAATGAACTGCGCGAAGAACATAATCATAATACGTTACAGAAATTTGGGGCGTAATAAATGCAATAACAGTGAGTGTCACAATTGCCCGAAAAATTGTTACAAACAGACCAATATTTATAATCATACAAAAGATTAAAAATTTAAATGTTTTGTCCGTTAGTTGTTTAATCTAACCATGCTAGCGAGTTGCGAAAAAAACTCTTGTGGTTCCGTTTATAAAAAAAAAGCAAAGCTTATTTTTGGTAAACAAGTTGTACGTTGTTACGCAAAATTGGTTCTAGACCCTTTTCGTGACCTGTGCTCGTGCTCAGCTTTGCTGAGCAAGTTACAGGATTTTGGCCCCTATTTGCTTTTACTCGGCCTACGAGGCTCCGCTCTTACTCCCAAAGGCACCTACGCCTAAAAAGTATAGCCGGGCAAAGTTCTTGCGCGTCTTAACCCGTCGGGTCAGAACGGTCCCGTACGGGCCGCCTAGAGCAGAACGTAGTTCTGGTGGGTACAACAGGAAGGCTCACTTAGAACCACGAGTGGAAGTAACGAACAAGTTCCCGGTAACCCTAAGCGCAAAGCGCCAAACTTTCAGACACAAAATCTTCGATTTTGTGACCACTTTCATTCGGGGCAGAAAACGTCCCGGGGAAGCAAAAGTTCGTGCGCAAAGCGTAAAAAAAACTCTCGTGTC
>JAFKAK010000060.1:0-10127 GCA_019914995.1 Acanthochlamys bracteata
GTCGACTCGGATCTTGGTGAGCTACGGAGTACTGAATAAACATCATTGTCACTCATCAACGTGGCGAGATTCAAGGAAGGCTCTGCTCTTTCGGTTACCTTCCAGGTATCCACAGCTTCCTAACTACATTTACAATCCTTGGCCGTCATATACCGATAGTAAAAAGCTGTGCCATCGTATGTTGCCTCTGTCACTAGATACCTATTCTAAGCTATCTATGTCTTTATAATTACCTACTTTTCGTATTCGGTGCCTTTCCTTGGTCACAGCCCTTCGTTTCATTCTCAAATCTCGGAAACCTAGCAAAAAGAGACGGCTGGCTATAAGGAAAGCCACCTGAAGCCAGGATATGGCCCCCAAAATATCCCGCCCAAACCCCACGCAAGACCCTGAATAAGCGCAATCCCACCGAGACAGCACCATCGCCTCTCAATCTCCTCAACGCCATTACCTCAGTCACTCTCCTCAAACGTCCTTTCAATCCCAGCCACCCTCCTCGACCAAAACCACCATATCCATCACCAATCGCCACCTGCTGCTCTCCTCCCTCCTCTCCGGCACCTTAACCGCCACAGCCCGTAACGGCCGCCTACCTCCACCGCGCCGCTCTATCCCAAGGCCTAACAAACTGCCTCAATGAGCTCCTCCCCTGAGTTGCGCTCTCCTTATAAAAAGAACTAGACGCCTACTACGCCCAGCACAACCGTCCATCGGCCCCCTCCACGGCCTCCCCAATCAGCGTAAAAAGAGCACATCAGGATCTCGGTCACCGTCTCACCGCAGGCTACGTTTCCCTTCTGGGACAGAATCGCACCACAAGATGCACATATTCTACAGGTCTTACGGGAATGCGGGTGCGGTGTTTCATTGCCGGACGACGATTCCGGCAGACGATGATGCATCTTGAGTGTTCGAAGTAATTTGTACCCGGTGTCACTGTGAATCCGCCAATAATGCCAAATCTCATTTGGGGCTCGTCTGGAGGTGAGGGAGCCTGCTCGCGCTGGGTGGGGGTTGTTTGGGTATTGGAAGTGATGTGGAGGATCGATTCGTTCGCCCGCTCAGAATTGCGGTGTGTATGGGTTCAACGATTGCGCGTTCCGGATTCGACGGATGGGTGGGGGTATATGATGGCGCAGTGCTGATACTAATAGATTCTGTGCTTCTTGGACCATGTCGACGAGTTTGGCGGGGTTGTCGATATTCATGAAAACAGTCATTGACTCCAGCCTGGATTACTGGGCCCGCGATCGTTCCACTGCCGTGGAGAGTTCGTGTACCTCAGGACAGAAAAGCTGAGGATCGGAGTCATGTGGGATGATGAAGGAATAGAGGCCACATCCGCCGATTAAGAGGGCACTGCGGATGATAAAGGAGAGGCCGAGGCGTGCGGGCATGGAAGTCGTGGATTTCAAGCCCGCATTTGCACGATGAGGCTTGGAAGATTATCTCCTCACCACGTACTTCACGGACGGTGGGACTGAAAAGATGCCTCTGCGATCGATTTCTTCTGGAAAACGTGGCGGCCGCTGTCTGCACGTGGATACTGAAGGGAGAATCCGTGCGTCAGGCTGTCGGTTGAAGTGAACTACTGACGAGGAACAGAACACTACCGGAAGAGTATGCGGCACATTGGAACAAAGCTGGGGTGGATGTGGGTGTTGTCCCGTGGTCCAGGCGTTGCAAACACAACACAACACCGTATTGGGGTATACTGGTTTGTGGAATCTGCTGGATTATCGGGATGCGTATTCCCGGTGTCGAAGGTTGATAAGGACGTTGATGTGGAGGAAAGAGCATTCAAAGCGATAGGCGGAAGGACGAGAGAACCGGCAGCTGTGATGCTGGAGCACTTTCATGGATTGCTGGTCGTCTGCAGCTTGTGGGACGCAAGTTTGGAGATGAAAACGTTCTAGGGATTGCGGAGCATATCAGCCAAGTGTGGGCTGCCCACGTCTACTTTTAAATCTACTTTTAGTTTAATTGCATTTGAAAGAACCTAATTGCTTTAGCTAATGGTTCCTCATCTTCTTTAACTATGCTCAACTTGTGGCCAAGAGCCGTTGGTTTCAGCAGGGCGAGCAATGTAGTGGCGTGTGTGGGTCACGTAGCATTATGAAGTTGATCATTAACCCAGGGAACTCCAAGGGCATCTTGATCTGATATGACCCTGACGATATCGCGAAGCTGTTCATCGTATCCCTTTCGGGTATACGAAGATCTATCTTGCTCAACAGTTTCTCTCCTGGTATCATCCTCAAACTGTTCATCAAGCCGCGAACACATTCGCTCACATGCATAGTTGCCCAATCCACCCTTGATGTAATGACCGTGTCTTCAGCCCATCCAGGAACTCTGTATGGATGCGTGTAGATCCCAAAGGAGGCCGGGTATCCGTCTGTGGTGGTCAATTGTCTCCGCCGATCCATACCATCGTTGCATTACCTAGTGGTCGCCCAACCTCATACGCATCGTAAACATTTCTCAGCCCTTTTGCGTACGGCCACAATGTGCGGGTTCGTTCTGCCCTCTCTGACGAGCCGCGCCACCACTTAATCGCCTGGTCCCGGTTGCTGGTGAAAGCTATGAATGGCGTGTTGACGTTTTTGCCATAAAAGACAGTTGTCGAAGGAGCGCCCAAGGTGGGACCATGGGACCTCGTGCGCAGATCAAAGCCAGGGACCGTAGCCATCAGGAGAGGTTCGCTATATGCTGTCGAGGCACTGCGCTCGCTGAAGGATCACGGATGGTCGTCAACAGGGGAATGAGGTTGGTGTTGGTGGCTGATCATCGTGTCGTTGTGTTTGACAGAGTGATTAAGTCTTTGCGAAACCAAAGGTTTGGGAAAGGAAGAATGGAGTAGGAAATCATGTCAGCGAGATGATGATAGATGCACAACTGTTAAGAGTGCGCGCGTGATCCTCCTACATGAACATGGCAAATGAGCGTGAGATGATTGCAAACTAGGTGTGAACCAATATCCTAATGCTCCAAGGACAGCGAATGATTACCAGCCATTACCACTGATGTGTCCAATCTATAAATCGTGTCGTAGAACCAATACGTGTATGAAATGATGCAGGGTGGATTAAATCTCGACCCAGTATTGTGCGTGAGGCAGTTCTCTCTCAGTTGTCACCCGAGTGCCTGTACTAAATATATTTTGACGATGTTGATACCATGTCTCAGCATAGTGCACGCAGCAGCGTTAATCGTGAGACCAAGGCGACGAGAAAGGGGACCCAATAGCATAGCTACTCCGTTTAGCTACTAGCTAAGAACGTTTGAGGGTTCTCTGAAAGTAGGTAAGATAGTTCAGAGAGCCTTTTAGATCGCAAAACTAGACACGATGGAACTCGTCCCAGTACTCGTCAGTGTTCTACCTTTGTAGTTAAAGTACAACTCTCCTGCCTTCTTCACGTTGTTATCTTTACCTTTATCTTCGTCTTCAGCTTCGCTCCAGATGCTTGCATCAGAAGGGACTGCCCGGCCTGGAATGTTTTATCGACTTTGGGTCTATGTTCCTGCCATTTGGCTCTGCATGTTCTTCCCTGGCCGTTGCTACTGTCTCGCCTCCCTTCTGTTCATTACCGCCTTCCATCTCTGTGCCGCCTTCCGATCCTGCGATATCTAAGCTCGAGACAGGCCTGTGGTGATCCCAGATGTGACAACTCAACAGAATCCGGGCTGTTGTATATTTTCCTTTTACAGTTGGTTGGTTATTTAGTAGGTGTTGTTGATGGTGGTGAGGACGAAAGTTAGGTGGTTTGGAGGGAAGTGAATGGGTACGGACATAAGTGGGAGTCTTGTGTTATTGGATGGTAGGGGGCATAGGGGACAGTCAAAGGATGACGAGCGTAACAAGTGGAATTACAAAGTTATGTTTATAAACGCGTTTCTCTTCATTTACCAGTTTTCTTGTCTAGAGCTAGATTCCCAAACCTGGTCGAGAAGAGTAAATCATGTGTACGTTCTATCTTGCCCAAGAATCCGACCAAGCACCAACGCCATTGCAAATGCTCGTATCTTCACCGCAGTTCCGCATCTCCATCAGTAACGCGATCACGCTCAGCCTCCAACACGCTCTAAAACAAAACCCCCTTCGTACTCATAACCTCCCCTCACCCTTCAACGGACTCGTCGCAACCCTAATGGCCACCGCCAGCGCCTAAATGGCACTCTCCGCCCTATGGTGATCATTCTCTCCTCAGACAATCCATGTAATGTCACACCCCGCATTCTGCGCAAAAGACTGCATGCAATGGGAATCATTTCGCAACTCAGGTCGCCGACTTTTTCGCGCTTGAGGCGAGGTTTATGACGGAGAAGGGGCGGTTTGAGAGATCGATTACAGCGCGGGAGAGGGCTTCGTCGGAAGGCAGTAGGCGCTGCCAAGCGGGTTAGGCCAGTGGAGGTGGAGAGGAGGGTTTGAAGCGGTGCCGAGGCGAGGCAAGACGTCTTCAGCGGTGTGGTGGTCGTCACTTGCGGAATATCGTTGGTGTGCTATCTTGCATGTTGTATAGGGCTGAGAGCTGATGTATTGATAGTAGGAAACAGCTCTTGAAGAACACCCATAGCACGAATGTATCCACACCAATTGACGAACAACAAAGTGCCCAACATACTCCACAAATCCACCTAATCCCCAAACTCCACCCCGCATGTTTTGCCAACGCATTTGCAACATATGATCCAAAAACCCAATGCCCGTATCTGCTGCAATATCCCGCTCTTGCTCTTCTGACTTGCGTGACCTTCCCCCTTGTTCCTTCCCTTCCGCATCTCCATTAACCTCTTTCTGTTTCATGGCATCGGTTTTTATCAGAAGGCGCGGTGGAAAGAAAGAGTTCGCCGCCGTCGAGTTGATCGAGATTTGGATCTTGGTTTCGTTGGTGTCTTTGTTGGGGTTGTGGGCGGCGCATGGTGGTGGATTGATTAATGGTGTTTGGTTTGGTAGTTTGAAGAGTGATTATGTATTGTTGACGGTGAGGCAATTGATGTCAGTGAAGTCGAGCTCAGGAAAAGGTTTGAAGATGATGAACGAGGAGGGCGAAAACGTGGGGTTGAGGCTTGCAGGCTGAAGAGCGCTCGGACCAGCACCTACCCTCCAGTAGGCCAATTTTATATCATCGAACCTCGCGGTGCCGCACCGAAAATCTGCAGCAAGGTATTTCTTCTTCACTACATAAAACGATAACGACAATATGCCTGGCACACCTGAGACAACAGCGTTCCAGAAGTGCAGCGGATCTCAGGCACATCGAATCGACGACGAAACTGAAGATCGCTGATCGCATTCGGGTGGTACGTGGGCAGCCATCTTGACTACGCGCGAAGAAATGAAAAAAGGTTCACGATGTGCTGACAACCATATGCAGTTAGCAGGAGCGACGGACACAGCAGCCAGTTTTCAGTTTGACGAAGACCATACACTTGGTAACGCGTACGGTATATCATCGTGAAAAGTGCGTCCGGCAAAAATTTCAAGAGACGGTAGCTAAACAATGTAGCCCCGATGTCGAGTTCTGTGTGGGTACTCGATACCGCATCCTCGAAGCCAAGATGAACTTAGGATCAAACTTACGGTCAGTGCCCTGATTCCTTGTTGCCTTCCACGTGAGCTAACATGCACAGACAACGTCAACGTCTACTCGGTCTTGGGAAAGGTTAGAGATCAGTGGATCTCTGCGACGTCGTCATCGACAAGTTCACCATCGCGCGGGACGATTTCAATGCAAGCGTCCGGAGCAGAGGCATGATCTTCCACACAACTAAAAGCATGCATCACCAGCGTTTTGGAACAGAGGATTGGCGCACAGGGAAGGAAATGGTATTCGGTGTTATGTACATGTTTTCCGTAGTTCGGGTCCCCAATGCATCCTCAATTGCAGCCCTGATATACCCGTTAGCTAAGACGCTCAAACAACTGGCGAACGAGCTGTGTAATACGTACCTCAAAAACCCATTGATGAAATTGTTCGGCAGCCGCGGTTTCGGTTCCTCCTCGGTGCGGAAGTATTTCAGGACATGCGAGATTTGTTTCAGAAGTTCATGGTTTCGTTCTGCCATCAGCATATCGCCCATACATACTCTCCGTCCATTTCGTCAGGTCATGAATGGAGACAGGATAGTGCTTGACTCGTGCCTGATACTCCTGGTGACTATTGAAGGCAAATAAGTCCACGGTCTTGAGCTGTTTGACATAATGCCTCTCCGAATTCTGGCGCGCTTTTGTTCCGAATGGCGGATACGGCATGGCAAGCGTGTACGTTGTTGGATTTCGGGAGCCCTGTGGGTCCGGTATCAGCCCTTTTGTTCCGCGTGTTCATTCCATTCTATATCCAACATGCCCACATTCCGCCGCAAGCAACATAGAAACTATATTCCGCTCTCCACAGCCCAGATATTTGATCTCAAACTGGACCTGACCGGGGCGCATCGAAGGAGAAAAAAGTCGACGTGCCGATCTCAACCAGTCTCGTGAGTGGATAACCGCCGTTTTGGCATCGGGCCAATTGGCGCTATGGGCGTCAATCAGCCAACGCACCTGACCGCAGAAATAAAAGGCGCACACGAGCGCGTCCTCACGGCCAGATAGGTACAGGATTGATGGTCATGGTTGCTGGTACCCTCGAACTCACTGTGACGCTGTCAGGTGGGTTGACCGACGGGGTCGTCAGGATAGATGTCTTGGCGCGCCGTGCGCCAAAGCTTGCATAATTTCTGGCTGGCGTCATTTGCGGCCGAACACACCCTGCTTTACAAACATAGGCAAACCTCCCTCCACCCACAAGCCACCCCCCGCCGAAGCAAACCGCGCACCTCTCCTCACGTCGCCCGTAATTCTAGAACCCTCGCTCGATACCGCTGGCCGACAAGCACAACCATGCCACCCATCCGCACCGCCCGCGTACAAAAGCCACCCCGGAGGCTTCGACGACATCGAAGACACCCTCCTCCAGATTCCAAAACTGCGATAGAAGACGCCAAAACGCCTCTCACGAAGGCAAACGTGCAAGACCATGGCCCGTATTTCGATCGTGCACCAGCGTGGCGTATCCACCTCCCTCCTCCCTTCCCCTCCCGTCCCCCAGCCCCAAAGAGACCCAGGCTAACCGACACGCACCTAGGTTCCCGCTACATATACGGCCTGCTACGAGAAAAGAAGCCATCAGCAAGACGCTCTACGACTGGCTACTGAAAAACAGATACATGGACCGATGCTAATTGAAGTGGAAGAAGCAGAAGTATGAGAGATTGTGTGCTATTTGAATTGCATACAGACCGAAGAGACAGATTTTTTAGGTCGACGTGTATCTGCGGGTTCTAAGGATACGCTGAGGATAAGGATATTCAGTGTGTGGGTGTGGGTGTCCGGGGTGTGCTAGTAGGGATTGAGGATGTGGCTGGGATTTGATGGGTAACCGAATGAGTGAAATTCAGGGATAAGAAGTTGCGCAGGGATGGGGATGAGCGAGGCTGTTGCGAGATGGGTAGCTCAGGGATAACCCCATGTGTGGTACAGCCTGGGCAGAATGATTTTGGGATAGCTTGGGTACAGCTTTGATGCAAGGTCGTGTGATATGGCGTTTGGGTCTTCTTGCTCAATGGTGTGTCGATTCAGGCCAATTCCCATACTTGCACAACATGTTACAACGGCTGCAGATTGAAGTTCAAGGTCATGGACGATTGGACATTGATACCTGGTACAAATCTACATACAACAAATGCGATGAACAATGCCCAAATACCACAACCACCATTTATCTTCCCAAGCCCATGCCCATCTCCTGGCCCTTCCACTTCACTCCTCCACTTCTGCCCCATTTCAACCTCCACTCCCCACGCCTCACTTTTTTTAACACTGCTACACTCCTCAGCGTATTTCCCTTTTCAACCGAAACGACTCGTCCCATCAATCGGACTCTCAGCACATCTTCCACACCCAACCCTCTTTCCGTCTGCTGCATCTGTACCCGTGTCGCGTGATCATACCGTTCCGCGTGTCTACGTCCGCGAGACAGTTATCTCGCCCAATCACCCGGTCCGAGTTCGTAGATCGTGCTGGGCCGGGATGTAGAAGGAGAGTACCAGCCCGGGAGGATGTGCGGGGCTATGTTGGGGATAAAACTAAGGGTGTTCGAGATGGTAGCTTTTGAGAGACAGGCGGTGGGTTGTTGTTTTGGGTACGGGGTTGTGTTCGAGTGCAACAGGTGTGCTGAATGGAGATGGGTGGTTTTGCCTGAGTGTTGGGGGGATGGAAGGGGCGGAGAATCTGTCGGCGTGTCTAGAGATGCGCCGGCGTCCGGGCCTGATTGATTCCAGAGAGCGT
Source organism: Acanthochlamys bracteata (assembly GCA_019914995.1). NCBI lineage: Eukaryota > Viridiplantae > Streptophyta > Magnoliopsida > Pandanales > Velloziaceae > Acanthochlamys > Acanthochlamys bracteata. The sequence goes on from JAFKAK010000060.1 coordinate 8,333, forward strand.
GATTCTGCGGCGTCGAATCTGGTTGGCTTTTTGGAGGTAGCGTTTCTGGATGTAGACGTATATGGGATGTTAAGAGACAGAGAATAAGACGATGGAGGAGATGGCGATACCGAATTTGCGCCGGTGGTGAGACCGTTGGGTTTGGGGGATGCGGTTTGGTTGCGGTGGGAAAGAGTTGAGCTAGTGTGATTTGAGCGCGTTGGTGGTACTTGTCGACATAAAGTGCGCTCTTGCGGTGATAGGTGCTGTCGTAGTGGTGGCAGGCCTGTCCGTCTGTTGCCAGGTGGTTTGAACAAAGGGGTGCAAACGCATGTTGTCCGAGACGGTGATAATGTTTTTGTTCACCCCGACTCCGTACGGTACTGTGAGAGCTGGAATCCTCTCGAGCGGTGCCTCCGTCGCAAGGATTACGACGCCAACGAGAGTCGAGCTGGATGCCGAGTGACATGCCTGCCTTGAATCATCCGTGTACTGTGCACCGGTGATCCTGTAGGACAGCAACCGACTGCAGTCTCTCCTGCTATCAGTGGGAACAAAAAGCTTGACCGATGGGTCCTTCGTAAGGTATTGTTGTCATTTGCATCATCCGATGATCCTTTTGAAGCTGCCGAGCAAGCGCTAGTATATCCGGTAGGACATATCAGACCTGGAGAATACCAGACCCTCCGAACTGTCCCCAGGGGTCTCCTGGGGATACTGAGTGGGCAGCCAGCGTGCGGTGTCGTCTACGGCGCCTTGGGGAAGATGGATTGGAATTGCATGATTGGCCTTGAAAGGCGGTGCTACATGTTGGGCACGATCACGGCGCCAGTACAGTGCGGCGGGGCGTGAATGGTGTGGTCAATGGACCAGGGTAATCGACTGGGTGTTGCTCTGGGGTATCGCTGATGGCGATCTGATTCGAATATACCTCGAGGCATTGTGTTGGTGGTAAGCGTTATAGCTAGTAATCTCGAGTTCGAAGGAATGTGACGTCCTGCTTATCAAACATGTTGTTTCGCCACGATCGTTGTCAAGAGACGAAACACGAGATGGAAGAAGATGGAAAGGAGACAAAGGGAACAAATGCGGCGAGACAAGACTTAACATAAGCAATGGGAGATATGGGGCAAACGGACTTTCGGACTTTTGTATTGCGCCCATGCCTGTGTAACGTCAATATAAAGTCGGTGGTCGTGAAACCATGCGTCCAGCGGATTGATCTTCATGCCTACTGTAATAAATGGGTGGATTGGGGGCAAATTGGACAGGTCCACTTTGGATTTGGTCCGTTGTTTTGCCTTCGAGCTGCGCCGTTTTGCGACAGATGGTCTGTCTGCCTGTCAAAGGGAGTACTAAGTATTGGTACAGATAAAGGCCCTTATCATCACTGCGATTCGATTAGAGGGCAGACTTCTGCGCAAACGCCTGCGATTTGATGGCAAACGATTGAGCCTTCCGAGAACTGTGTGGTACCTGCGCAACTCTTTTCGGATGCGATGTTAGAAGTGCGGAAGTCGAAGTTGAGGCTGACAATGAGATGGATCCACGAAGCGAGTGGTTCATTGGGGGTCGACCAATGAACGCACGTTGCGCGACAAGCTCGGGCCACGAATGAGTTCGCATCCAACAACCTTGAGATCAAGAAACACCACACCTCAGGATTGCCTGCATGAGATGAGCTGTGTCTCGATGTGATCTGGTAAGTATCGTTGTATCCAGAATAGGCGGCATCCTGTTCGGACTAGACGCGTAAACAAAGAGGACAGAAATTAGTACAGGCAGTCGTGAAATTGTGTCCCTCTCTCATCTCCTC
>JAFKAK010000061.1:0-10057 GCA_019914995.1 Acanthochlamys bracteata
TCGTCGCCCTCAGAAGCATCGTATTATCGTCCTTATAGATGACTCGTTCAGTGTGAGCTTGAATGATGAAGGCGATAGTGAGAAAGTCTTATAAACCAGCAGATGTCTGGCGTTGGGCAGAGGCTCGCGATGCATTATCACCGTCGTTGAGACCGCGGTTCGATACGACATGGTTGGCGTCGAGCTTCACTTTCTCAACAACGAACACACTGTGACTGTCCAGGTCTGTTTAGGTGCACGGACATCTGCACGGTTAGACTGAGCTGCAATGCAGTCTGCAGGCGACATCGCAAGGCGTTCGGTAACTCCATCAGGCAGGCTCTCAGTTGGAGGCGCGGAGAGAGATCCTTCTCGACTATATGACGGGTTAGGGCGTCAGGCCGTAGGTCCCGCAGTGTCAAGCTTCAGGGTCAAACCACTCAACTTGCTGGTGCTCATGACGGCGGCGTCCCAAGTAAACAACCTCAAACTTTCATGCGTTAGATGACGGACTGATGCGCCCGTCAGCCGATGACCCGGAGTCTGTGATCGTGTCGGTGCAGGCGACTTGATGCTGGCTTCCCGCTTAGTCAAGTCGGTCTGCAATTCGTCAGTTGGGAGACGACGACAAGCGACTGCGGCTCTGCAACAACTCGACGACGGACTGGGACAGTACGGCGTGCGAGATATCGTCGATATGACTAAATGCAACAGGCCACTCACCGGCGACCTGTTGGCAAGGTCCTACTCGGTGCAATGAATCGCCGCATCGACCGCCAGATGCGTACGTAGTGCGCCGAGGCAAGGTCGATAAGGTCCGGAACTCGATGGCTGTCGAGTATCACCGCCGTGCCAATGCAACCAATGCAGGGTCGAGGCCACACTTTCATTGCACTCGTCAAGTCACAGCGCTGATGGAATTTCTGGTAGCGCCAGCTGCCACCCTCTGGATGAAATCACGAGGACCTTGTTTGACTAATGCTGCCATCCACGGTTTGTGTGTCCAAGTCAGGCAGGTTCTCGGCAAAGCAAGTACAAAATACTGCAGCATCATTTTCCTACCTTCGCGCGGATTTACAGGTATTTCCACAACAATGTATTCTTCAAACACGTATTATCATCAGTAAGGGTCAAAAGCCTCTCAGGATACACTCACCAAAAATATCCGACGAGCAATGCGCCTGGTACTACTTCTTGCGCTGCTTCGCTTCTTGGCGCCCTCGCCAGCAGAGGCGCGACTCTGTTGCTGACGCAGTGGCAGCGACTGGTGCAGCGGTGGTCGCGGGCAGGACACCTTTGGGCGGCAGGAGCTTCCGGGTAACTTTCTCTTCCTGCTTGCCTTTATACGGTGAAGTAGCTGGATGAAGAATGACGTGAACCACCGGTCGCGAGAACTAGGGCATGCGCGGCGTCCTGCTGATGAAATTGAACTGAAGTTGCATGTACTGGGCAAGCGTTCTGCGTCACTCCGCGCTCGCTCATAACCCAGGTGTATATGCCCCTCCGGCTCATTCTTCCCAGCCGGCCCTCAATCTCGAGAAATTTGTGCAGAATCTCGCGCGCATGTTGAGTGTCTTGGGGTAAAAGAAGCGGGCGTCTTGCACAGTTGGTGTGGAGGACAAGGACAGGAGCTCTGGAGTACAAGTGCATGAGTCAACCTCACAAACAAACAGAAACAGCACCTTGCAAAGGCGTCGGGACGTACTTCAGATACCCAACGGGTGGTGGGTAGGTGACATCGACGTAGTTAATCTACCCCAGCGCACATGGGGCACGTCGCCCACGATTTGGGTTATATTGTACGCCTCGTCAAACTGCTCGTCAGCCCCTTAGAGACCTGACCCTCTGAGGGCCACCCGACCTGATGAAGAGAATGAAAACACAAGCTCCGGTCAGCTGGGAATATATGGAAAAATGAGGACATGTGCGGCGTGCACGAGCAATGCCAGACGCGCTCGTCCTCCTCTTCTGGCGTGACGCCTCTAACGGCAGACAGTCGTTGAAAAGGTCTAAATCGTAAATGAGGGAAGGCGTCTGTCCATGACTCGTCAATGTGCTGCCTTTCGATCACCCAGGTCACGTTGATTCCTGTCTTTGCTACCAGCTCGCCGAGGAGCTTCGGTTTGTGAATAGTTTCTCCCAAAATCCGCCTGTCACCAGTGACGCCGGGGATGCTGACTTTGGCTTCTAGGTTTGGCTGCCGCAGGCGCGCGGTCAGGCGAAGGTGGAACTGGGGCGGTTGGGCGCGGTTGGACAGGTCGAACGCGCCGCCCTGTAGGACAGGGCGCGCTTATTTGCCCTGGTCGCCAGCCTTCCGGACGTACTGCGCAGACACGGGCGACGCGAGTAACGGGAGAGGTAGACAAAATCCCGCATGGCGTGAGGGCCGGTGGGGCTGGTGAAGAACACTGCGGCTCTCACGCGGACACGCAAAGATAACGACGCCTGCTCTCCTGGCCGAGTCGAACAAATGCTGGATCAAATCACCTCAAGCACTGCGCTCCTCGCGCGGTGCCTGGAAGTGCGGGCATGTTTCAATTTAACCCCTTTGGAACCGCGTGACGATGCGCGTCCCGCTCGGACTTCTCAGTTTTGCATCCCTCTCAGTTCGGATTCCACCGAAGTCACCATGGATATATTTTGTGCGTAAAGGATACAGCAGATATTTCGGACAATTTTGTCACCGGGTAGTCATCACTCTAAAGCAGACGGTAGGACGCGACGAGTCGTGAGCGATGGAAGAATGCACCGTTGGATGAAGATGGGCAGGCGCGACGCTGGACGTGAGGCTTGGGGATGGCAGGCAAGGGGGTGAGAGGGTGGCTGTATATTGAGCAGAGATGGCGGGAAGAGCGTTCCCAGCAGGGCAGGGCAGCGAGTGGACGTGACCAATACACCGGGGGCAATTGGGAACAGGGCGGCGCAGCGACACAGCATTCGATAGCCCAGGCGACACGGGCACGGACGCAAACACACCAGGAAGTTCGTTTAGACATGTTCTTGAGGGCGGATCGGGTGGTGGTGAGATGTGGAGGCAGAGATGAGCAGGGAAGAGACCACTCGAGGTCGATCAAAACACAACAGGAGAGAAAGTGACAGAGAGCGGCAGCGACGAGAGCGGCACGAACGAGGGGGGGAGGAGACGACCGAAGGCAACACACGATACAGGATGAAGTCAGGCGCGCCAGCGACAGACAAAACCAGGAGACGAGCCTTCAAAGCAGTATATACAAGATGGGGGCGACAAGCAGGGTTTCCGGGGTGTTTATAGCAATCACAGGAGAGGAAGAAGGATGGACATGTACACGATGTGCGAGTTGATGTGGAGGACGGCGACGACAGCAAGGAGCAGATCGACAGCTTTAGCGACGACAGCGAAGAGCAGCGAGATGACGAGGATGATGTTGCTAGTTCACCAGTGGCTTGGGCCGGAGTGCGCGGCGTACGCGAAGCCAGCTCTGGCTGGCGGTAAAGATGACCAGGGTGGGCTCAGTAACCTCGCTTTGGCTCTGGGGGGCTGCGGCCGGCATGCGGGTAGCTGGACGGCGGCGGGCGCAGCTGCCGTTTGAGGCATCCCCGGGCGGGACCTGTCGTCGACGATGACGAGATGACGGGGAGGGCCGCGAAGAAGCGTCACCACCCCGGAAGATTGAGTCACCGAGCAGAAGGAAGGTGGTGGACGTGCCAGTAGGCCGAGGTCGGGCGCGAATAGGACTGCTCCCGCGGCTGCGCGTGCATGTAGTCGGACGCGTTGCCCCCTGACCAGGTCCGGCGACAGGTGCGCCGTTTCGGCAAGACGGATGCCACGACAGGCTGCTCGGCGTCAGGAGACTGCGGCAGGCCTTGGCGATACTCGTCGTTGGGGCCGCCATTAGCGTAAGAAGACGGGGTGGACCTCCGACAGGGCCGGCAGGGACACGGTGCTCTTGAGGAAAGCCTCTGGCGAGCGGAGTTCTCCAGTGCTGCTGGACGCTGTCGCGGGGCATTGAGCGGGGTCCTCCCAGGTGCGGCGACGACATGTGATCACGGGCCTCGAGCCACTGGTGAGCAGGGCTGCGTTGACAGGACGCGATACCGCGATCCCGGGCCGGTTGATACCGTCGCCGCTCGAGCTAGGGGTATGCAGCGGGGGCGGCGGTGAGTCGAGCTCGTTGGCGTTTGAATGCCGGCGGCGTTCACGTCGTGCCAGGCTCGTCCTCAGGCTTTGGCTTTTGTGCCTTGCAGAAGACTTGCGACGGGTCTTCTCGGTGGGATTCGGGTTGAAGGTCCAATAGTTGCCCTTGCCGGGCTCGGTAATGGGCCGCGGGATCTGAGACACGGAGGTAGGGCACACGCGGTTAGGTTGGCTCGGGACGTTGTTGGCGCTGGGAGCGCAAGTCTCGTGGCGATGCACCTTCTCAAACGACGACGAGATGCTCAAATAGTGACGGACCGAATTCTAAACGAAGATCCAGGTTGGCGCACGATCATCATCAGCATGCGGACAAGCGGCGGCGCCGGCGGAGACAACGGGTGACGGGAGATCGGAAACCGTGGAGGTGCCAGGGGAGGTGGGGTGGGCGGGCGGGTTGCGCATAGGGAGCCGTGGCGAAAGGACACAGGGTGCAGCGGAGGAGCGCGACGGTCCGCGTTTGGAAAGTGGGAAATGGCGGGGTGGGCGGGTTGGGGTGGGCATGATACCACTCGTATCTTGGCTGCTGAAACATGGACGTACCTTCACGACGCGTCGTCCATCTTGAAGAAAGCCGAAGCGGCCGTGAATCATTTCGTAGATCTCCCGGAGAGGTCGGCTGCGCTTGCTGTGAAGGAGGATGGCACATTTGATGAGGACCGGGTGGGGTAGTCGGGCTTGCTGCCGGGATAGGGTCCCTGAGGTCCTCAGGCGCTGGGGTCGTCGCGCAGCTTGTCCTTCTTGCGAGAGCAGGCAGGGCCGGACTTGGTGGAGATCTGGGGCGACGTGCCCTGAAGGTATCCGCCGAGCCGTTGGGCTGGTTGTTGTTGCTGTTCGTGGTGGGAGGGCAGCCTGGTGGCACCACCGTTCATGAAGAGGTGCCGGAGATGGACAAACTGCTCTCCGTCAGTGATGGACGTAGAAGGCTGGAGATTTTGGGAACCAGGCCGACTCGGACGACGTGGGAGCAGTGCCTGATGGTGGATGGTGCCGGATGCAGGTGCTGCTATTTGCTGCTGTTGCTGCTGGCCGTGATGATGCATAGCAGATGGGTGGGGAGGGCCTGGTGGCCAGGGGCGTGAGAGGAGGGAAAGGAGGATAGCCGCGCCGGGAGGACGAAGGCTGGAACATCAGAAGAGCTCTGCGCTCCGAGTTGCAGTGCTGGCGTGCTCCGGAAGCAGGAGTGCCAGGAGCAGGGGCTTGGGTCGTGCCTGGGGTGTTGTACGGACTAGCGGCGGGTGGCAGACGTCCCTGCCGGGATGTTCTATGGTGACCAGTGGCTGTAGCAGGGCGTTGGCAGGAGCGCAAGCGCGGTGCGAGGACAGGCGCAGGCTTTGGGCCGGTTTGGAGACGCGTCTGCAGCAGCCCTGATTGTGCGGCGGCAAGCCAACGAACAAGCAAGAGGTCAACGTGTGTTGTGAGGCGGAGTACGACAGACGCGTACTGTAATGGGTATTAGCGACAGCGCAGGCGCGCAGCGTTGGGTCGCAAACCGAGGTTGCTGGGGAGAGAAGGGACAAACACCGCACACACAATCGGAACCCAGCCCGCGGGATCAAGTACCCAGCCCCGCCCGGTGCCCCCCCGCTGATGCCCGCAGCCAGAAGCACATGAAGCTTCATGACCACCCACGTGGACGGCCGCCCACCATTGGACCCTCACCCTCCATCTCCCTGCCGCCGCCCGCCGGTGTCGGTCTTTCCATCAGGGCATTCCGTGGGGTCGCAAAAGCGGAGTCTCAGTTTCTGGCAGGCATGCTCACAATCCACCTCGCACGGTCAGGGCTGGTATCTCTACCGCAAGGTAAAAACAACCGTGTGATTCTCAGGGGCTATCCACCAGGCAGGACGGGACTCTCTCGGTCTTGCCGCAATCGCTAACCTCTGGCTGCATCTGAACATATTACGGCCTCCGCCAGTCGGTCGCCGACGCAAAGAGCTCGTCGCCAGTATCCGTTTCGTCGCACTCGCGCTTCCACATGTCCGTGCTCGTGATCGCGTTGTTTTCACAGCCGCGTATTCTTGCTAGTATACGTATTCCCTCCCCCACACCCCACACACACAGATCGTCTGCCGAGGAGACGGATTTTGCACTAGGATTCACGTTTGGACTCAGCAAACTGCTGCTCCGTCACGCCGTCGCCGCTCAACCATCAGTTCAGGGGCCAGCCCACCGCACCGTCGATCCTCCCAAGCAACAACCATGACGGCAGCGTGCCTGGGCTGACTGTGATTAAATGAATGTAGATGAAATCGGTTCTATAAACACCCATAGATGTCCCGGGTCCTGGAGTCTCACGATGACGGCGGAACAGTGCAGCGCCGACATGAGTTCCCTTCCTGGCCTCTCCTCACAGCCTGCATAGGCACCTCACCCCAGAGACAACCTCTTGTGCACTGTCGGACAGGTCACCCACCGCCGCTCCCAAGGCACCCTCGCCCGGCTGCCGCTTGCCCTGCGCGAGGGAACGGCTGCTTGGCAGCGTGTACTGCTCCCGGGCTTGTTGGTCACGATGCGGTTGAGCACATCTCTGACGTCCTGGACCACCGCGGTCGGTTTGAACATGCCCCTCCCGCGGTGGCTCTTCGTCTCGGCCGCAGCGAGTCTCGCCTGCCGTGGGTCAGCAGCTGCCGCAAAGAATGCCTCGTGAGCGACGGAAGGTGTCCGCTGCTCCCACTGCCGTAAAGGACTCGCGGTCGTGCGGTGCATCGACCACTGGATTTGGATTCGAGATGATGCTGCGACAGCTGAGCGCCTCTCGTAGGTCGCCGACACCAACGCCGCGTGCAGACGTCTTTTGCCAGAGCTCTGCATCGACAGATTTTCGATGTGCATCAGCGACTACTGGTGGCATGTTTGACGGCCTCCGGGACGTCAAACTGGTGACTGTTTTCAACCGCTGCATGTGCAAAATGCAAATGTTTGGGCTCGTCGCTTAAAGCTTTAAGGTGCCAAATCGAAACAAAGCAAGGAACGACCCAGCACACAGTCACGCAGACCATCTCCATGGTCCCATTTAGTAAGAGCCGCGTGAGAGCGGGGCGATCAGGCCGGTGGCGGCTTGCACGTTGCGGTTGGATGAGTGTGCAGACAGGACCTGCTCCGGGTCCGAACGGCCGTTTCAGTTGGTCCCAGCGAGGTCGCCCTCCGCGATGTCGAACTTGTGTGGGTGCTCCCGGTGGGTGCAGCAACGTCGGTCCATCGCTCTCTTTGGCGAAGGCTCCCACTACTGGCGGGGCGGGAGGGTCGCGGGCGCCTGCCAGCAAATATCTGGTCAGGCGACAGTAGCACAAACTGCGCAGTAAATCAACACCGTATGTTGCCACCTGTTCAAGCTCAGGGCATTCCCACACGCGTGCGATCCACCAGCAAGTCCCGGCCGACGAGCTCGCGAACCGCGCGGCGTCTGCGCGCGCCTTCGCGCCCGTCCATAAATTCGCCTTGGGTGGCTGCGTCGAGCGCCGTGCAGCATTGGGACGCCGCCCTGGCAAGCTGCGCGTTGGCGGCTGCTCGTGTGCTGCTGTCAGCACATTGAGCAGGCCACGCGCCAATCCGATGGGCCGACAGGTGTCCGGGTCCACTCTGAGCTGCTCCGGTCGGGTTCGAAGACTCAGCGCGAGCAGAGCTGTCTTGGCCGGTGAGGCTGCGTCTTACGGTGCGACGGTTTTTCCCCGCTACAGACTTCTCGCTGGTCCGTCAGCAGTTTTTCGGATTCCATCGCCGTTTTGCTGCTTCGATATCTGGGTCCGTCGATGACGGCCGTTTCTCAGCAAATCCATGATGGACGGACGAGTTTGCCGAATGCGACCGCGGTGGGTGACCGACGACAGTCCCCCAGCAGACGACACAGCGGGGTGTACGAAGACGCGTGTAGCGCATGCGAACCGAGCCGCAATGTCGCCGAGCAGTGTCGGCATGCGTCGCGCGGCATGTTCGGCGCGGCTCTTCCGCGCCAGTCCGGTCGCCCACCGACTCTGCCACAGTCTCGCGTTGAATTTCCTCCTTGATGAACACCACGAGGGCGTTGGCATACTCGCACGGAACCTAAATTCGGATTCGCCAAAGCAGCGCGAGGTGTCTGCCAGGTGTCGGGCCGCACTCGCGTCGCCGCGCAGCAGTTGAAACCCTGGGCCTCTGGGTCGGCGGCGATCCGCGCAATGAGATCGTCGTCGCTGACGCGTCGCGGTTGTTTTGCTACTGGCACCATCAGACCGACGAGAGCGATGAGAATACAACGCAAAGCCTCATTGCGGCCAGTGTCGTTGCCAAGTCGTCCATAGCCTGAGAGGCCGTGAACCTGGACCGAAACAGGAGGCGACTGATAGGCTCCAAGCGAGATCTTGTATTTGGTCCGCGCGTAATAAACGGCGTGAGCGCCGAGGACGCAATACATTCGACGAGTGCCGGAAGAGCAGATCGTTGCCGTCAACCGCGACTCGGCGTAGGAGAACCGCGCAGAAGGTTGGCAATAATGTCGGACGTAGACAGATTGACGAGCGGCGGCGATGGCGACGTAAAGACTGTCGTGATCATGGCCACGAGCGTTGTGTGCGCGGGGCGAAGGTGTAGGCGGAGTCCTGCGCGTCGACCAAACGCTCGACCAGTTGGGTCGGTACAGCATACCGATATTGTATTGCGTCCCACTCGGTGATGCGCTCTGTGAGCCAGCAGCATAGCTGCACTGCCTCCCAGCGCGACTCACGCTCGAGAATGCAACAAAGTACGCGTCAAGTAGCTGGCTAATCTGAGATGCTGAGCGGCGTGAACTGAGGATCTGGAAGACGCGAATCGTGGCATTCGCAACGTCATCCTCCGTCACGTCCCTTCTCGCCGTCGACGTGGATATGGATGGATGCAGCTCGCTTTTTCACTTTCAACAGCAGACGCGTGTGGGGGTGGGCAAGGTATGGAAGGTGACGAGGGGCCAGGTGCGCCTTGATGGACGCATACCTGAGCGCAGGCGCGGGCGTCAGATTTGCACCAAACATGACCGCTGGGCATCAGGACCAAACGCACTCTTCTTGCAGCAGAACAAAGTTGACCGTCGACAGAATCTGAAGTAGAGGCGGGTATAATGACTTCGCGCTGCGCTGAGAATCCTGCGGACGGGTTGAGAAACACGTTGGAGGTTGACGACCGAGGTGAGCGGCCGAGCCAACAAGTCGCGTTCTTGGCGAATGTCAGCATACGACATGATTTCATCTGAGCCCAGACGGACCTGGCCTGCGTCTCGTCGTCTGTTGACTTGATTCTGATTGTGCTGAGGCGTGCAGGTGTCTCAGACAATCAAGATAAACCTTAGAGATTGCCGTCTGCGCCGACGGTTCCGTCTGTGAACGTTGCCCATGCGGTGAACTATGAAGCGGGTGAGAACTCAACGGCAGGCACGCAGTTGTGCCTACCGTGTTGCCGTCTTGGCTGCGATTTTCGAGGTCGTTTGGCATGGCACTGAAGTAGCATCGACTGCAGCGAGCGTGACGGTGACAGTGCGAGCAAAAGCAAGGTCATTCTTGCACTCTGTTGCAGTGCCTTGTAGATTACCAGCGTCGCTTGAAGCGTTCTGCGAATAAGTTGAGCCAACGTTAAACCAACACTATAAGCCCAATGCTCACGCCTTGGCAAGTGTGCCGCCAGCCTTTGCGAGCGTCTGCACGGACACGCTTCTCGAGCACGACACCGAGCTTTGGAGTTTCCGGGGCGGTTGGATGCATAGTAGGTGAGTCTGGAGAGCTCTCTTGGGCGTTGGGTCTATCGGTCGCCTGCCCGCACTGCAGAACGGCAAACGGTGGGTAGCAGGCGTCGATGAGCCTGGTGGTTGAATTCATGGCGGGATACACATGCACCGCGCGAGCCAGGAACGGTCAGTGGCATGGGAGGAAGAAGGCAAAGACAAGGGGGTGGGTCGTG
>JAFKAK010000062.1:0-15456 GCA_019914995.1 Acanthochlamys bracteata
TTATCTTCATGCATAAGGATAATAGATTACCTAGTAGAAAAAAGATTTCAAAATCATCATAAACCTCCCTTTTCTTTTTTCTTTGCAATTTCTCGATTATTATATGATGATTTCTTAACTTTCCATATATAGAGACAGATAGACTATAAATGAAAAGCATCTCTTATGTCAATGATGCCATCTTCTTCGATTGAATGACCTCTCTTATGTCAATGACACCAGATGGATATAGAAAATGCATGGAATTGGGATATAGATGGAATATAATGAGAAATAGAGCCACTTTGAGGGTTCCCTATGAAATGAGAGCATGGGACAGAGCCGACGAAAGTTCCGGGGGTTGAGGAAAGCTTGGACTCTATTGTTCATGGGTTGAAGCAGGAGTTGAACTCTAGAGTAGAATCTCCGTTGTTCCTCAATGGCTCAGTGGTACAGCGGTCGGCTGTTAACTGACTGGTGTAGGTTCCGAATCCTACTTGGGAGATTGGATTAATTCCAGATTGGATTAATTCAAATTAAAGAATGAAAGAATTGAATTAAAGACTCGCTTTGATGGTAGGATTAGGCCAACCCATTTCCTATGTTTTGTTTCTATTGCATTCTATCTCATCGTATGTCATTCTGTTCTACGATATTTCGAATCACCCTCAATACCTGGTGTAAGATCCGGAAAATCATATGAAATCGCCGAATTAAATGGAATCGCCAATTAAATTCTCCAGATGATGTGCTAGCGGTGCGCATCAAAGATGCGATCATCAATTCTCCCGATAGGCCACAATTATCGCGATCAACATATTAATGACGAGGAACGCATTTTGCTATGCTACTAATACTTGCTATGCTTATGCTATACTTGTACTTGCTCTGCTATTCTGCCCAAACCTGGCTGGAGAGTAGAGTTACGGGAGTAAAAACACAAATATGCTGATTCGAAAGAAGATTTACTATATTATAAATTTTTTCCTCATTCCATTCAAGATAAATAAAAGAATAAGGCCCATTTCGACAAAAGGCCCATCAATAGCTTTGCGTCCGCTATCCCCATTTTCCCGGAAAGGTCCTTACCTTTTGGGCCAGTTGTGGGCGAGGGGATTCGAACCCCCCGCACCGTGGTTCATGTACGTGCTCTAATCCTCGTAATTCCTCTGAACCCCGTCTCCATGGATCTATTCCAGAGTACCCTCAAAGGAACCTTCCCTCTCTCATGCACATATTTCGGGTTGAAGAAGATGCGCGTTTCTCTCTATAAACGGCGCGTTCCGAGGTGTGAAGTGGGGAGAAGAGATGTATAGTGGGGTTTTGAATAAGACGACGCACCTGCATTTTTATTTTCTCTTTTTTCGCATATTTTAAAAAGTCAAAGGAGGTGTTACTTTTTATCATTCTGGCGTCAGGCTATTTTCGCAGGACCTCCCCTGATATCGTCACCGCGTGAAGTTTAACCACCAAGTTCCGGGATGGATTGTGTGGTTCCTCTACGCCTAGGACACCAATATAACCATGAACAAGAAGATGAGAAACATTGCTAGTGATTGTAGGCCCCAATTCTTGGCTGAGAGGGACACAAAGGCCTCTGCCCTTCATCCCTTGAAGTAGATGAGAGGGAGGGCAGAGCAGAGTTTTTGATTTTTCATGTTGTAAAGTTGAACAATGAAATAGATGGCGAGTGCCTGATCCAGATTGATCAAGTCGATGTGGAACAAGGTTCAAATCTCTCGAGTCTGTTGGATGCCTCAGCGCTGCATATACATCACTGCCTTCATGACACCTATCATGTAATGATAAACGCTGGCTCGTCTCGCCGTGGAAGGCCTTATCTTGATTCTCAATACTTCTGTCGCTCCATCCCATGAGCAGAGACCAAATCGCTGTCTCGGCTGTGCTACCGAAGGCTCTGGAAGTCAGGTCAGGAGAGCACTCATCTTGGGGTGGGCTTACTAGAATGCTTTCAGCAGATTATCCGCTCGCATGGCTGCGTTTACCGTAAGGCACGATAACTGGTACACCAGGTGCGTCGGCAGTCCTCGTGCTAGGAAGGTCCTCTCAATGCTCTAACGCCCACCGGATATGGACCGAAATGTCCGACGTTCTGGGCCAGCCCCGTACCGCTTTAATGGGCACGCCCAACCGCGGCTTTCGGCCCAGGTGGCGAAAGCCGACATCGAGGTGCCAAAACCCTTCCCCTCGATGTGAACTCTTGGGAAGATCGGGCCCGTTATCCCCAAGTAGCATCCGTTGAGCGACGGCCTTCCCTCGGCACCGTCGGATCCCCGAGCCGACTTTTTTATCCCTGCTCGACAGGTGGGTCCAGGGCAAGCTCCTTCTGGGGCCCTTTTCACTCGGGAATCTCGTCGGCCCCAAAGCCTTGCCTCCTTACCTTTTTGGGGCCTACGCAAAAACTGTCTACCTGGACTGTCCCGGCCCGTGGCTGGCCAAGTTAAATTCTAGCTCTTCCCGGTTTTATCCCCCACTGATGGCTCCAGGAAGAGCCTTCTTCGCCTTCCCCCTAAGCTGCGAAGGGGAAAGGGCCCCAAAACCAATCCGGGAACAGTACAAAGCTTCGCGAGGTCTTCTGTCCAGGTGCAGGTATCCGCATCTTCTGAACATGTCTATTTCACCGAGCCTCTCTCGAGACGGTGCGCCCAGATCGTTACGCCTTTCGTGCCGTTCGGAACTTACCCGACAAGACTCGCTACCTTAGGACCGTTATAATTACGGCCGCGCCGTTCACACAGAGGCTTCGGTCGCCCGCTCCCCTGTCCTGCTGTGACCCCGGCACTGGGCAGGCGTCAGAAAGCCCCCTTACATGGTCTTACGACTTTGCGGAGACCTGTGTTGGCGATCCGCCCAGGCCTGGTCACTGCGACCCCATGTGAGGAAGCACCCGCTACCTCCCGAGTTACAAGGCCTATTGCCGAGTTCATAGAAGTTGTCTCGCGCCCTAGGTATTCTCTACCCCTGTGTCGGTTTCAGGTGCAGGTACCCTTTTGTTGAAAGTCGTTCGAGCTTTTCCTGGGAGTATGGCATGGGTTACTTCAGCGCCATGGCGCCTGTTGCCACTCGGACCCATTGGCTCGAGGCATTTTCTCTACCCCTTCTTACCCAAACCAAAGGTCCCCCCCCGTCTGAACCGAAAACCCATCTTTCGGCTAACCTGGCCTCCTCCGTCCCCCCCGGGACCAACAAGAGTTTTACAGGAATATTACCTGTTGTCCATCGACTACTTTTCGGCCTGATCAGGCTAAACTCCCCCTCCGTGGACGGGCCGCGGAGGAACCTTTTTTTCGGGGCTTGGATTCTCTGTTTCGTTACTCAAGCCGCTTCTCCTTCCCCTTCGTCACCCTGCGCGTGCTTCCCTCTAGGCGGAACGCTCCCCTACGTAAGCATCCCACACCCCCGGCAATCGCGCCCCCCGTTCATCTTCGGCGCGGCTCGAATAAAAACTTTTCCCTCTTTCTTGGCTGTCACAAACCTCCTGGCTGTCTCTCCCTACCTCCTTTTCACTGAGCTTTTGGGTTTGGCTGGGTGATCCGGGCTTTTCCCTCTCGACGATAAACCCTTATCCCCATCGTCCCCACTGGCGATGACCCTGTTTTTGGGTCATATCCCAATTCGGATTTTGCCTCGATTTGGTACCCTCTCGGGGGACCGAAACAGTGCTTTACCTAGATGCCCAGTCAGCTGCTGCGCCTAAAGCGCATTTCAGAAACCAGCTAGCTCTGGTTCGGTGGCATTTCACTAGCTCATCCGCTGTTCTTCAACATCAGTCGTTCGGACCTCCACTTAGTTTCACCCAAGCTTCACCCTGGCCCTTTGGGAAATTAGATCACCCGGTTCAGGTCCAAGCGTGACAATCGCCTATAAAGACTCGCTTTCCCACAGCTCGTGGGTTCCCAACCACTGCCTTGGTCCCGCTCATTCTTCACAGGCACGCGGTCAGAATAAATTCTCCTCCATTTACGGGAAAGCTCACGTTTCTTTCTTTCCCCCCCCGAGGGGGATTTTCTTTACCTTTCCCTCGTTTTCTTCGCTATCGTCACCCGGGTGTTTAGCCTTGCAGGTGGTCCTTGCTGATTCTGGGATTCCACGTCCCCCCATGCTCTCGGTCAGAGCTGGCTGTGATGCTCGGCTACTGGACTCTCGCCATCGGGGGTGCAGCCCCCCCCTTTTCGCCTGGCACGACCTTGTATTGCCCCCAAAACCCCTTTTCCGTTAGGCTGTATTTCCCTCCCCCTCTACGGAATCCTTTTGCTTTTTTTTCCTCTGGCTAAAAGATTTTTTATTGCCGGGTTGTCTCTGCCTGCCATGGATTAAACAGCAGTTGAAGGTTTGACCTATTCCCGGATCTCGATCTTCTTATTTTCAACTCCCAGCATTTTTCCTTTCGCCCTTTTATCCCCTGGGTGCCTATTCCCTGTATTTCTCATTTGAACTCGCCATTAAATTAACTTAAGCTATCCATCCTAAAAGGGGCTGCTAGTGGAAGGGTTTTTCAACCCTGAATGAAATCATAGATCGAACCCGAAACGGAAAAATTGGGTGCTATCTGGGATCCCGTTAAGTTCACGGGGTGGAGAGCGGACTCAACCATGACATCCGCCACAGATTTGGGTCACCGCCTCTCAGGCCTCCCAGTTAAATTTTACCATGAGGCCAACGATGCAAAAACTCCCCCCAACACAGCTTACAACTTTCATCTGCTGTTCTCCAAAAGCAACTCTTCTCAAAATCTCAAAAAGGGGCTGAGTTGAATCATTCTGGATTCTTGTGGTTTCCCGGGGAATCCCTAAGAACAGGAACGGGGGCTCTCCTCCCGACTTTGGGGCTTAGAATGCTGGTTTAGAACAGTGATTGCCTTCTCCCGCCGCCGCAACCGGGCGGACAGCTAATCCTTCCACTTATTGGACAGGGTCATGGTGGTCCGTGACCTGATGCCGAAGGGTGCAGGGGGATCTCGTGTTCCTACGGGGTGGAGACGATGGGGGCGGTCATGGATTTTCCTTCCTTTGCCACATTTTGCTCAAAGGGGTTTAAGGAATGGGGCATCAAGCTATTGGAGACCAGCAGTCCCTTTCCCAGAGATCCCAGATGGGAACCTGAAAAACTCAGCTATCGTCCTGTACGATCCATACCCAGATCTGACCAACTGCCATCCTACCTCCTCCCACGTTCTTCAGCCTTCTTTTGTCTAGTAAGGGCTTTCAGTGGCATTTTGTCCCCCCATTGCCGAAAGTGAGCCACCGGTTCAGGCAAGATACTATCATTACCCCTGGACAAAATTGTCGTAATGCAAGGCAATTTCAAAGGGGGGCTCCAAACCCGCTGAGCTATATCCCCCCGAGCCTGGGTATGCAGAAGAGTCAGATGCTTCTTCTATTCTTTCCTGGCCCAGCTGGGCCATCCTGGACTTGAACCAGAATTTGCCCGTAAGGGAAATCATCCCCTGATCCAAAGTGGAAGAATCAATAGATTCTTTTCGGAGCATTCATCCTGAGCAGGCCGCCTCGTTGTACTGCGCTCCAAGTGTGTTTTCCTTCTCCCTCACCATGGATCTTTGTCAAATAACTCGATGGAAAGAAAAAAAGAAGGCTTAAGGACCCTCCTGGCCAACCTAGCCCTCTAAGACCCTTTTTTTAAAAACCTGCTCCCATTTCGGGTCAAGAAGAATAAATAGACCTTCCCATTGCACTGATCTGGGGTACGTGTCCCTAAGTCGAACCAAGAAGTGAGTTATTTACACATTCTTCTTTGCTAATCAATCTCCCTGGTCCCCCGGAAAGAAAAAAATTTCTTCTTCTTTCGGAAGGGGGGTTAGAAACCCTTGATTCCCTGTTTTTCCCAGACCTCCGAAAAGCATGAAAAAGGCCCTCAGATTTGATCCTCTCCCCAGAATAAAAGGGTGATCTGTAGTTCTTGGTCTGTGAAGATGCGTTGTTGGGTGCTCCATTTTCCCATTGCCCCCGAACCTAAACCTGTTCGAGAGATGGCTCATACACTGAAAAAGGGGATGTTGGTTTCCCTCAGAGAGAGAATAGTGTTCCCCGGCCCCTTGGACCCCACAGTGAATGATTAGATCTCATTGGATCTCCGAATCGCCCATCATCCTCCTGAGGATAAGTTTGGTTTCAAACCCCGATTCAACAGGAGGGACATGACTAATTCCTTGGATGATCCACATCTCCGGGTCAGGCGCTGATAGGCATTGACTATCCATGTGGCTGAGGCCCCCCTGGCCCAGGCACAACGACGCAATTATCGGGCGCGCTCTCCACTGGGCTAATACCCCGTCGTGTGGGCCTCCCAGTAGGGGGCCTGCTTTTGCAAAGCGAAAATCCTCTCTTTTTTTCCCCCATGTCCATAAAAGGGGACATGGGGGCGCAAAGGATCCTATCAACTTCCGACCTGGGATAAAGCTCGAGGCGTTTACTTCCCGTCGAGAAACGAAGGGACTTCCATACCCAAACCCAAAGCGGGGGCAGCTCGCTTCTTTTGGGTGTGAAGCGTGTAAAACAAAATCCCACAAGCAAAGCGGTGCTCCCCCTAAAAAGGGGTGTCCCCGCCCTTCGTACCTTGTTACACTCCGTCACTCCCCCGCCTTCACATCCCCCTCCCTTGCGGTTAAGGCGACTTCGGGCATGGCCAGCTCCATAGTGTGACGGGGGTGTGCGGGCGGGCGATTCACCGCCGTATGGCGACCGTTTCGCGTTTCGGTTTCGCGGGGGTTGCGGCCTGCAATCCGACTGAGGACGGGTTTTGGGGTTGCTCACCCTCCCCCGGGATCGCGCCCTGCCCCGGCCCATTGTGCGCGTGTGCCGGGGCAAAGGGCATGACGACGTCTCCCACCTTCCCCCGGCTTATCACCGGCAGTCTGTTCCGGGTTCCAAACTCATGTAGCGCTAAACACGGGGTTGCGCTCGTTGGGGGCTTAACCCCAAAACCACGGGACGACTGGCGGACCATGCACCACCTGTGTCCGCGTTCCCCAAGGCCCCTCTCTTTCAAAGGTTGCATGTCAAGCCCTGGTGATTCTTCGCACCCTCGAATTAAACCATGCTCCCCCGCTTGTGCGGGCTTTAATTCCTTTGGTTTCTCCCGCGAACTCTCAGCGGGGGTACAACGCGTTGCTGGCCTCACGGGGCGTCCGCGCCTGTATCCATCGTTTGCGCTAGGACATGGAATTATCTAATCCCATTTCTCCCTAGCTTTTTGTCTCTCAGTGTCGTGTCGGCCCAGCAAATGCTTTCGCCCTTGGTGTTCTTTCGTCTCTACGCATTTCCCCCCGCTCCACCGGGAAAATTTCCCTCTGCCTACCTTCTCCGGCTTGGTGTTTCCCCGCCTGTCAGGGTTGAGCCCCGGGATTTGAACGACTTGGCCACCTGGCGCTACCCAATCATTTCCCGGGTAACCTTGCATTTTGTCTTACCCCGGGTGTGGCCGAGGGTTTGCCGATGCTTATTTTGATACCGTCATTGTTCTTCTCCAGAAAAGAAGTTCCGACCGGGGGCCTACCTCCGCGGCTGTGTCGACTTCCATTCGGAAAATTCCCTGCTGCCTCCCGTGGGGTCTGGGCCCCTTCTCAGTCCAGTGTGGCTGATCATCCTCGGACCCGCTACGTTCGCCTTGGGAAACTATTGCCTCCTTTGCTAATCAGACGCAAACCCCCCTCAGGCGGTTCCTCCTTTTTTCTCCTCAGCCTCGGGTATTGAGCCTTTATTTTGTTCCTCCCAAAGGCGGTTCTTCCTTACTCACCCCTCCCCACTGGAAACCCACCATCCGACTTGCATGTTAAGCATGCCGCCAGCGTTCATCCTGAGCCCGGATCAGCTCTCCATGAATTCATAGTTGCTACTTATAGCTTCCTTGTTCAACCGGCCCGGTTGGTGTCTTTTTTTCCAGGCATAACCTTCCATGCCTTCATATTGGCCTGGGTTCGCTCCCAACGTATGCCTTCCCCACCCACGTCAATCCCACCCGGCCTCTTTCCATTCTCCTTGGATCCGGACGGCGGGGCAAGTCAAAATAAGAAAAACTCACATTAGGTTTAGGGATAATCGGGGTCCGCGTTTACCCCCCACGTCAGGTGACACTCCCCCCCCCCTGAGTTATCCCCCCCCTTTTGAGAAATAGAACTAACTAATCCTAAGGAAAGGGGGGAAAACTCAACGCCATATTCTGAACAACAGGCCGGGGCCTTCTTTTCGCACTATTATGGATGGATGTAAAATAATGGGAAAAATGTTCATTTCGCTGCCTATCGGAAATAAGTTGGGTCGGGTTCACCATAGCACATGGTTTATAAAGAAAATCCCTACGATTTTTTCCCATCCCAAAAACGGCAGTTTTTCATGAAGAAGATTTTGTTCAGCATGTTCTATTCCCATACTGGTAGGAGAAACCCGTTAGTATTTTAAAGGGGAAGCAGAAAAGTAGAAAATCGGATAACCCTTCTTCTTGCCCAAATCTTACCATTTCGAGAACTGCTCCATTTCTTTCAATTTCCATTCAGGTTCCTTTCTATGTGTTTCCCGCCCTTTTTTTTTGAGACCTCGAAAAATGGAAATGGACAAATTCCTTTTCTTAGGAACACATAAAAAGATTCCCCTAAAAAAAGGATAATGGAAACCCCCACCGTAACTACTTCATTTCTTATAAATTTTCAAAATTAGAAATCATGTCCTACCAAAGAAATTTGTAACTTGCTTCCTCTTGCTAGCAGGCGTTGCCCATGGGAAAGCGATTCATTCGGATCGACATGAGGTCCTCCATTGCTTGCCAGAATCCGTGTTGTATTTTGAAACAGGTTTGACCTCCTTGCTTCTCTCATGAGTACAACCCTTTTCCCCGCCACCCCCTTTTCTCCCCCGGTCACAGAACAGAGACAATAAATGTAGGACTGTTCCCCAAATTTAGGGAAAAAAAGGGCTCCCCGAGCCGAGATCACTAATAATATAATAGAAAAATGTCTTTTCGTATACTTTCCCATTTCTGTTTACTCAGAACGCAATCGATCGGACCCATAGATATCCCTTCACATAGGTCATCGAAAGGATCTCGGACGACTCCCCAAAAAACCAAAAAGCAGGATATTTCTAAAAATTTTTCCTATTTGAATTGCATAACCGCATGGATGCTCACACCAACCCGTCAATTTGGACCCAATTAGGATTTTCCTTGGGGAATATCAGGAAGGGAGGGGAATAATATCGATTCATACAGAAGAAAGGCTCTCTTTTGGGTTGAACCTTTTAACCTATGGGATGAGGATAGAAAAAAAGGAAAAAAAACAGAAGTTTTCACAAATTACTTTGACTTGAAAAAAAATCAATTTTTCGTATCCTTCCCACAAAAAGGGGTAGTTCCGGGGATCAAACCTATGGACAAGGGGAATGATGGGAGAATAAAAGAGGGAAAGTCAAATGAAATAAAGAAAAAAAAACAAACAATAAAAAAATAAAAAATCCCAAAAAAATAAATAAAAATTAAAAAAAAAGTAGAAAAAAGGGGAGATTCCAAAAGAACCATTCAAACTCAAGGGTCTTTCATTCTCGAAAAATGAGAAAAAGTTGATCGGAAAAATCTCTTGTTCTTATTAAAATCGTGAAATTTTATCCCATATGTTTGGGAAAAAACCCTAATCTTCTCCTTTGATCATAAATGGGAAAATGCTCATTGGAACATGAACTGACTAATTGGTCTTGTTCCTCTTCGGGACGAGTGGAAGGAGGAAATTCTCAAGAAGAAAGGATCATACTTCAGGAATTGAAGAGGCCTTGAGGTGAAAATCTCCCTGTACAGTTCCCGTAAAGTGGGATAAAAGGGGACTTATCTGTCCCAAAACCCCCTATCACCCCCAAAACCAAACTCTGCCCGTAAATTGCAAATACATTAACCTCTGGTTGAAATCACTGCTTATATACCTGGTATTGCAAATTTTTCAAGAAAAATTCTGTAGTATTAGTAAGAGGGGGGAAGGTTGGGTTTACCCGGTGGAAATATCACATTTTCGAGGAAACCCCAGATGCTGTGGGGTAAAAAGGGTCGTCAACAAAGACTTCCCAGTGCGTTTTTGATTCATCCGACATCATTTGATCCATGTAAATCCCTTAAAAAAAATGTAAATTTATACTCTTAATGGAAAGTTTCAGGGGACTAAAAGGGAAAAAGGGTACCATGGGCAAAAAATCTTCTTTCTAAAGAGATTCGATTCGGAACTATTAATGTCCCGGGTTCCCAAAGTGAAATCATTTAAAAAGTTTTTCCCCTTCTTTGTCCCTGTCCCAAAAAAACAATTCAAATCCTCGACTTTTCAGAACAAGTCCCAGTCAAATAGCAATGATTCAAACACTTCCAAAATTACACTATTCCCAAAAACCCCGGACTCGATGTTTTGGATATTAAAATACGGGGTTTAATCCCACAGGAAAAAAAAAGGGGGAAACGGATACTCAATTTAAGTAGGGAAACAAAATTCCATATGATCTCATAGATACATATAGAATTCTGTGAAGCCGTATTCGATGAAAGTCTATGTGGCTTGGGGGAAAGATCTTTCATATCTTCGAGATCCACCCACAAATATGAAAAAAAGCCAAAATAAGTATTCTTTTTTTGTTATAAAAAAAACTGATTCTTGAACCTCTTTCACGCTCATGTCGCCCAGTACGAAAAAAAAACTAAAATCCGTCAATTTATCGTAATCGATTAGTTAACATTTGGTTAACCGTATTATGAAACAGGGAAAAAAAATCTTTTGGCTTATCAAATTTTCTATCGGGCCGTGAAAAGTTTCCCGGCAAAGCAAACAAATCCCTCTTTTTTGCAACAATCGTGGGTAACTCCCGATATGGAAAAAAGCAAGACTTGAGCGGATGACTCTAAGTTCTATTAAAATAGGATCTACACAAAAAGCCATTCTTTGGGTTTTATTAGGGCACCCCGAAAACGTCGGTCGAAATATGGCTTTCAAATTAGGTTCCGAAGTAGATGCTGAAAGGGTGGCGATGCTATACCAGGAAGAGACTCTAGAATGGCAGAGGCAAGGGGAAGTTTTTGAAATTTTCTTAAAATCAAAACAGGTCTATTAGACACATGACCCAAGATCCTAATCTCGATGGAAGAATCAATGAAAAGAAAGTCAGTTATCTATCTTTTAAAAACAAAAGAAAAGGAAAAAAAAAGATGAAACATAAACCTAATCCTTCAGCCCTCTGGGAAGTTTGGGCAAAAAAAGAAGAGGGGAATCTTGTAAATATCATGGAAAAAGGTTTGACCCTATTATAAGATTCGTAAATACCCCTTTCCCAAAAATAGAAAGTTCGGAAACAATTGGGATTTTTTCGGGTTGGATGATTAAATTTCCCAGTCGCATGTACAGAATGAAACTTCATTCTCAAATTAAAGAATTTTTATTAACCCCCGTTTCATTTGCTTCTCTTCCTGGAAAGTTTCATTTCCCAGAATGTATCAAATTTTTTGGCCTAATTCTTCTTCTGATGATCGATTCAACCTCTGATCAAAAAGATAGACCTTGGTTTCTTTTTTCATCTCTTCAACAAGTTTAGTAATGAGCATAAGGGCCCCTATTGTTCCATGGAGAAGAACCTATAGTTGGCTTTCAAATTTTCCCAAACGAAAAAATTTCGGAAAAAAATTTTTAAATTTTTCTTTTTTCTATTTAACTCTATGTATTTTATCCAAAAATTTTTTGAATGTCAGAAATGGCTATAACAGGTTTCTGTTATTCGTTTGTAGCTACTCGGGAAATTTTTTATGTGGTCTGATTTCTTATCTTTGTAGCTCAGAATACAGTTTATTTCTCTATTATCTGGATATCCCAAGGGGATGTTACGGTCTAATGGGGCTACTACGAAATATTTACTCATGGGGGGGGAAAAGCTCTTCTATTCTAGTTCATGTTCCTCTTGCTTATGTTCATCTGGGGGATCGAACTTCAAAAATAGGGGAATTTCTTATCAATCCCCCAAATGTATAAACCTTGGAATTTCAATTGCGCTTATATTCATCCCCCTGCTCGGAATTGGTTCAAGCTTTTTCCCCAGTCCCTTTTCATCAATGGACTCTGCGTTCGAAAGGGGTTCTTCGACAAATTCTACCTCTATATCTTTTTCTCCGAGATGTTTTTTGGGTTTTCAAAACTCCATAGACATGCAGAAAAAATCTATCCCACTCAGCCAAGACAAACTTTTCCAAAAATTTATTGGATCTTTTGTTCAAATAACATAAGGTGAAGCGGTCAGGAACAACGAATCTCTTATGATAAACAGACCATTTTGCAAGTTCGTTATTACGGTGGTTCCAAAGGATCGGACTTTGCAATATACAATACTTAATTATCGTGTAGATGCTACATGAAATTTTGGTTCTCATCTTTTTAAAGGGCTACAGGTAATTAATAGGGCATCCGTTGACAAGGGTCCTAAATGATCATCTCATGGCTTTGAGGGCAATCCGTCAGATGGTTCTATTTTAATCCTGACTTGCTCCCACCGGGAAACCCAAAGGGCGAAAAAGATTGAAAAAAATCAATCATTACAACCCCTGATGAAAGTTCCTCGAAGTTAGGTTAATAATCTTTAGAAATCGACAGATTCGGTCTTATACATACATGGGGGAATCAAAAAAGAAAAAAGATGGTTCTTTTTCTTTTTCCCAAAACCGTGCAGAAAAAGTCTTGCACGGTTTTTAATGAAAAAAGATGAGGGAAACCTCTTTTTTGACTCTGACTCTCCCCCTCCCTCGTTCTTTTCTTTCTGTTCTAGTACCTTCAGCTTCAAAAATTTCGATATTCCTTTTTATTTCTCATAAACAAATGGGTCTTCAAATCCCCGCTATTCTTGCATATGGGAATCTCATTTATTACTCAAACAAATGAAACGTATGCTTGCATATTTGTCCATCAGTCCAAAACGGATATTAATTATTGGAATAATTGTTGGAGCTCAAATGATGGATACAACATGATAACTTATATGGTTTTTTATACCCACATGAATCTGGAACTTTTGCTTGCATTGTATTTTTGTCACGTGGAACTGATAACATTCGGATTATGCAGGATTATCACAAAGATCCTTTTTTGGCTCTCTTTGGCCTATGTCTCTTACCCCCTGGGAGGTCTTCCTCCACTGGCAGGTTTTGGAAAACTCCATCTATTCTGGTGGGATGGCAGGCAGGCCTATATTTCTTGGTTTCAATGGACTCCTTGAGCGTTTTTTCCCTATCTACTATTATCTAAAAAAATCAATTATTAATGACTGACGAACCAAAAAATAACCCTCACGTGGGGGAATTAAAGATCTTTAAAAATCAAAACATTCCATCAATTAGTGTGACTTTTATGTGTATGCTTTTACTATCCCGGGAATATCAATGCCCCCCATTCTTCTTTTCTCAGGATCCTCTTTAACCCTTTTGCTTCTGGGTCTATTTCTTGATTCAAGATCCCTCTTACTCGGGAATAAAAAAAATTAGTAGATCTGTTCCAAATGAAAGGTTTTGGGTTGAACTTATAATCGGAATCAGTCGTTTCCCCGGATTATAAGTTAAATCCATCGGACAGCCCGGAATAAGGTTATATCATTCTTATTATGAAAGAGTTAAAAAACCTATGTAAATAGTACTATTTTACATATGGATTCAAAATCGTTACATTCTATTTAAATTAGGAATGGGGTAATCGGACCTGTTTTTGACTATCTACCCTTTTGGGTACCATTCTTTTTTGGGTTTCCCTATTGAATCGAAAGGGTTTTTTACATCTTTTTGATATATATATAAGGAAGGTCTCCTCCGGATAACATAATTCAAATCGAAATTTTTGTTGCTGGCCAAATGGCATGACCGATCGTGAAATACTCCAAGACTCACCTTTGTCTATATGTCATATATTCCATATATCCACTAGATAGATATCTATTCAAGAATACGATTCGCTTTCAAGATTGATGGAAATGGTAGACGCAAAACAATCGTGCTAAAGAGCGTAGGTTCAGGCACCCCAAGGCATAATGGAATTCTTGAATGAGCAATTCAAAAAAAGATTTCGGATCTAATCTATTGATATCCGGTATCTTAGGGATCGAAGTATTCCGGATCCCGATCGGCCCGGGCTGCTGGAATTGGAATGGGTTCGGCGCGGATCACAAAATCTTGGCGATCTTCTATCAATGAATGAGTCTGTTTAAATCGTCACCCTCACCCCCCGAGTATATGATTCAACAGGAAAAAAAAGGGGGGGGTGAAAAAAAACCTCTGGTAAATCCCCACAGTACCCGTAACTCAGCAGATAAAGTACATTACCAAAGTCCTTTTTGGGATTGGCATTACCTTCGTGACTTTGGCACTGGACCCCCCCAAAATGGTCTATCGGGTCGGTAATTAGGAATAGACAGACGTCTGTTGGCGTTCATTCAGCCCCTTCTCCTTTCAGGGCCTATCAAAAGAGATCCAGTACCCTTTGGTCGTGAATATCTGATGGGACGAACCGGCCTCCGTGGAAACTTTCTTCGGAACAAAACAATTGTTAAACCGGGGCTGGAATTGTATTTATATGGGGGAAACTTTTGGAAGATCTATCGACCTGAAGGCGAAGGTCTATCTATTTTCTTCGTTATTCAGTTAAACCAATTCGTTATTAGAGCGAATATAACAACCATTTCATCAGACATGTATTATTTTGATTTTCCGATAGTTCCATGGTTTTCATTAATAAATTATTTGATGTGGTAGTAATAAACTCTGGTTATTTCATACCTTAAAATTCTTGTTTACAGTTCATATCATCATCCATACATAATATTTGATCTAAAATTTCCAATTCTTCATGTTTCAGTAGCATATTGTTCCATGGAGCTAAGGTCAAAAATATAGAATAAACAAATGTTTCCACGACTCTATCACGACAATTCTCTTTCATAATCCCTTTTCGTGGCCACATATCTTTGACGAAAGGGAATAAATCTCTCTCTGAGCCATCTCAGGCGATGAATCAACGATTCAAGTGCTTTTCTTGCGTATTCTTGATGAACCAGCGATTATCTATAGATGTAGGAGGATTTGTTTTGGGAAGTAATAGCGCTTTGACATCTCTTCATCTGCAAAGAATTCTCGACGTGAAAAACACAGAGACAAAGGGCCGATCTTTGAATAGGAAAAAGAATGGATCCGCAGGGTCCCAAATGAATCAGCTTATTCGAAAAAGCCTTGTTCTTTGGATCCACTTTTTTGGGGAATATGAGTCGAAGCAATAACAAGAATATTTCTAGTGGAACATCTTTCCCAATCCCTGGAGAGATAGTTCTCTAATAGACCGAGGATAAGTAATTGACTCATTCACAGACAGATTATGAATGTTTGAATCCATATTATGCAAGGAGACATTGCTTTTGCTAATTCGAATTGAAGGGTGATATCAAATCGGTCTATTTTCGCCCT
>JAFKAK010000063.1:0-10254 GCA_019914995.1 Acanthochlamys bracteata
TCATGTTCACGACCTTTCACGACTTTCCTCGCGCCATTCGAGAAAACCCTAAAGTACGTCGGTCTGACAATAGCCTCTACACACGGCCAGTACTGACATCATTTTCGAGTTCACGATATTCTTGACACCGTCGAAGTGCGTTCCCGTGAAGCGTTTTTGAACAGTGGAGTACATAACTGACGCCGTGGCATCCCAAAAACCTACCAGTATCGTTCCTGCCATGATGTCTACTCATGTGCTGCTCGCCTACTGCTGTGCATATTCGGGCCGATCTCAGGAGGCCAAGGCGCTGCGACTCCCAACACAATCATCGGCCGAATATCCGAGCTATCCTCCGGGCCCAACGTTGAGAAAACGGTTCCCCAGGGCTTTCAGACAACCTGGCTGTTCTGGAGGCCTCACCAGAGTCTAGTATGACCCCGAGACTCACGAATCAAAACTCTCATCAGTATGCAGGATCGCTCTCATCGTCACGGCTGGCAGCCAGTTTGCACCATCTCCAGGCCGATGTCACCTCTCTACGGTGAATAAGGTCGTACGTTGCAGTTTCAGGTTGATTCGCGTGTTATGCAGCCCACAGTCTGGGAGATTACGAGTCATCTGTATCAATACAAACCCATGTACCATCAATACAATCCAACAGCTCTGCTTTGCATGACCATTCGAGAACTTAGCTCCAATGCCTTCGACATGGACCATGATATTTGCATAGACAGGTGTGAGTGTTTACTCGAGACGCATTCTGAGGGTCGTTTGGAGGTCAATAGACCAAGTTGCGGTGCTTGCATCTGATGTCTGACAAACAGCGAGAAGCCCATCCGCAAGTCGATTTTGCATGTTTTTCGAACACTCGGTCAACCTGTAAATCAAATGTTTGCATGCCCCGGTCCGAGAATCATACGCTGCGGATGGTTGCCGGTCGATCAAGTTGGCCCGACGAACTTGTGATCATCATTGCGACCGCTTGTCTTCCTCAGCTGCAGTAGCGCTTTCAAACCCGTCGCAGAACTTCATTTATCGCGCTATACTGGAGAATGACGCTGACTGTGCGCTGATGTGGGTGTGTATTGTGGTTTAACGGCTTCAGATTCTGAAAGTCGCATCACGATTACCAGATCCACGCAAGATGATCGGCGCCGCGACGGCAGCACTGATCGGTGACAGCCTCTTCCGGATGGCTGTTCCTCTTCCCAGCCATGTGATATCTCCTATATATATTGGGGACGCTTGCTTTGTTCTCACCATTCATCTTTTGTCGCTCTGTTCTTTGCGTCTTGATTCTCTCTGACTTCAACTGCCGTTCAACTTCACACAGCTCTGTTGCAATGCCAACATTTGACATTTCTATCTCGCTCTTTGCATCCCACTTGTATATATTCTTTGCCATCGTCCCGCACGCCCAGAAGGTCTGTCTCTCCTCTCCCGCAGACGGTGCCTCTCTACTTCACAATCTCCACCTGGTAGAACAAAACTTGCAGCCAGTCTCAAACTCTATAACAATGTCGCACCTCCGCAGTACTGTGGCGGCACGCTCAGCAGATTCTTCTGTCGATCCGGGAGCTCGTCGCACGTATCGCACGACTCTGAGGGTGCACATATCAACGGCCTTGGCGTTCCCATTGGACGGCTGCAGTGTTCGGGAATGTAAAGATAGATAATGACGCTCAACGTGTGCTCGATTCTCTAGTGAGATTAGTTTTGAGATGTCGATGTCGGCTGACGATTGGGGCATCTCGTTTCACGGCTGGTGTACAACTATCTCCACGCGAACGGAGACCGCGGGCAACGGCTGGTAGGGTCAGTCCTGATGAGATACGACAGGCTTTCTCTTATCGTGATCCCATCTTCAGAACATTGTCATGGATGAGCGGTCGGTACGTCTCATCGAAATATCTATCGCCGCTCTGTGTTTGACCTTACACCTACCAGTCATTTGCGCTGTTCCTCTCATCCGATCGCCCATCAAGCAGCTATAAGCGTTCAATCGTGGTTCCCAGGACCTCCGCATACTCAATTTCTGACCGCGCCAGAATATATGTACAGAATGACGAAAGCGAGCAGGACAGTCGTATGCAAGCAAAAAGAATCAGAACGCAAGATAAAATTTGGCTCAGCCTAGACGCTTCCATCATCTCCAGTACATTCACCGCCTCGCCGTCTGCCTTGACATCGCACCATCTTCAACTCAGTCTCGTCCTCAAGACGCCTTGCTATAACTCGAGCGTTCTTCAACAGCCATCCACAGCTGCACTAGTGCACGGTGTCTTTCTCGTCGGTCCGAGAGCGAACATCGGCCGCTCGACGACAAGCTCCTCGAGGCCTTGGCACCACATCCAGCCTGAGGCATCGCGCGTAATTAAAGCCTTGGTACAGCGCTGTAATGGCCTGCGTGCGCAGGCATGTCGACAAAGCAGAGATGGCGGAGGTGCATGGCGTCGTCGTACATTCTGTTGAGAAAGACCCGCAGGGTGTTTGCTGCGCGTCGCTGCTTTGAAGTGGGTGGCGTCAATGCCGCTGAGGACGAGGTGTTCGTAAATTGGGCCGCACGCCGTGTATGAGCATCGAAAGCGAGGGTAATCGTAGGCGTCCTCCGTGTCCCGCTCCTCAGTCGTGCCCTTCTGACGAGCCAGCACCCCGTCCATCGCACCTCCAGTCGCCCGAGCCCACAGAAACGGAAGTAGCACCGGAGGAACGCAGGCCGCGCCCGCAGTGTCTCGTGTGGTCGCAATGCACGATCCAACGTCTTGGAGGGTGTCACACCGGACGACAGTGCGAGGACGAGCGGCGCTGACCAGGCTTTGCCGAGGGAAGAGTTCGACGACGACGGACAGCAGGGGCGTAGGGCAGAAGCGAGGCGAGCGACGTTAGGCACGCTTACCGTGCAGTTGTAGAGTGCTGAGGCTAGGAGGGATCAGAGGCGAGAACAAGTCCTGGATGAGACTATGGTGTGTGGCAGCAGATGCGATGTGTACTGTCCGGTTCCACGGCGCCGCGGATTTGGAATGAACGTGTAGTGTCTTCAGCGATGCCATGGACTGACCGAACAGTTTGAGATCGTCGCCACGGCTGGCGGCGTGCGCAGCGGACTCACGCGGTCGGCTATGCGTTCGTAGCGGATACGAGTGATGCACATCAGAGGCCCGATGAGTCGCCCGCGAAGTTGGTCCCCCTCGATCTACCACCACGATATCGAACGTTTGGAAATATTCACGCTCTCGCTCCATCTCTGCCGGACTGGTTGTCTTGTGTGGGCTGCGCGGCAACAGCTCAATGTTGCCGCCAGGACGAGGAGTCTTGAACGCGACGTCGCGCCACCGTCGGCAGACCGCAGCGATGAAGAAGGCTGCGCGCGTCGCCGACTCTCTCGCGGTGGGCGTCATATCCACAGCAGTGGTAGAGTCGTTGTCATCCGCGACCATGTCGAAGATCATTGCAAGCAATTCGAGGGGGTAGGCCTTGATGCGGTTGAGAGGTTGCCGAGCGCCCGGCTCGGTCAAAAACCGCGCCGACGACGCTGTGCAACTTTGACCTTCTTTCGCTTCTGGCATTGGTCCTGCCTCTTCTGTGGCTCCGAAATACTGTTGGCGTTGGCGCAGGTACGTGCACCAGACTGAATGGCGGCGGCAGACTCAGCACCGGTGAGGGTGTTTGAGCCTGCGTGAAGAGCACGAATATGAATGGTGGCGTCGTGCCTTCTTCCTTTCTTGCCTGTGCACGGCCCGAGCCGTGCAGGACCGAGAAAGGATGCGGCCGTATTGGCAAGGCTTATCGCGGTGTCGTTCGGGTCCTCAGCATTCGTTGATAATCGCTTTGCTAAAAACGTTGGGCGAGCTTGGACGTCTGGAGTCGAGCATCTCTGTGCTGAAATTGGCGGCAGTTCATGTGTGTAGGCGGCGTGCGTCATGAACATACAGGGACGATGCGGAAGAGCAGGCGCGGGCGCCTATCGAGCCCCGGCACGTGTCGCGCGGCATCCGAATGCGGCAATAGCGTTGAATGGTGGCTGGCAAAGAAAAAAAAAGTGGCAGTGATACTAGGCGGAGGCAAGGGAAATTGCTGAAAGATTTGACGGAGTGTACAAAGGGCCGAGCCTGCCTGCCATCGAGTTGGCGGTGGCTGGCCGCGCGCAAAGTCGAATGCATGCGAAGTGCTCGCCAAATGCAAGGGAAAAAACAATGCCGGGAGGAGAGAGCACGAGAACGCAATTCCGAGTCTGCGAGGTCACAATGAGCGATGAGACCGATGAGCTGCTGCTGACGCACCTGGTTGCGCCGCTTGACACGTCCACGGAAACACTGGTACGAAATTGCTGCTTCTGCGACGAAGAAAAAGAGTCAAGACGGAAGCAGTGACTGGCTGGCGGAAATAGAGCAGATCCCGGTGAGCGCCGGGTGGGTAGCCTGAGCCCGAGTCACTTGGCGAGAAATCACTATCGAGCAGAGGCTGCCTCGGCTAAATCTCCAAATCCCAACGTCTCCGCTGGGTCTCACTGATTGTATTTCAAGACCTTTGACCTAGCAAGACGCGGTTGCGGGTTGGTGTAACAAAGCGCCGAAGCTGGGCATTACCGCAGTGACCACCGTGAACAAAAGAACAGGATTTCAAGGGGCCTGGTTGTGAGCTATAGCTGCTGAGCACAAACCCGGATGGTTAGTTCGGGCTTGTGAACTCCGGGCGGGCCAAATCGCGGCCAGCAGACAAGTCGTATATGTCCGTCCGCATTGCGCCGTGCGACCGCGCTCATCGATTGTTGATACAGCATTTATATGGCACGGAAATAGAGAGGGCGCAAGAAGTGCTTGTCAACAACCGAGGTTATTGTGCAAGGCGACAGTCGACGGCGGTGAAGGGAAGCGCGTGGGCGCAGGCGGGCGGTTAGGCCGAACTTCCTCGGCACTGTGAATCACCCCACGCGGGCATCAGCCTCTCAACCGCAGCAACTCATGATTCAAATTGAGACAAACGGCAGCGCACAAGAATGCGGAATTTTCTACCGCGTCAGGCGCACGGGTTTGCTGCTCGACCGGGTCTGGTGTGACATCAGCGGCTCGCTGGTTAGGAATGAGCCTTTCGCATGGCTTGAGCAGGCGATGTTGCGTCATCGAGCCAACTTCGTTCCTGATGAGCCAATTTTCTACAAGTAGTCTCAGAAAGGAACGAGTTCAACCGCAATCTTCTCACCACTTCGCCCGCCGCTACCGGTACGACTTTTCAATCGCAGGAACGCCGTACACCGACCCGGTCTACCACCTCCACGTGTTCAGGACACATTGAATCACCGCTTGAACGAGGCGGTGATATCGTGACAGATCAGCCGTGCGAAGGCTGATTGCTACCTGATACCAACGACAACTTCACCTCCCTTGATGACAACAAGCTTTTCGCCCCTGCCGGGAAAATTGACTATTTCTGATCCAGAACTCTTTGCCCTCACCAAGGCCTCTTGTTTTTACCGATCAAGCGACGGTGAATGGCCCTCCGTTTTTAGAGAAAATGCGTGGCAAGTAAACCTGGCCGTCATGTTCTCCTTCACGAAAAAACGACGCTGAGGTAAGATGAAAGCTCGCTTTTACACGCTGAGCTAGCGTGACGTAGCATGGGCTTAGATAAAAATGGTGGCCAAAGAGTTGCTGTGTGATAAAACGTGAAAGTTGCGTACTTGTCTGGCACATTGATTAGTTATCTGCGGACGCATATACCACGCACAGTGATGGACAACACCCACCCAAACCCACAGCACACTGGTGAGACGATGCCCGAGCGTTTAATAAATCAGGCCACGAGATTCGTGGTGGGACTTGCCGTTGAAGACCTGTATGCGGCAATGGGAGCCATCATCTCGCTGTCGCCTACGTGCAGCTGTGTGCGGCGGATGGTTTGTATGCGTTACAGCGAGAGTTCAGAGCGGTAAGTGAATTTTATAGATTGGAATACCCTCACGAAGAAGCGGGCGAAGGCAAGTGCAACGTCTGACTGTCGACCCTAGTTTGGGATGAGCACTGAGACCTCCGTCGCCTCCCGCATCGCGGGCATCCAAATTATGCTCCTGCATACCAGCCAAACCCATTTCGCAGTACGCAGGACAGGGTACTGACATCACGAGTGGGGCAGAGGCGACATTAGAGGGTGATAGCGTTTGTCGCTGTCCTCGAAGGTCCAAAGATATCCGAGGCACGCCACCAAGCGGTGACCCAAGTGATATGGCCTATGGTAATGGTCAGTGAATTTGACTAGAAATATGAGATCCAAGGTGCATTTCACCTGTAGTGACTTCAACAACCGTTCTCGCCAGGGTGGGGTACGAAGACCCCATCGCTCCCCTCTTCGCAAGCATCTAGAATCAAAAAGTCATTTTGTCTACTTTCAGCCTAAAACTCAGTTTTTGGTGGCACCGCCGCGACTGGGCATTTATTGATAAGAGCGAGGGGTACGAGGCGAGGTTCAAATGGAAGCGTTGCTGCTGCCGGAACGTGAAGGGGTGTCCGAGCGCGCACCGCCAAGTGGCAGGAGAAGTGAGGCCTATAGTAACTCATCTATTAGTTTGAAGAGTGGAATTTACTATATTCTGAGAAGTTTGGCACCTGTGTATTGCTACAGTACAGGCGGGTGACGAGTTGGAGGCGCGAGACGCCGCTGCGTACTCAGGTTGATGATGCTAGTCGGCTGCCAGCGTGTGGCGATTCAGTTCACAAATTTTCTAATTCAAAAAGTTTTAGTGACATCTCTGAGGCTGATCTAATCACCAGTAGAAGTAAAGCAGCGAGGCTCATCCGCTTACTTGCGCTCGTAGATCACCACACGATTTACCGACTCGGCAGAAACGACAATCTTTAACTAAAAGCAAACCAAAACATTCTATTCTGCAGATAGATTTCCACCCTCTTTTTGAACTACTTCTGACCTAGGAAGACATTCCTGGCCTTCAGCCATCGCAATCAACTCGTCCTTGTCTGCGCTTTCATCTACCAAAGACCTGAGGGAGGCCGTTATTCTTGGAGCAGCTCCTTCGGCGAGTCAAACTCGACCAGTCGGCCTGCGTCGAGACCATATCCTGTCTGCGTCCATGACGGTGCGAAGTCTGTGGGCGACCGTGATCAACGTCACATCTCGCAGCTCGCGCCGAATGCTCTCCGGATAATAGTATCTGTCTTGTAGTCGACCGCGGCGGTGGCTTCGTCGAGAATGAGGATTTTGCTTCTGCGGGTAATCGCGCGGGCCAATGCGATGATCTGGCGCTGACCCAATGACAAGTTACCGCCGCCGCTCGAGATCAGCGTGTCAAGCGTGATGCGACCATCCTCAGACGTCTCCTGGAGCTTGAAGAGACCAGAGGCACGAAGCGAGTCGTTGAGATATGCGTCATCGTGTTGCCCGAAGGGGTCGAGGTTGAGGCGAAGGCTGCCACTGAGCAGTTCAGGCTGCGGGATGATTGTGATGTTGGCGCGTAGTGCATTGAGGTTGAGCTTGTTGGTATCAAGGCCGTCGTAGAAGACGTGACCGGACGTGAAGATGCCACGCAACAGCGAGAGCGTAAGGCTCGATTTGCCGCTGCCCGTGCGACCAACTCTGAATAAGACAACATCAGCCTGCAGAACACGCGACAGAATGCTGACAACTGAAATGACCTACTGACACCGACGCGCTCACCCGGATTTGAGCGTGAAGTTGACGTCTTGAGAACGAGGAGGACCGTCCTCAGAGTACTTTGCCTCGAGATTCTCGACGCGCAGCTGGCATGAGCGTCAGCGATGTCCCATGGGCATCATTGATTTGACTGGCTCACTCTCTCCGCTGGCTGGCCAATAGGCTGGAGGCACACCTTCGGCGGTCGCCTTTGGTTCTTGCTCAATCTTGAGGTATTGTTGGATACGCTCCAAGCTGTTTCCACAACGATTGTTAGCTCGAATCAATGATGAAGACTTTGTAATACCTTTCCACTCGAACAGGTTGAGAAAGCGCACAAACCACAGAATCTTTGGGCTTGTCAGCTGAAATCCAGGTAAAACAGTCATTGAACACACCATGCTGGAGAATGAAACAGCCATCGCAGAGAGAAACCTGGTACGGGAGGCATCTGGCGCGTTCGGACCGTAGATGAGGTACGTCGCCAATGTGCCGGCAAAGAGACCGCTCAGTGCATCGATGCGAACGGAGATCCAGCGATTCAGGTTCCAGAAGAGCGCGCTGCGCGCGTGTATTTGTCGATACGTTTCATAGACTCGAGCTTAAAAGCGGCTTCGGCACCATAGGCTCGGATGGAGGCTGACGTTCTGTCAGTACTGACAATGCTGACAGCCGTGAAAACAACTCACTGAGTCCCGAGATACTGTCGTTGAAGTGTCAAGGACCGGTGCGCGGGAATTGGACATCTCGCGTTTGACAGAAAGCTGAGAGGCGATGTACAGTTGACCCAGCCACCGCAATTGAGGCGTAACAACCATACCCGGGATGACAAAGATGGGCGATATATAGACGATGGTGGCCAACTTGCAAACAATAGATACGCCAAACTCGACGACATCTGCGAAATAATACAGGTAGCGGGCCGTCAATCGAGCGCAAGTCGGTTGTGGCGCGGTGATGACTTTACGAAATGGGGACCGTCGAGCCACCGCAATGTCGTTAGGATGCTGTCGACGAGTTGTCCATGAATGGAGCGTGATGCGCGCAGAGCCCGAAGAATAGAGGCGTACGCGATCGAGTAGGATGACGCACAGCGCGATAAGTCCGCTGTAGATGCCCAGATACTTGAACACTGGTACGTCACGCGGATCCGCGACCCCTCGTATCGACGGAGCCCCAATCACCGAGACAGTAAGTTTGAAGAATGGTGAGAAGGCTGGGCAGGCATTAGAGAATAAAATGAGGCGCAATGGCTGTACCTGGCGGCGCTGAAGAAGCCGAGCAAGAACACGAGCCAGAAACATGACCCACCAAGTGCATGGAAGTACAGCTTACTAGGAAGATTTCAGCAAGCTATCGGAGGCTTAAAGCGCAATTTACGCACGCGCCGCCCATGAGACGTGCCCTTCCTCAATCTTCTCTTCGCGATGATGAGCTTGCCGTCAGCTTTCTTCTTGCGAGCCCTTCGGTTGGTGCGACTTCCCCCAATCTCGTCGGGCTGGAGGTCGTCGATGACTTGGTCCTCGACCGCATTCTGCGCTTGAACTTTTTCGACCTCGGCGAGAGTTTTTGTCTCTCATGAGCGTCGCTGATTGAGCCGCGGCTGACAACACGTCCATCGATGCTGAGCGAGACGACAACTGGGCGAGGTCGCTGACAAGACCCACGTTGTGCGTCTAAGCAGGCGAATTAGGACATTCCTCACACACTCACAGACACGTACCACAAGGATGATGGTCCTGCCCTTGACAAGGTCACCACGGAAGCACTTGTTTACGATCCACTTGGACGTGTGGACATCCAGTGCAGAGAGGACATCATCCAGTAGCACGATTTCGGCGCTCGAATAGATGGCTCTGAGCCAGCGTTATGCGCGCCTTTTGGCCACCGCTGATGCAACAGCTAATCAGTTGTTGACATGGGCGTGCGGAGCACGCATAGTCTCACCAGTGTCAATCCCTTTCACCGACCTCCGTTCTTGTCACCAGCGTCGAAAAGCGACAAATCGCGCTCCAAGGCACATTGGTGCAAGACCTTGTTGTACTCTCCTCGTCAGGGCGCTCCGAAGACAATGTTGTCCCGGATCGTCTCGTTCTGCACCCAAGCCTCTTGTGCTGCATACGCTACTCCACCTTGACGAGGAAGCTGGTACCACGAGCTTGGATGTTCCGGTTCGAAATGTAATTCGCCGATGAGCGCGAGCAGGAGCGATGTTTCCACCGCCAGTCGGACCGACGACAAGATTGAGGGCGTCGCGTTTGAAGACGAGCGGGCCGTCAATGCGAAGGCGGAAGTTGCATGGCCGCCAGGCGTTGAACCGCTACTCGTGTGCCTGGAGTTGATGTACCACCTCAAGGGCGGGCCGCAGCCCAGCGGAAGGTCGCGTCGTTGAAGCCGATGATCTCTGGCGCAGTCTCAGCTGGCGGAATGTTTACCTGCGATTCTGCTGGCTGCGTAAACGGTCCAGCAGTTCCGTCTACGGGCCATATCAGCTTCGCAGAGCACTCCGTGAAAGGACAGTGGGCCACACATCGTTCGGTGCCGGTCAGACGCTCCAGCGAAACTTGGGCTTGAATGAGAACAGCACAAAGTAGAACCCCAGGTGCACGACCTCGCAGAAACTGGTCGAAT
>JAFKAK010000064.1:0-10605 GCA_019914995.1 Acanthochlamys bracteata
AAAAAAAACGTGGGTGGCATTATGACTGGGGTGTAAGTCATAAAGGTTCAACCTATGTTCGTTCAATCAAGCAGCATTCTTCTTTTTCTTAACTTAAGATTTGGTGCAGGGTTCGTTGAAGGGCTTGGGACCTATGAACGGAACAGCACAACAAACATGATGAAATGAAGAAGAATGAACGGGAGGCGTCGGAGGAAGGACTGACGAACTACTTACTTGTGTTTGGTTAACTACTTTACTGACTTGGGGTTCTTTCTCGTAAGTGGTATACCTACACCCTGCACGCACACTCACTATATCTATAAACGTATACGTTGATAGCCTTTCGCAAACCTCTCTCTCTCTACTAAATACAGTTGTTTCAGGCCGAACAATAGCAAGCCCGGATCCAGCTGAAAAACGGAATGGAATACTCTATCTAAGATGCTTCATAGCTTCAACAATACCCTTTTTCTTATTAGTAAGATAGGGTTCCCAAACCTTCGCTCCAGCGAAGAAAACGTAAGGGCGATCGTAACGTAAGATGGTTGGCTCTTTTCTTTATTCAGGTGCTCTTCTGTCTTCAGGTGGCTACTGCTTAGTTAGCTCTGTAGTTCTGTTTTGCTTGAGTTGCCTACCCCATCTATGCCTATGCAACAGAGAAGAGAACAGCAACTACTGTGCTGTGCCCTACCTGAGAGACAACAGCTATGCCCTACCACTGCTACTGAACTGCCTCTACTACAGCTAGGAAAGTAAGAACAGAGTAGCCTAAGAGAGGTAGCTACATTCGGGAAGAAAGAACTCGCAAATAAACCTTAAAAAAAGAAGAACAACTACTAGCTAGTTGTTGCTAATCGACAGCCCTCAGAAGAACTCCTTCTTTAAAGGTAAGGGTAAGCTACTCTATCCACAGACCTACTATAGGGTAGGCTACTCTACCTACTAGAAGACAAAGCGGAATATCTAGTAGGTGGGTATTCAAATAAAGGGGGAGCAACAAGCTCAAAGAGAGCCTTAGAAGCTAGTCTTGCTTATCGACAATCCCACGTTGGCACCTACCTAACCTAACAGTAAGCCAACTACGAAGGCACCTACCTATAATCCCACCTTGAACCTATTTCCTAACTAAAGGAAAAACTCTCTCCTTTGTAGTTGAGCTCAACGCTTAGAAGTAATGAAGTCAAGCACCTTCTCTTGAGGAACTACTCCTAGCTAGCTCTACTTGAGGAATAACCCGGTTGCTACTATTTGTTTGTGCGGTTCTGGGATTGTCAAGCTGGCCATATCAAAACAGGAAAGAAAACGCCCGTAGTTGATCGTTTAGGTTTAGAGGCCTCTAAGAAAATTCGCTCTATCTTGACCCTATCCTTCTATGCAACTCTTAAGTTAGATGGTTAGCTCTTCTTTATTGAGGTGCTCCTCTTGGCTTAGTTAGCTCTTGTTTTAGGTGTACTCTTTTCGACTTCTTTCTTCTTGTAGCTATTGCCTATTCCCTACTGCACTGCTTTGTGTTGTCCTACTTTTTGCCTCTCGGTTCAGTGGCCAAATCAGATCTTTCCTCTCCCGGTGGTCGAGCCTGTTTTCACTTCCTCCAGCCCACGTTACGTTTAACGACTTCACTCGTTGGTCCTAATCTGTCTTCAAACCATCACCCCAACCAAGCCTTCTTCCCCCATCTACCTGAACCCTTACTGGCAGTCGGGATAATCCAACAATTAGCAAAATCCCGAGACTTCGTTCGCTCCAGAGACCAAAAGCCAAAAGAAAGTTCATTCAGTGCTTTTCCGAACTAGCGAGTCTTCAGAGAGAGGGGGTTTGACGAGCGGGAGTGTTCGGGCATAAAGAAGCACATCCGACGGGAAGGTGTTTGGGCCTAAAGCACATTGGGTTAAGTGGGTAGAGCTATGAGTAGTAGTAGGTATGACAGATACGGCCACATCAGCAGGTTAGAAGACAATATTCACTACAAATCTCCTTGCTTCTTCTTTGTTTAAAGCAACACTCTGGGAACGGATGCTGCTCGAGCTAAAGATATGCCCCCCCCTCTTGAACAGCTCTCACTTGCCTTGGCCGATAGCTTAGATGACCGGCCGTTAGGCATGGTTACCATTGATTTCATTTAACAGTACGCCTCTTGTTTGGTGAGCCAACCCCAACAATGGCTTCACCCGAGGATGAAGGTAGTAGAACAAACAAAGATTAGATATCATAGCCTTCCATTGTGCGTCTTCGTTGTTCAAGCGAAACGATCCAGTAGCGAATGAAGAATGTAGCTCGGGCAGAGGCATCAAGAAGTACAGCACACATCTCCAAAAAGTACTGGAAAGAAATAGCTAGTGAAAACACGTATCCGTACTAAGCAAGAGAAGGAAAGCAGCAGTGCAATAGATAGCCGGATAAGAGAGGCTAAGCGCAGTTACCAATCGTGTGCCATCAGCGCGACAGTGTCGAATTGGAAAATTAGGATGAGATCTAAACTTGTCCACAATATCCTCATCCCTGGCATGCCCTATATGATTCTTCCTAGCTATCCTAGCGTGACGGGCGATTAGAGACTGGAGTTTTCCATGACCTTCTTCACCGGAAGAGAAAAGGCAGCAAATCAAGAGACGGAGGATTGCTTTCTACTCCACCATAGAGTTGCAAAAGCCAGACAAGAATGAATAATATAGATAGTAGATAGTAGGGTACGAGAAAAGGGAGAGTCTTTCCTCCGGGTTCCAAACCAGTCGTATCCTTCCATCTTCGTCTACGTCTTCTGGCTCTCGGGAAGTCGGGTTTGGATTTTGATCTGCTTATTCAGTCTCTTGTCCGACCCTGACTCTCTCTTTGATCAAGTCAGTCCTTCTCTCCTACTTCACTTCGTTTAAACTCAGCCGCAGGTATCACCCTTGTTTCGTCGAGATAGTTAGACGCAGAAGGACTCAGTGAAAACCCTTACCAATTACACTAAAGAAAGAAATTACGCAAACATTTTCTAGTGGAAAAAGCGAAAATGCAATGTGGCAGTCCGCCCAGGTCATGTACCCAGGAAGATTGTTTAGCGGTAGAGATATGAAGGATCTGTATGCTTTTACACAAAATCGTTAGTTCCGTCATCATCTTCCACTAAAGCATATGATTGATCTGGATCGATAGTTGCAGGGAGCCTTCGAAACTTTCTGGTTGTCAACAGGAGATAGTGATGATCCATTGGCTTGACTAGGCTCTCCAACTGACAAATGGGTACTTATAAACTTAAGGGCACCAAAACGTGTCGACTTCAGCCATGTCGAACAGGGGTTCGATCTGTCTCCCTCTTCCGGCTGGTCGAGCACGAGTTTGTCCATCACTTTAAGGCCAAGGTCGTCATTTTTGAACCATTCATTGTTCAATCATCGGGTTGTTAGCAAAGGCGTGAGGCTAGATCAAAGCTAAAAAAAGGGGGTCTCCATATCCCTCTCTCGGCATGTCGCAACGAATTCTTTCCGGTTAGTATTAGTAGAACGGACGAAGAAGGCTTGCATCCCGTTCCCGCAGGAGAAGGAGAAAGAAAGCGTACGAGTCAGTCTTCATCTTCATCCCAAAATCAAGATTCACACTCGACATCACACATATAAAAAAAAAAAGAATAGAAGGATAAAGAGAGTCGTGCACCAAGCAGCGCTATATCATTATTTCCATCGGGGAAATCTTTTCGGTTCCGTCTTTCCAGCTATGATGACAAAGGGGGAAGGAGAAGTAGCTCATCGGATACCGAGAAGGTAAAAGCCTCTCGCAGAGTCAAAACCGAGGTCCGTCTTCAATGGGAGATCCTTTGGCACCAGAAGAAAGCCTTTCAAAGGAGAGGAGTAATCGCATGCGAGGGAAGAACAACTATCTGAAATCGGGTCTCAAACCAATGTGATTCTTGGTCCACCTGTGACGGAGAGCCCGCGCGGAGTTGTTGCTGGTGAAGGAAAAGCGAAATGATGGTCTCACTTGGCAAGAGCGGGATGATCGGCTACGCAAAAGGGCCTCGTCTCGAGTTGCTCGGCTCGCGTCCCTCTTACGCTCTCGTCTTTCGCTTTAAGGTCAAAGAAAGCGGAGATTCATCTGGTACAGGATGTGCCGCCAGTAAATCTGCTAAAGCTTGGCCCTTCACTGCGAATAGAAATTAGTTAAAACAATGGAATGAGTTGAGTAGAGACCACTTAGCCAATCTCCCGGACAGAGTAGGCCGGGATATCAAGTACTTCAGGGGTCCGTATTAGAGACGAGATGTACTCAGTGTGCTAGCAGATAATGCCTCCATTTTTGTCCGCTTTTCAAGAGCATTCTACTCAAAAAGAAAATTTGCCTTCATCTCCCTCTTTCAGGAGATTCTTCGATGCGCCTAACATAACATCATATATAAGGTCTCACACGATTGAGTGGATGAACTGCCCATGCCCACCAGACAGCTTCTACGCGAAAGGGGCAGGTTTATTGGACAAAGCGAATCATTTCCCTTCTGGGGCTTCGCAAGACCATTCTGGTCTGGCGTATAGGCAGTTGTTAATTGGCGTCTCCCTGGATGCAAAAAACTCATTACGTCTTCATTCCCACCTCGATCTGAGGGGAGGGCATGACCATCCACGTCGAGCCAACTCCATAGTCAAATCATCTCTGGTCTTCGGAAAATAGACTCACTGCAGATGAAAAAAAAAAGTGGAAAATATAGAACTCCTCAAAGGGATGGGCCCCATACGAGTAGGGGATCGGCACTAGATCAGGAGGTCCTTTGGCTCGTCATGTAGGAGAGCCGGGTTGCCAGCCGATGTTTCGCGGAATGAGTCTCCTGCGGAAAAAGGATACTATGTACCATTTGATGGTTGTGGGGTACGAGTGAATGACCGAGGGTGACCTTCGATGCCAAAGTGATGATGCTTCATTCAGTCTTAACAAGCAGGGTCGAGATGGACAAGTAAAACATTTGTTCCGGTAGCACTTGCAATGCAAGACGCATTGATTGATTTCCCAGATTCGTCGGAGATGGAAAAACAAATCTTGGAGCCATGTCGTTGAGCGAATGAAACTTGAACATTGTGATTCAACTTTCGACCGAGTTCTCATTGTTAGTCCTGGAAGAGAGAGGACTCCAGTAGGTCTGTGGGTACGATATCCGATTCTCAAAACGACATCACCTATACTTCACCAGGGTTGTGTCATCTCTGCAACATCGACCTGTGTGGGCAGAATAGTCAAGAGTTTGAAACAAATCCTTCTTACCAGTCACTTGGCCTGAGTATACACACCAAAAAGCATTGATATGCTCTGGTTCATCACAAGTCTGAGCCTGAACGGTATAAACAACCTATTTTTCTGCTGTGGAATCATCATCCTCTGCTACATTCCCATGGGTGAGCTTTCCCCCCGCATATGATTGCTTCCGGTTTTGAGGATGCGAAGGGATGGAGGATGAATCTTTAGGGCTCATGCCAACACTCCCGTGTGGTCATTTCCGCCACAAAGGAAAGGGAGCACTTATTCAGTGATCCCATCATGTTCTTGCCTTGATGTTGAGATTACCTATCAGTGAGCGCAAGCTTCTCGAGAAGGTCTTTCATTGTTGGAGATCACGGCAAACAAGATAGGAAAAGAATGAATGAGATCACTGCTTGCTGATTGCTCACTTGACGACAGACAAAGATTCATCACAATACCCACACCAATGCCCGCTCGGGCACTGGTACGGAAACTTACGAGACCTCTCTTTGTCTTATTAGAAAATGATTTTGGACTGGCAGTGGGTCTTCTCCAACCATGCTATTAAGTGGTCCATCTATCTTTTATGGCTTTCCTAAATAAGACAGGCTGCCCTGGATCGTTCGCTTCGATCAATTGAATTG
The DNA here is from genome assembly GCA_019914995.1 of Acanthochlamys bracteata. Taxonomy (NCBI): domain Eukaryota; kingdom Viridiplantae; phylum Streptophyta; class Magnoliopsida; order Pandanales; family Velloziaceae; genus Acanthochlamys; species Acanthochlamys bracteata. Next base: position 5,832 of record JAFKAK010000064.1, read on the forward strand.
ATTCTATACATTGAGTATTCTAAGACGGGAGTCGAGTCGCATCGTCGTTTGGTTTGAGTGGTAAATCCCTGCGGTACTTATAGAATAGGATAAGCCTACACTATGGCTTTCCTATAGGGGGGCTCGTGTCCCATTGCCGCCAATCTAATGTTCATTATGTGAATAGGGTCCGGGGGGACGGCCGCTTATCCTAACGTTTATATAGGGGCGAGCTTTTGATAAAAAATCGCTCGGACCAGTGGCATCTATTTGCTCCGAACATTGCCCCCCGGGTGTTCTACACATGGATAGGTAACCAAGGGAGACCCATGGATACTACAAAGGTCGTGGGATTCCCTTCCCAACCAAAAAAAGAAGTAAACATAAAGGGGCGCGCCAAAGCAAAACAGTAAACGCGCCCGCACTGCCGAAGCCTACGCTTGCTGCTCGCTCGCAGTCTACTAAACGAACCTGCCTTTGATCAATAAGCCGCCCGGCCCCTATCTTTCTTTTTAAGTAAAGTGGACTGCTGTTCACTTCATTGATTTGAGTCCCTCATTTTTGGAAGCTTTGCCAGGAAGCTTCAACAAGCAAGTAGAAGCTTTGCAAGCTTCCAAAAAACACAACAAACAATTAGCAACTATCGGAAAAAGCAACTCTTTGATAGCGGTCATAGGGAGGGTTCAGAAAGTATCTGATCGTAGATAGAGACTGAAACCTGTGCGCGGGGGTAGGGGCGGATGTAGCCAAGTGGATCAAGGCAGTGGATTGTGAATCCACCATGCGCGGGTTCAATCCCCGTCGTTCGCCCATCAATAGCGAAGTAGTACCGAAGGTCAAATAATTTCTTCTGCAAGAGTCAATTCATCTCTTTGATTTCAAAGGTTGGTATGGTATCCGATTGAAAATCTTCACCATGCGTCGCCTACTTGCTGAAAGCACAAATGGAATTCTGGTTTTTTCTGAGTTCAGAATGAAATGAACCCAGAAGAGAAAATCTCCCAATCAGTGATCATAGGCGGTCGGGTGAGGCCGGAGTCTCGAATTCCCTACCTGCTGATGAAGAAGCAGTGCAGGCAGAAAGAGAGAGTGAGGCTAATACCCAGCTCATAATGCTTTAGGATGCAAGCTCGCCCAGTGAGAAAGGCCAAAGGAGATCGTTCTTTGAAGGCCATTGGGAACTAATTAAATAATATCGGAGGGCCCGATTCGATCATCGGATGGGCTGTCCATTTCACCAGAATAGTCATCTTCCTCGCAAGCAAGTAAAGGTCAATCAAAGAAAGACGCTACTCAAGAACCATTATAGACTAAAAAAGAAAGCCTATAACAACAACATTATTGGGAATACTAGGCACTAAGTTCTCACGTCAAGGAGTAGATAAGCAGACACTGTGAAAAAGCCGTGTGCACGAGGCAAGCATATGAGACCAAAAGTACTCTTTCGGAATCAGGTTAGTCAAAGGTCAGGCATCAAAACTAGCTAGACTTGCCTCTCAGCCTGCCTGCAATCCTTCCTGGCTGGTGAAAATGAATGTTGGACGAAGAGGACTCTTCATGCGGGCTCTCTTTCACTGGGAAAGCTTCCTATGGAAGTCTTCTCACTTGGAATAGAGCTCACCATCATTTTCAGAAAATAGACAGTCAAAAATCAAGTACGAATCGGTGAGTTTACACGGAAGCAAGCAAATAGCTGAAATTTTTCTGTGCGTCAGATTATAGATGTAAAAATCGGGTAGCAAGAAGATGCATTGGCTGATAACAAATCATACCCATCGCGCTTTCCAGGTTCGTCCGGACTAGACCGTAGCAAGCTTCCTATTGGCCTGTCACCTATCATCCCCCTCCTGGTTAGAGTAGTTGGACAGAGACTCGCTCTTCTCGTCCACTTTACCAGAAGAATAGTTGTCTTCCTCATGTCGACCAGGAGTCGGTTAACTAGTTATCGGTCTTTGGCACCAAAAAAAGTCGATAAGCAATAAGGTTGGGACGCTTTGTGGTTGTCGCTCAAGCAAGTGTTCCAACCGAGTCGTGTGCAGCAAAGAAAGTAGGAGCTTCCAAAGTCGAAGACGCATAGCATATGGTTTTCAAAGAAATGGAAGGGCTATCCTTCTTTACTTTGAACCTTGCTCCCAGCCCAGTTTTGATGAAAAAAGTGTGCAATGCGTGGAGTGAGATCACTACCATACCTTTTTCAATTGCTCTAGTGAACATAGGTAGGCTTCGAGTGCGTACCAGTTGGTCGGCTAGACTATGACTGAGTCAAGCGGACACCTGCTAATCCGCGCTTCTATTTGCTATAACTTAGACCTGAAGCGTCGCCATTGACGAGCGCTTTCAAGCCTCCCTTTCTTGCTTTGCAACCTATTAGCAGATTCGATTCGTTAGCTTTCTCAGTCTGAAAGAAAAAACCTTGCTGCGCTTCTTTCCTCCCACCGCCCACCTTCCTCGCTAATTGAAAGCTTCACTCACACGCGCGTCTGCTTATCTTTCTGATGGGTCCCTCACTTGACCGGGGGATAGTTAGGCATATGGCTGTCGAAAGTCAGCCTAACAAATTTAGTACACTATTCATTCAGTCACTAAAAGGAGAGAATGCCGATAAACATATCCATACGACGAGTTTTGGAAAGCAGCGCAATGAGGCTAGGCCAGCCGGCTGCGTCATACGCAAGCGCAGTCTTCGGTCATGTACAACTTTGTGTGCATATTACCAACAGTGCTCTCACGATCGGACTGGCAAGAAGAGATGCATCGGGAATTGATTGAAAGGCATTATCGTCTGCATGCGGAACATGACTTCTGTCTTCGTGTGAGGGCTGGGCTGGCTATACAGTTTCCGTTTGCAAGACTATTGGTATGTGGTAGGCAGCCAGCTAAATCCATGAATGGAAGCCGATCTGACTCAACAATTGGCCTTGGTTAGACTGACTTTGAACTGAGCCTAACCGTTCGTCCAGCAGAAATTTCTTTACCAAAGCCTACCGAAGCTCCTGGTGCGTGCTACTCATGGATCAGCAATGGGTGCCTCTATGCTACGTGTGGGTTCACTGCTCGATCTCGATCTATGACTGAGTGAATCCCTTTCCATTGGCTAAAGTTCGCGAAGTAGAAGCAATGCTCATATGAAATTCTTCCCTCCCTCGCATCCAATCGGGCATAGGGAAAGAAAATCATTTGACGTGGGGGGACTTTTTAGGGCAATCCGAGGCATCGGTTTACGTTACTACATCGGCATAAATAAAAGGGAAATGGGAAGGTTGGATCATAGGATCCCCACTACCTATGGAAAACTATTCAACCTTAATACAACTCGGCTGCCCCTGCTTCTCGTACTTCCCAGATGCCTTTTGAAACTCTTTATCAAAGAATGCAAATGAATACAGTGGCCATGTCAAAAAAGGAGGAGGCCACTCGGCTGATTGATATCTCCTCTCTTGTCCCTAAATGCTCTTGTTCCTAAGTCCGGAGTCAAAATTCACTTGTTCTTTTCCCCGGCTCCATTCTCTTCATACTTTCCGGCCTCCCAACCGAATCAGAGGAAGAGTCAAAGGAAGGGGAAAGACCAGACGCATAGAGGGAAGGATTGGTCTACCAAAGCTGACATTGGTGAATGACTCTATGAGCAGGTCCGTTGGGAGAGAAAAGCGTAAGCTAGCTGAGGAGGTCCAGGAAAAGAGGGACTGACGACTGACTATTCGGCATAGTACGAACCTTTACACGTTCGGTCAAATCCGAACTACTGGTTCACGAAATCCCTTATACCCTTCGGGCCTCACTTATTGTTATTTGATGGAGGTGCCTCGAATCATATGACTGGTAATGGCTGGCTGCTCTCAACCATGGCACTGCTCCTCTTTCCGGTAACCCTTCGCACTTCACTGCTTATGGATCTTTATTAGATCTTTATGTGTTGGTTCTATTCGTTCGTATCAACCCCAGGTCTTGAATTTCCAAATCTTTCCATGTCTGTTGGCCAAAATGAAAAAGAATAAAGGAATGCTTCCTTCTCTAAATCTGGTTGCCTTGTGCAGGACCTACGAACCGGGGCAAGCGGGAAGCTGATTGGGAGAGGCCGTCAAGTCAACCGCCTCTTCCACTTGGAGTTTTGTCATCATCCACCTACTACTTCTCTCGCGTGGATATAGGGCCACCTTTTTCAGCATCTCAGTTGTGGCATTAGCCTGCGTCTGGTACATATTTCTGTCTCTCGTCTTCGTCATCTTGTAAAGTGTTGGTGTGCCAGGGTGATTTTCGTTTTCAGTCCTCTGACTCCTTTGATGTGTCTTCATGTATGGCTTGCAAGTTGGCAAAACACTTGGCCCTCCCGTTTCAGTCTAATGACACTGTAACCACTGCCCCGTCTGAGATAATTCATTCTGTTGAGGTCCGCAAAAAAATTTGTGTTGATCCTCAATCTTGTCGCCTTCAGGTCTCGTCACATGTGTTCTTTCGTCGAAAACATATGGTATTCTTTTATCCTTCATCTTCCTCTGCCCTACCTTCTGTAGGGTCCCGAGTCCACCTCTATTCTACTTTCCTCTCCTGAGACTTCGTCTTTGCCATCTGCTGATGACTCTCGCCCTCCTCAACGTGTCTCGTGTCCATCGTCCCCCAATTACTATTTAATATTCTCGCCTGGCTGGAATTCCTATATAGGTTTTTGATAGGCATTCACAGCGCGGCCTCGCCAGTGGTTATCGATCCTCCGACCTTGCCACAGGAAAGTAGGTCTTCTCGCATTTTCACTCATCCTTGAATCTCACACTTGTTCACTCCTCGTCATCCTGCCTTT
>JAFKAK010000065.1:0-10426 GCA_019914995.1 Acanthochlamys bracteata
AGCGCGAGGACAATTGGCGGACGTCTTCAGCCAACTTCCACGAAAAAGCTCGCCAAGAACGTGAGAGCTTCCAAGGCCGTATTCTTCATGAACAGGGTATGCAGTCTCTCACACTAAACCAGATCTGAATGAAGTCAAAATTTTTGGGCTGTATATGCAGGTATGAAGTGAAACTCCCAGCTCGTTGTCTGTCGGTCCAGTATACCATCCAGGACCAGTTGCTCCAGTCTTTCCTACCCAAACACCCCAGCACCTTCCAGAGGAAGAGGGAGAGGAGGTGCCAGGGAAGATGACAACTCAGGTGGACGTGACTTGGCTCTGGTACCTGTACCAGGGCTAAATTATGTGCGCGCATGCTTATGCCTTATCTTCTTCTGGTGCTGTTGCCTCAGATAATATAATGCACATGGGTATTTTGCAAGAAGGTATATACTTGTGTTTCGGCCTCCGCATCACTCTTGCTAGGATAACACAGAGGACGTTGCAGCTGGAAGGTGCCCGACCTTTCCACTCACCCCTGTGAGCTATCACCATCCGCGCCATCGGACCCAGACATCCACCACGGTATCTGCACCCTTTTCTGAATCGACAATAAGATACCACCCCCAAAGCCAGCTCCAGCAACGCAAGCATGGTTCGGCCATACCAGGACCTTGGTTCCTATGTCGAGTGGCTTCATCTGTTCCCTTTGGACCCTCCACGTCAGTATGCCATGCTCTTGGCTTATCCTGCCGACAATCCACCGGTCTTGTCTCCCCGCTCATCGTACACAACATTACCTTTGTTCCCCAATTCTCCTGTTAAGACACCCCATCCCGGATAACTCTTGCATGGGTCTCTGCCCAGGGCCAGGATCCAGCTGAAGCGAGCGCCTCTGGCTTCTCTCGTTCATCATAAACAGAGGAGACCTCAAGGAGGACCTTCAATCCGATGCTTTCTTTCGTTAAGGACGCTCTTCCGGAAGCTGGGCGCGTGTGTGGCGACTTGCTGCATGTCGAGCAGCGGGTATACGCCCGCATGCAGTTCCACGGTATACTTCTCTTTTAGGCGGTTCAGCAGTGTTTTGAACTCTGCCGCTCTCGGTGAGCCCGAAAGCATGTTCTGCGCAGCTGTCGCTGTCGGTGTCGCACCAACGGTCAATACCTAAACACGCGGGTACAAAGTCAGTGTAAGCCAGGAAAGGGCATCTCAGAAAGGTTATATGTTAGCTCTCTGTGTTCCCCAAGATTGGTAACGCATGAGCCGACTGCAGGCCATCTACAATTCACACCGGGGCGCTACGTACCATCTTCTTCTTAAGAAGTTTCAAATAGATATCATCAACTTCGGTCGCGGCTTCTTCGAGACCTTCCAATTCAGAGATCGGACCGTGGGCGGCATCCTTCTCGGAGGAGCCGGCATACGAGTGCCCGTAGTGTGAGTAGAAGCCTTGAAAGCCTCACCGACGGTCCCCACTACCTTTCGGATAAGGCCTGGGAACTTGGCGGATGAGATCTTGATGCCGGCGCAGTTGTAACCCGTGTCTATCTTTATGAAGACGCCGATTTTGCTGTTGTCAAGGTGGTCCCTTCAGCTTGTTGAAGGCGTCGATGTTGTCGATGAGGATGCTAACGCTTCCTGGGGCGAGTTTGCTGGCGAGGTGAACAAGGCGTGGGATGGCGGATTGGGCTGGTGGAACGCCGTAGAGTACCTACACCAAACAATCAATATCATATCCACACATACAAGCCAGGCTCCTTACACTGCTTTCGCGCCCACTAGCCTGGTACTCCAACAAGGAAGGCAGAAGATTCTCCGCCTCCGTCAACGTCGAAACAATGAAATTCGCTGGGCCGGAACGACTTGCAACGGACAATTCGAGTCTGAGTACATTGTCAATATCAGAACTCAGCCCAATCCGCTGAAGCATGAGACGAAAAGTTTTGGCTGTGTTTACCCGAGGAGGTATTGCAGAGGCTGATGGTGCCAAATTCTGTCCTCTCGTTGTATGCAACATACCTTATGACTCTTCACATGCGCTCTGAACCCCACGCCCAATTTCTCACACACGTTGAGCATATCGTCGCAGTTCTTCTTCACAACCGCTCTATCAATTATAGCAGACGGTGTAGGCAGATCGTCCAACTTCTTACCTACATGCAATTGAAAGAGGCGAGACTGGGAAGGGTGGTTGGCTGTAGGAATTGGGTCCATGACTCCTCTTTGACGTAAGTAAAGAATATAGTTTCGTGGTTTGGTGCACTGTTGGTGTGAAACAAGCCCTTTTGTACTTCGGATTAGTGTACACGATGTACGGTAGGGCGTATGTATAATAGTAGTGCTCACGAGATTTAATGTTCGCAGCAGGTACTCGAGTTACTCCGGCGGAAAAGTGTATCGGGCGGATGCGGGATGAAAAAGGAGGGTGGGTAGCTCGAGAGGGAGGATACTTTCCGTGATTTGTGATGATATGAATTGGAACCAATTGGTACAGAAGAAGTCAAACGAGTTCAAGAAGGTAGGAAGAAAAGGCTTTGTGTTGAGCCTGGACCCACTTTACCTGCCCCTCATTGCACAGATAAGCGCTTTGCCGCGCGGTTATTGAAATCTAATCAATCAATCAATCAAGATTCTGTATCCACTTGCAGTAAATGCAGGAACGGAACATATAGGAGAAACTAAGCTCCTTGTTTAATGCATATGTATTCACAAAGGGCCAGTAGATAGAGGATAGCAAATGTATGTTTTCTACCGCATCTTCTTCTAGGATTGAGATTGACAATAACCAGGTATGACGTCAAGGTGTGTCATGAGCAAGCCGCGCAAAGCAAATGCTGTACTAGAGTTAGAAAGCAACCGAATCTATTGTAAATCCTTCCATCAATCCAGTCCACCTCGAAAGCATGCCAGAGGTGTGGCATGCCTTTCTGTTTCTGGTTGGATGTTTACCCCCGGTCTTGTGCACGCCGCCTTCGGGACCCCTTCCTTTTACGGAAGAACGTCACCCTTATCGCACCTGTTGCAACACTATTAAACGCTACTACACGCTCTTCGAGGCACTTTTTACATGCGCATTGGACTCAGTTGACATCTCTACCGCACGTACAACCCGCCCAGTCAGCCCGGTACGAGACCACCTAAACACGGTCGCTAACCCACCGAGGCTTGTCATCCTTTCCTTATTTGGGTCATCCCCCGACTCCTCACCTCGCGACATCAACTGCTTTCGCCGTCTGTCGGCTCGGTACCCACCCTCGCCTGATTCTCAATCCCGTTACATACGTCGCTCCGCCAAAGGTCTTAGTGCCGTGTTTTACCTCAGGATAGGTAATACAACGGCCGATAACTCTACATGTTCGGCCGTCCGGTGCTTCCGACCTCCTCTAGCTCCAATAACGCGGAACGGTCTAACCTTTCCAACCTGGTATCAGTCCAATGGCAGCAGCAATGGAGGTGACATCTCGCCAGAGCACCACCTCGCCACAACATATAAAGATCCCAAAGCACCTGAATCGACCCCATTTGACTGGCAAGAATCGCACATTGAGTGATGTGCTACGATCACTGCAGAACCATCAGAGCAGGAGACCCTACTAGGCGATGATGAGCTTGCGGATCGAGATGGATGTGTACGGGGTGGTGGTGAAGCCATGGGCCGCGCGAGAACTTTCAGACTGACCCGAACACAAAGTTGAATATCTACTACAATATCCAACGAATACGCCGACTGGTCTTGGCAAGCATAGAAGATCCGTACAACATGGATCAGCCTCAAGGAGCCCCATGAACGTCTTGATCGTCAAACCTCTTGTTGATCGGCTATTTGACGCTGATGACATATCCATTGGTACGTAACACAGCGGGCGAAGCAAAAACTCGGCCACCTCGCAAGGGCAGCTCTACATGTGCTACTCTAGGATCTACACAAAAGGTCGACTATATGCATTCTTCGCGCTAGCTTGATGTTGAATCCTAAGCAGTCGACCTCTGTGTATACATCCTAGGTAACACAGATAGGGATGCGCCTGCAAGCGATATGTCCGACTACCCTTGCATTGAACTCAAGCCCGGATTTCCCGCTAATGTGAGCTAGTGTACTGTCTGCTGTCAACAGGATGCAGTTCTTACGCGAGCAGCATTTCCAGCATCATCACCAGACTGTCAATCTGACGCGAGCCAACTTGTGCGAGTTGGTTTGCAATGAAAGTTCTCCGAAGGCACGATGAAGAGTTTACTGGGAAGCAGGTCTGCTACAATTAGCCAGGATCCCTCGTCTCTCCGTTCCAGCCATTCCAGAATGCACCTCCAGAAATATGTCCCGAAAGGCGAAAGTGGCAGTATCAGAACCCGAGGCTACGAAGGCAAGTTTACGCGCTTGAAGTCGCCATTGTCTCTGAGAGCAAGATGTTCTGAGCAGCTCAGCACCACAAAGGTCATCGATGGTGTGTGTACCGCGGACGGATAGTGTACCTCCAACTACCTTTCTCGATATCCTTCCCGATCATTATAAACACAAGCCCAATATCTTTTTGATCCTCGCCGCACCTCTTTTGAACCAATATCGTTTGATCGTGCCGAGGACCCGTGCGTTCGTCGAAGCAACATGGTTCATCATTCTTATCGGCTTGTATTGTTTTTGTATGATGAAACAGAACCATGACGAATTCACACTGGCCGAGGCTCTGTTTCTGGTCTACGCCTTAGGCTGGACGGTCGACGAGTGTGCTTCCATGCTAGAACACGGCTGGCAAGTACACACGCAAGAGCTATGGGCTTTCTGGATGTTACATTTGTCATCATATTCTTGTCGTACATGGGACTACGAACGTACGGCTGGTCCGTCAACAGTAGCGAACTCGGAAGGCAAGCGCTAGACATTCTCGCCACCGCTGCTCCTATCCTCTTCCCGCGATTGGCTTTCAACCTCATGCCCGAGAATATGCTGTTCATTGCGCTGCGAGCCATGGTGAGGGAATTCACCGCTCTCAGCCTTATTGCAGTATGGTGTTTCGAGGTTCTTGCTGTCGCAAGTGGCTCCCAGCATGGGCAGCGCAAAGGACGATTTCGGAGATAAACCAGGTCCAATTGAAATCTCGAAATGGATGCTGTGGATCTGGTTCGGTCTGGACGGCACCGGCATTACTGAATCGCCAAACTTTCACGAAGTTCTCGGTCCCGTTCTGATGGTCGTCTACGCCTTCAGGAAACACACTCTTCCCGACCGTCCTCGTGTCCATCCTCTCCAACACTTTTCTCAAGATCGCGGCGGACGCAACCGCAGAGGTCCAGTTCCCGCCGCGCAGTCTCCACCTTTGAAGGCGTCAAGTCTGACTCCTTGTTCTCTTACTTCCGCCCACGAACATCCTCGCCATCATTTTTCCTACTCCCGCTCAAGTTCATTGCTTCACCACGCTGGTTCCACAAGATCAACATCACCATTGTGCGTGTTCTGAACGCACCTCTACTTCTCGGTATCGCCTTCTATGAGCGCCAACATCTCTGGAAACCGAAGCGTAAGCCTACCATTGGCGGGCCCTCAAAGCGTGGCAAGTAGGGTGTCTGGAGCACGCTCAATGTGCATGCAGAGATCCATGAAGTGTTTGACGAAGAACCGCCTGAAGTGATGCAGCGCATTGAGGAAGAGGATGATCTTGAGGATGCGATTCTGGAGAATAGCTTTGGGGATGGCGGGAATGAAGCAGGAGTATAAGTCCAGGGAGTGCGATGCACCCAAGGAGGAGGCGGTTGAGTAGTGTTTGGCAGGGAGATGCGTGAATTCTACTTCAAAAACCCCTGATGATGAGGGCAAAGGGCGTTGTAATCGACTCGTACACTAGCTATATTGATGAGCGTCAGGGTTAGGGTTTCGAGACTCGGTTTATATCAAACATTTTCGGTCTCATCTTACTGTGTCCATTATTCGTTGTTAGCTAAGTGAAGCTTGTCTGTATTTCGTACCTGTGTCTATCGATCTCGCAATGAAACATAAATTCCTAAAATCCCTCCAACAGCCTGCCCTTGGTTTTGTCATTGCGCAGCGGGTGGGAAAAGAAAATACTTAGACAGCCCTGAAGGCCGTTAGCACTACCATTGGGCCTTGCCTCTTCTATGTTCATTGATGATCACATCTCATGTTACTTCGTCAACCTTCGTAACACCATTATCCACACTTTTTTCGTACCATTGTACCACCCTTCGCAGCACTATCGTATCGTGCGCGTACGGCCTTCACCAGGCACAGACCAACCACCGCACCGAAGTGGCATATTGCGGACTTCTAGGTACTTTGCAGATCGTACCATATGGTGGGCCGACGATCGGTCTTTAGATGGTGCACAATATGCGAAGCCGTGCATGGAGAGGACCCTGAGAGAAAAGTCGAGTGACCAACACTCTCCTGAATTAGCGATCGCGCCTCCGAGTTCCTCACCATCTTCTGCAGATATCAGCGGGGACTCATCATCAAGGCGAAGGCTGAAAAATAAAATCGGGGTACTCGTCCAGTCTGCACTCGGAGGTCTGGTCAAGACTTGGGGTTTGGGTGGCCTGAAGCTGAGGTTTCGGCAGATGCCCAAGACGCCCGCGTTGGATTCTCCCAGATGGATTAACTCCATACACAAAGGATGTGAGGATGGTAGTGTTGAAGCGCCTGTTGGCGTCAATGCAGAGAATGGTCAGGAGGGCGTTCCTACAGATTTGTAGGATTCTCTTATCCTTTGAGACCTGACACAAAGGCTCACCATTTCCTTTCTGCAGCCCCACCAACGCAATGCCGAGATCTTGAAAGGAGTTTTTGGGATTGTAAGGTAAGCTCACCAGTACCACTTGAAGTCATCTATGGTGACGAATGTTGAGCGACCTCCACAGAATCGGACTTCTCTTCAGCTTAGCTACCACGGCCTGAAAACGGCCTTCAATGGTCCCTGCGGATGAGCCCCAGGAGTCTCAGTAGTGACTAGCTCCATTATACTCAGTATAGAATGTTGAGATAACCGCGTCGGCATCGATGAAGTTGGCCGCGCCTTTGCCTTCGTAAGAATTCTTTGCATCCACCACACCATCAAAATCAAGCGACCCACACGATCAGGGTAGAGCGCAGCAGGATTAAGGCCCAGTTCTGTGCCGTAAGATACTCCCGTAGGTCCATAGCTGAGAGCTCTTAGCAGGAGACCTTTAGATCTAGCGGCTTTAATGTAGTATAGCATGTCCTGTGCGGTGGCAACAGTGTTCGCGTATTTCGTCCTGTAGTTTTCCTAGCATGTAATTGATCACACTGTCGCCATTTTTTGACCGGCACCTTCCCATGTTTTCCCTAGAACATCGCGCAAGTGGAATCTAGGTGTTAAGGTCGGAATAGCAGAAAAGGCTGGGTCCGAGTCAACCACACCGCATGGATCAAAACCGATGATATTATGCTGCGAACCCAGCTTTTTCTCTCAAGGCCTTTAGCTCTTCACGCACGAATTTTACGCCTGAGCCGCCAGATCCTCCTGGGTTGATTAAGAGTTCCGGGGCGCCCATAAATCCCCCTTTTGATTTGATCAAGGCAATCCCAACTGTGTTTACGGGAGGAATCCTCCTAATCGAGAGGCACATTGAATTCGGTACATTGAAAATGGTCAAACAAGGTGTCCAGTTGACGTCGAACGAGGTGGATCTACAGAGGCATTGTCAGCGAAAAAGACCGAGCTTCAAATCAGGACAACCCACAACGATAATTAGATACGCTTGGATGTAGCTACTTATGGGGAACTAACAGAATCGGGGCTGTACACTATATTATTGTTCCATCCTTGTAATATCGTGACTGTGGCAATGGCGCTGCTAGCGTGGCCTGAATGACCACCACAATCGCGCGCGGCGAAGTTGGGCAGTATCTCATGATGATATGATATGAGATTGCTGAGTCTAACGTTGCGTTGAAATCTGGATATCCGTGTCGGTGTCAAGAGGTCACTCAGATGCCGAAGTCGGGTTGAGGGAATGATGGTGGTTTGTACACAGATACCGTCGTGTTAAATAGTTAAGATCTTGAAAATGAAAGTTCTCTGTATTTTAGAACCAGAATCTGGACTCTGTGTGTGGTCTTCGGAAATATAGGTAGTGGAAGTCTAGTACCGTAGCTTCATGCGCTCAACGCAGTGGAGGCTATTTTACTTTGCAAGAAGAATGATCAGCAGAACTTCATGGGCTGCTAAGAACAGCGCAGATGTAGCGGTTCTACGTGAAAAGCAGACGGCGCGCCTGCCTATCCACCATAGATAGTCTTAAAGTTTTCAGCGTCCCACGCCTCTTTGTAGCATGAACACGGAAAAGCCGAGTGCAGTAACCTAATAATTTATTACTCTGTCGGGGCGCTACTATGACCTTTGATAAGGACCAAAACAACGTTAGTGGCACATGGTAGCTGGTGCTCGCGCACCGTAATCGAGGATTTGCCCTTGTATGTTCCACAGCGTCCCGGTAACCCTGTAGAGCATACACTGTACCCCTATGTCTCAAGATACACAATCAGGCGCTCAAAGAATGTTCTGTGACCTGAAAACGACTTCGTCTTAGTTCAAACCGCAGATAGCAACTAGAATCAACAGAGAATCAGTGTTGAATCATGCAAAAGTTGCTTGCACTTACCTGCCTTTACAACTCATCTTCGGATTATTCAAAGTGTTTATCGATGTCAAAGACTAGAGATCCTTCATTATAATCTCCTTAGTTGACCGAACTTTCACGAGGGCTTGGGCCAACTCGAGCGTGAACTCAGGGGCCAGCTGTCGTCATCTTCGTCCAGGTCCTCCGTGTCACTGTACTCATGTATATGTCTACCAGCATATTACTCCAAGTTTGCCTTTAAGCGTGCCTTCGTAGAATCGTAGACGACTGTGGCCTCCTTACAATTGTTAAAAGAGATCTTGGGGGAGCGCTCCCATGCTTGGCTTCAAGAACATGCAGACGTTCGAGAAAAGCATTCTTGGTAGCTCGATCTTGGGTCTTCTCGCGAAGACGTATAGATGGCATAACTCTATATATGCGATGTGGAGTAATTTCCCCTTGGTCTTCGTTTGCATCTGCGGGGAGTTCAGACACCGTTGGTAGTTTTCGGACTGAGAGCGTCAGTTGAGGCTATCGGGTCCATCTTAAAGCAACTTAGATACCTGCATACCGTTTGAAATGTAGATATTGGTTTACAGTCCCAGGGTAATCTTCAATAGGTTGACCTCGCCGCTGTAACCTTCCGCTCAGATTCTTTCAATGCCGTTGAAGAACGAACTACGGCGGGACAAGATGCTGGAAAGTAAGAACGTTTCCTGCTTATCGGTTGGACCAACCTTCAGAGTTACGACCTCGCCAAAACTATTTGTCGCACGTTAGCGAGCCCAGCGACATAAATTAGGTGACGTACTCAAAGCTTTCTGCCCTCCCGCGCGAGAATCCCAGGCGCTGCATGATAGATGGAGCAACTGTCTGTGTCTGTGTGACGGTCGAATTTAAAGGCGCGCGTGAGGTTTTTATGAGGGGCGCGTAAGGTTGAAGTAGAAGCAGAATCGGACAAGAAACCGCAGATGAAGGTGAGGTCTGTGGGGCACCTTTAAGCCCTGAAATCAATTGCCGGGCATAATTTGTATTATGCTGACAGACATCCCAAGTATCTTGCGACTCCGTGTACTCTTGCAAAGGTTTGTGTATGCAGATCTACCCGTCCATCATAACTAAACAAATTCCCAGTCTTCACCGTTCAGCTTACCATTGTAGAAGTCGCTAAAGTAGGCAATGCATCGGACCAGCCGTCTTCGTTCTCCTCAGCCCCTAGTTAAAGCGTTGCATTCCCCCCTGCCATGCCACTGCTCCAATAACACCTTGGCTTTGCCAAGGTTGATTTTCCCCTACTGACCAGTGGAATATGACTGTACTTCTTGCTGTAGCGATTCTACGTGCATGCTTTGGGTTGGTGGCTCTTGACCCGCAGAGCAGACCTGAAACCCTCGACATCCTCGATCTCCTCTACCCATCCATTCCCCTGCCCGCGATCAAGTTTGATCTTTATATCATCCTTCTGCAACAATTCTTCGAAAGGAATGATCATTTGTAGGCCGTTCGTCCCACATGTTGATTCCCAGCATTTGAAAGACGGCAGATAACGCTGGACCCACGTCACAAGATTTGCATATGCTCTCCCAACATCCTCGCTTCTGCAGTCTTCGTGCGGTACAATGGTCAGTGAGCACGCTGTGACATGCACCCTTGCGAAAAAACTGAAACGTGGAGGTATAAAGTCAGCTAAGACAGCTCTATTTCGTGTTGTCCTAGTTCTTTCGTGTTACCAGGACAGGTAATACAACAGCCAATCATAAGACAAATCCAGTTCATACCCGGGCGTTACGTACCCGACAACCTTATGAAGAACCTCTGCGTAGCATACGCCTGGTACCTCCCTCCTCGGACACGGGCC
>JAFKAK010000066.1:0-10264 GCA_019914995.1 Acanthochlamys bracteata
GGAACTGAGCCATTCTCCTATTCAGGGTTAGTCCTTGCGTTGCAGCCAGCGCGCATGACAGAAATGGCCTTCTCGGTGCCAAGGCATCGCAGACCTCCCACACACCTGCTGCGGCAGTCGGTGATTAAAAGCGTGCTGTGTTGACGCCGGGCACTCACTTGCAGCCAGATCGCATGTCTCAATGCGCGTAGTGCCTCAGCACCAACGTCAAGTGCTCCCGGTCCCGCACTTGTCTAGAGATCCTGGGTATCGACTTAGGCACCCTGGCCAACGCCGAATCAAGTAATCCCGCTCAAATGATAAACAGCGTGCTTGTTGGATGCAGTTATTTTGCAGATGACTTACTTCCCAGACTTCTTTTCCTAACCAAGCTACGGACACTCAGGAGCAAACTGAATTCAAGTGGGGTCCTTCACTCTGAGAATTCATGGAAACCATGAAGTGCAAGGGCCCACAACATTCGCGATTCGCCGTGATGCTAATGAATGAAATGAATGTACAGTGACTTCTTGATGCCTTAGGCCTTCAATACAGATGGGATCTGCCACATGGTCTGTAAAGCACTGGTCCCGTGCGTTCGTGTTTCTTTGAACGCGCCACGATTGTCGTGCAGGATGTATAGACGTAAAGTTCAGACCTCCCACTAGTTGTGCCTTTTCTCTTGACGAAAGCGGAGAACTGAAGATGAGGCTCGAAAATGACCCGAATATGGCGATAGTAATATGTCTAACATCTCTTCCAGAGGCATTGGTTGACAATGATAGTCAAATCACAAGACCCTCATGGGGTCATCTTGTGCTGCACATCAATACCTCCGGAACAGCGTGTATGTCCTCTTACCTGGAAGTAGATCAAACCACTCTTGTATGCCGTCAGACAGACTTTTACACATAGCTGAGCAGATGGGCGCTATTCACAATTTGACCTAACCTCTGATATTACTCATTTTGGTTGTCAGCTACCACAGATACACAAAATATAAATACGTTGCAAAAGAGAGGCCTGATGTCAAAAGTCATACCAGAATGGATTGGGTAGTGCGCGAGGCGGGGTCAGGGGACGACATTGACGTGACCGCTCCTAGAGGAACAATACCGGGCACCGCCTTTTCCATAACGCGTAATAGTATCACAGGATTCGATGATTTGTAAACTTTATCTTCTTTCTCTGATACAGCAGCTAAAAAAGTCGCAGTAGCATACCGACAGCGTCTCGCTGAAACAATTGAACAACACGGTGCGGAGTATTCTGGCGTCTCACCAAACAAGTAACTCATCTGATTGTCCCGCGCGGCCGGAGGGCAAGAAGTACAGCTACTGCACTTCAATGGAAAGTCAAGGTTGTTTCAAGTGGCTGCGCGACAGCGTACAGAGGCATGACTCTAGATGAGTCGGCGTACGACCCTCTAAAGCCGGAGGAAGAGCAGGGAAAGGAGCTTGGGATGACTGGACGGCACGCCACAGGCCGGCCTGATAAGCGGATGCGAGACGAGGACAACAGTCTGCAGTAATGGAGCCAGACCGCCGAAGTTGCGACGAACTGCAGTGCAAAACTTAGTAGTCAGAACGGAAGTATCTGGCAAGACATTGCATCACACTCATCAACTCACGAACCCGAAAAGGCGGAGGTCAGTGGGAGGATATTCTGGAAATGTGCCGCTTAGTGTCACGGCCGAAAACAAATCCGAGGCGGGACAACTACCAAGCCAGCCATGGCGCTCCCATTATCGAGCATAGCCACAACGATGTGAGCAATACCACGATTTTCGCAGGTCAGGTAGTGTATGTTCATGGCTTCGACCGCAAAAGGTATTGTAATTTCAGAGCTTCACAAGAACGGTGGCTGACCCAAACAGACTGCTATTTGAAACCCACCTGTACGCCAGCGCCGCGCTGTGCCGCAATTTGCCGGACTTGGAAGTGCAACCGTTAGAGAGGATCTTGAACGAGGTTTCATGGTCCTGCCAGATGACACATGTCTTCAATAAGCTTTCTGATTTTGTAGAATCTGCACAAAAACTTCTCAAAGTGACAAATTGGTGGGTTGAAAGTGTCTACATCGCAGGCGCTGGTCGATCCATGTCTGGATACTCTGTGCAAACCTTTTCCCGAAATGCCCGCTCGATGGTGAGCCTACGATCATTTGCGCCTAGTGGATTAACTAATTGGATGTAGGCTTTCATGGTATGACGATTGCCTCTACCGCCTAGCTGGAATCGATTTGCTGCATGTTTCAAAGGCTGTATGAATCTTCTGGGTAAGGTTATCAATACCATCGGGTGAGCCGAGGCTAAGAAGGCACCAGGTGCACAGTATGAAGAATACCTGAAAAGGTCGACATCGATGTTAATCTGCAATCTTTCACAAGCAAACAAGATAAGCTAAAACTTGCAAGCGAGCACAATATCCCAATCGTTTCACTCGACTGGCTGCTTCCCGCTCAATCAGAAGCAGCCTGGCGGAAAACCCTATACAGAATATCTCATACGGCCTCGCTTAGAACACGAGCCAGTGAGGCAGGCAAGATAGACTTGGGGAAGAATCTTCTCAAAGGTGACGCTCAGCTACAAAACTTCAAGACAATAAACCAGTCTCAGAAGCGGCCTAAGCAACAGGTGTTGCAATCAGCGAACAAGCAGGCAAGCTGTACCGGAGGTGCAAAAGGCTCCCAGCCAAAGGGGAACAGAACGACGCGTCAGAAGCCCTGACAGCTCAAATGATTCCAACAAACCAAACAACCCCCAGCCTGCCTTTCTTGAGACTCATTTGTCATCCCGTCCCCCAACCCTCAAGAGCTAGTCTCGTTAATTCCCCTCGCCCCCCTGCTCCGCTTCGTCTAATCTAAGCCAAATCTCAAGGACGCTCCACCCTCTGGTTATGCTTTGAGACCGCCTCCATCACCGCGAAACCGCCCCTTCACCCCCGTCAAAACCAGACCTGACAGATACAATTGCTGCTCTTCTTGCGCAAAAACAAGCCTCCCGTTCCGCGTCTGCAGGCGTACAGGGGCATCGCCAGTGGACACCGGGAGACGAACCGGCAGCGTCGAAGAAAGGGTTTGTTAGGCCGTGCTCCTTCACTACACTCTAATCGAACTCCAACCCCATCCACGATTGACGCTGAATTCAGAAGACAGGCTGGCGTGGCAGATGGAGGACAACAGGTGTCATCACCAGGAAAACGAAGAAATGCCTCCGCAGACACAGCTCGTGTACAGGATCCCAATGCTCGAAGGGCCAGAGATGCGTTATTGCGAAAAATGGGAGGATGGTTGAAGCGTGAAAGGGCACAGATTGGTATGGTGAAAAGACTTGGAATCTGCTGGTAGGTTTGACGTTGGCACCAACAACCGGAGTGGCAGGCGCAGACGATAACCTTTCGTGGTCCCGTATGCAATGGATGCATTGGCGGGTTATGATTGATATGCTGGCGTGAAGGGCTCGGCGTTTTCTTTTGCACGTTCTGGTCATGTAAAGTACGTCATTCCGGTCCGTGTGATTACTTGCATATAATGGCGTAATTTTAGTCCTATAAAGAAGATGAAATGACTAATATACTATTTTAAAAATCTATTTTATGCTGAATTACGGTAGTGGCAGGAAGATTTAAATAACTATCAAGCCTCCGCAAACAGCTAGCTGCAAACATCTCTAACCCCAGGCCCGACCGAGAATAGTTGGACAAAGTGAACAGGTCGCCGAAGCTATTTTATACGCTACTTCACATGTTCGTCACGTGTGTGCCAGCAAAAAGCGGAAAGTAGTATTGCTACTGTCGTCAGCTCCTCGACCTATCAGACTCCATGAAACTCTGCTTCTTCGAACAGTTGCAAGATTTGTACAAATTTCATCCCTGGGTGTTTTGAAAACTTCATGGGGTGTCTGAAAAAGTGATATTATAATTACAGACCTACATTTGCTTTATTGCATTAAACGATCAAACAAAACCCCGTAAACAGTATTCAAGCAGGGAGCTGGTGCCGGCAGTCGTAGTCGAAATCATATTTTCCTGCAATTTCACTTACGAGCAATGGCAAGTCACACAGTATGAGAGATCAAACATAAAGATTGCCAAAAAGTGCAAATTAGAGAACATTCACAGCATATATACGTTGACAGCTATTTTACAATAAGGCCTAGAGGCCCAGGAACGACTTCCATATCGACAGGAACGAGACAACATATTGACATATTTGGCTGGAGTTTATAAGTTAATCATAGACAGAGAATCAAAAGCGCGGGCTGTAGGACGCTTTCGGAGACAACCCCGCGCTGTGTACTCTTGCGTGCTTGTCTGGGACAGCTGGTCAAGCAGCAGCTGCTCAGCGGCAGTAGGCTCAGCATTGAGCGACTTGCGAGGTAGATGGAGTGGCCTCGGCACGCTTCGCGGGGTCCCGGTCTTGGTCGCCCAGTATGCTTGTGAGCGGACTCGACGCTGGACGTTCTTGTAGCCCTCGAGACCGATGAAGAAATTGACTTTGTCCTGGATCGCCTGCGGCGGGGCGGCCCATTCGTGCAGCCAGATCGGCGTCCGAAGCTGACGGCGCGATATCGGGGCTCCATGGGATCGATAAATGGGTCTTCTCATCGTAGTTGAGTCAGACAGAACGGTGACGTTGAAAGCCGCCAGCATCTCGTGGTCTTCGTGGATCAGGTTGGCGGTGGAACATATACAGCCCGTCCCATAGCGCGTAGCGAAGCAGCAACCTCAGCGTTTCGGAAGTGTCAAGCCACGGCTGGCGGCATCCTTGAGGGCGACTTTCTCGTATGGCATCACGGCACCACGGCCGCTGTGTGAGAGACGATCTGCAGGTCGACGCGAGATGAATGTGGATCAGGTGAGACCAGCCGCCACCACCATTCTCAAGCGCCACTTTGCTGGCTCCTCAGGGTGGTTTGCAGGACACGTTGGTGACATCAGACCAGACTACTCCGTTGATTTCCACTGGCCGTTGCCGCGTCTCGAAGCGGAAGTCGTACTCCAATAGGTGCATGTGCAGGCGGGAAGGGCACGTCGCGCAGTTTAGCAGGAAGACCGTTAGGAAGGTTGTTGGTGTTGTCAGGACGGTTGAGCCAACACGAAAGCGCATGACTTGGTCAGTCATGGCGTAGTCCTCGTCAGCACCAACGTCGCGGCTGTTGCAGTGACATTCTTGCCAGCGTACGCAGAAGAGTCGTCGATAACTTCCCAGCGTTCGGCCGCCCGGAAATGTAGAGATCTTTAGTCTGTACAGGATTGAGGCTGGGAGGCCAGCATCAGGCGAAGACGGTGAATGGGACTTGGTGCTACCATCCACTTCGATACAGCTGGAATGTTCGTAATACCTGTATTAAGAAGCGAAGCCCTGTACTTTCTGGGCTCGAGAAAGCTTGGTGGAAGGGCCATGGTTGGCCGTTAACATGGATCACGTCGCCATAAACACTCACGCGTTCGTTGTTCGCCTCAGGATCCCAGAGTGTGCCATCAGGGTTATAGCGCTTAGATGCCAGAGCGTGGCAGGTCGTATTGCAGAAGGCAGGCCAGGCATCCTCTTCAGCATCTGAGAGAATGCCAAAAGCCAGCTTGACCGTAATAAGCGTTCTCAGCCGTGTGATCGACCGCATGGTCCTGCCGTTACATTAGCATAGCCTCAATCTGCCTCTGCCTCGAGCCAAAACCGTGATACCACAAACTACGGGCATTTTGCCCTATTAGGATAGTAATAGTCAACTGCTCTCCGACCTGGTAATGTCATCGGCCCAACCATCAAATGGAGGCACGACTGTGGAACCGTGAAGATGGACTGAGTTTTGCCCCAGTCGCCGTGATTAATAAACGAACGACAGCTTCACGGCCTTGGCGCATACGGAAAGTAGGCCCTGGGCTGAGCACCGTTGTATCCTACAAGACGAAGCAGGCCCAGATTTGGATATACCCGCTGTCAGCGGTTTTGATGTCAATCTCGTAGTAGTCGATGGGTGAGCCGTCCGAATTAGTAAAAATACTGATGCCGTTAAACAGATTTCCGAGGGGAATGCGAAAGCATACTCACCCGGAGGAAGACTGCATCTGCAGCAGAGGGAGGGGCAGAAGACAAGTTTGGGTAAAGCTGGACTAGCCATGGCCGTACTTCACTTTGAGCCAGGGCAATGTCTGCTGAGCTGCGTCAACAGGGCTGGATTTGCGAGGTAGTGCCTGCAAAGTAAAGCGACAGCGGCAGGCCAGGAAGGGCGAAGAGACATTGTCAAGCTCGACTCAGCTTTGGTTGGCTCACCAGGACTTGGCTGGTGTGCTTGTGCCTGAAGATGACTGGATCTAAGGACCTTGGCATATTTATATCTCTAATCCAGACACCCTCGTTTAGATGCCGCCGCAATATGTGATGCCGTTGGGTGCAAAGCCAAGCTGAAGAAGACGCGCAAGCTCATCGCCTTCTTCTCAGGGTGAATTATTGATCTTTCCTTTTTTCATCGGTCCAAGGTCTAAGACGTCCAGAACCACGAGTCCGTGGGGAAACAGGAACAACAGTTCGAGGATCCCGAGTGAAGCTCTTTGCCGAGGCGAAGCAACAGTCCCATTAGATCGTAGGCAGAGTTTGCAACTGCTTGGTGCAACGATACAAGCTGTGGCTGCAGCCAAAGCTCAGCAGAACATCTTGGCAGTTCAGGAACTTGTATTCAAGTAATAGCATGCGCGTCTGGCCAACGGATGTGGCGAAGACAGCAGTCATTCGAAGAGTTGCCGCAGCTAGTTGACTCACGTTCAACATTATAGCAAGCGGCTAATCAGCCAAGCACTCCTTCAATATTTCAGAGGCTGTACAGGGCATTTCCGCCATATTTGATGCAAGGCTGCAGCCAAGTGATTGTTCTTAAGCTTCGGTGTCATCCCAACAAGCTTTAGGGGTCTTGGCGACCCCAGCCGCCAAGTTAGATGATCTAGTACCAGGAGACAAATCAGATCAGTGAATGGCAGAATTAATGGAGCATGCTTCGCTATGCGGCCACGTCTTTGGTATACCAATGAAGTAATCGTTCTAAGCGGACCCCGGCCGATACTGGCCAGAAGGCCATTCGTCGGAATCGTTCGTCTCGGTGTGCGTATCATCCGCGGACTATCAACGTTCTATTTTGCCGAAGTGATGGTTTTCCTGACGGTATACTGAGTGCCAGATTAGCTAAGCTTGGTGCTGATGGTCTTTAACGAAAGTCAGCTATCACCACCAGATTGGCTCTTTCGCGCTAGCATGCCGGTCAACCGTCCATCGCAGCGGAAAGCGGACAAAAAGTGCGCCAATAGTCTCCGTCGCGGTCTCACGCGCAGGCGCAGTTTGGACGGTGAAGGTGAGTTCACATGACATGGTAAGCGGCACCAGGTGTGCAGTCAAGCTTTTGTTCACCATGTGGCTCTCGCGCCCGGGCTTTATGCCGAATGCGTCAAAAACAAAGTAGTGGAAAGGCGATTTCAAAGGGGGCAACAGATGTGCAGTGATGTCTCGCGAAGCCTCGGACAGCGGATGCCAAGGGATATTAGTTCGACTAATCATCATTTCGACCGCGCCAGGCTTTTAGCGAGACCAGGGGACTCTCGAAAGGGTCCGATGGAGCGTGACCCTAGGCGATAAAGGCACACATTCTGTCAGCGGTCAGCGGATGCCGGGCGTTTTCCGTAGGCTGTCTTCGCCAACAAATTTCCGCAGTGGTTCCGCCAAGTCAGCGCCTCACGGCTTAGTCGACCGTCGCGCCAATGCTTGTCGCAAACTGGGGCGCATGCATAAGCTCGTGTTGAGTGGATGTCACGATCCGGGCATGTAGCTGAACCCAGCAACAAGGCCTCGTGGTACACGTGCAGATGCGCTTGGGTTGGCTCGGAAAAGCCATCTGCCCGATGCCATTTCTCCCATATTCCATATGGCTGACCATTTATCGGTTTGCGAGACCTCAGGGCTGCAACATGGCAGTCATCGCCCACACATTCAACTCTCACAATCCTCACAGCTCACCCCTACAGCTCTTTAGAACTCCGTCTCCCTCTGCTTCTTGCGATACGGCAAGTGTGGTTCCACAGAGGCTGGCTTCAGCCGCCAGGTGCGCGCAGATACGAGTCAGCAACACAACAAACATGGGGCTACCAGATGGCGGGT
Source organism: Acanthochlamys bracteata (assembly GCA_019914995.1). Classification (NCBI taxonomy): domain Eukaryota; kingdom Viridiplantae; phylum Streptophyta; class Magnoliopsida; order Pandanales; family Velloziaceae; genus Acanthochlamys; species Acanthochlamys bracteata. The sequence goes on from JAFKAK010000066.1 coordinate 8,122, forward strand.
CTCAAGCGTCTTCCAAGGTGGTGTCGTTGCTTTTGCCATTGCGTATACCTCTTGGCATCAAAATGGCCGAAATGTTGGATGCCAATCAAAGTACCTCCAACTGAATGTGGGTAGACACCTGCTTTAAATCAGCAGATTTTGCTTAGCTCAATGCAACAGCGGCTCGTTATTTCAAGCCACACCTGCAGGCACCAAGCTTCGACAAGCCCTACGTATATTGAATCCCGGAACCGGGATGAGTCATAACTGCCGACGTGCGACAAGTCAAGGAGGGCTATTCGTGTTAGGTAACAGATTCGTTGCGTACACCTTGGTTCAACTTTGATAGTTACATTTGCATGTTTTTTTCGGATAAAACAGCCCTCGTGTCTCTCCGATCCAAGCAGCTCTCTGTCTGATTTACCTCCCTCAAACACCTGCAGGCAGCTCAGCTCTCTTCTTGCCCTCCGTTCTTCCACTTGCAAGAAATTTTACAATGATTCCAATAGATCAATCAGCCTCTAGCAGGTTTCTGAATGCTCACTTAGATCTCTTTCCTTCTACATATCACTGGGAAGACATGTATACCAGTGATTCAAGGTATAAAGTATACTGTTCTCTTGTTCTCTGTCACTCGACGGCTCGATTTCTTCACTTTTACAACATGGTCATGCCACCAGGTGGCATACAGTACTATAAGCCCAGGCTTGGCTGAACCTGGAGATTACACAAACTATCAGGTCTGACTCCAAGTGTCACAGTGTAATAGCTCCCGCTAGGAGTCTCTCTAGCCTTTGCTGCCCAAGGGTTTCTCGAGCCACTACCCACTCGATTCTACAGGTAATCAAGCTTGTTCTCTGTAATTGAACAATACATTGGGCGTGTGCTCGGTCAGCTTTAGCTGACCTTTTTAAACCCCAAAGGCTGGCACAAAGACCTCAGCAATATCTACTAGCTCAAACAGCTACACAAAAATGGATATGAGACAGTTTCTTTCAAGATAATTTTCTTTCGTATACCTAAAGGGTCAGCCATGGGGCGACCTGGAAACAGCCTCGTGTGATCGCGATGCGTCTTGTTGTTGTGAGTTTTGCTGTTCGATCATACATAAGTTCAGTCTACGCACGTTTTTGTAATCGCCGTGCATGGCAAAATGAAAGATTTAGCATCCGTTTGTGTCAGTTACGACTATTTTCCACCGGATAGCTGCACAGTTGACTTCATGCCACAAACAATACATTGAAATCTAACTTATATGATTCAAACCATCCCTTAGTATGTAAAGCTTGTTCACGCTGATCTTGACTTTATTTAACGGCTTTCTATTCAGTTGGAGCAATCCGCTCATGCTTTGGCTGACTATCCAACATCAAGCTCAGACGCAGCATCTCTAAGAGCGCTTGTGTTTGAGGCTTAGCATGCTTTGTTTCATTGCGGCTCCGTGCGTACAGTCAGCCCAACACGTTGTTACACTGCTCCGGAACACTTGCTGTCCGATATTTTCGAATCCCAGAATTTCAGGATTAAGGCTAGCTGCGTTCAGCGATTTTTCGTGCTCGTATTGATCACTGCATTGGGAATTATTGTTTGATGGTGCTCATGCTGACTGCTAAACAACATCTAGGGGTGCAAACATCTCCCCGCGCTCTGCTGCTTCAGTGTAGGTATGGCAGTTTTACATCTAGAAAAACAGCTTGTCTGAGGCTCGTATGCAGACACGGTATAAGTCTACTTCTCCATGTGGTGAAAAAGTAGGAGCATCATCTTCACAGACCAGACTCTGTATAGAAATCTGCTCCCACTTCTTCAATTTTCTGTCATTAGCATATCTATTATAATCCCAGTATTAATACCACAGGTATCACAATATCTTTAAACGTTACAACTGCATCCACAAACATCATACCGGTTCACATTCATGTGTGCGACTTGCCAGGCCAATCCAGCACCTTCGGCACACACTGATTTTATCGCCAGCTCACCCCTTATCTCCTTCTCTGCCAGCCCTTGGCATTCCGCCTTGCCTGCGACGCAGGCTAAACCCAAACAGAGGCCAGCGTCAACTGACGCGTTCAAATATTCAGGTCCCATTCGCGCTAACGCCGATGCTGCCATGTATGTTGCCTGCATCTTGCTCCCTAAATTCAGCCATCTAAGTCATATT
>JAFKAK010000067.1:0-10556 GCA_019914995.1 Acanthochlamys bracteata
TGACTGAACTGTAGGAATTCTCACACCAGCTTAGATGAGGCGGGTGAGTACCTTGTGCCAAGCTCCAACGACTAGGGGCAGAAAGATTGATCAACGGTTTCAGATGACGACCAATGTGGCATTTCCGGTGTAGAGACACACTTGCTATGTTTTTGCTGAGGGTGAGCATGCGCCGAAATGTCACGCGCCACCACGCTCACGGATGTAGATGAGGTGGTCAACAAGGATATACAGAGAGCTGGTAACAAGGACAAATGAGCTCTCTTAACTTGTTGAATAGCCGCTGGGATAGTGATTAACAGCTCGTGGATAGCTCGAAGACGACGAAACTGTCCGCACAAGCAGCAATGAGGTTCAGGACACCAAGTTCTTCGCGCTGAGGCTACTTCTAATGGATCACACACACATTCGCATGCGGATCGCAACCGAGCAGAGAATCACAACCAGAAGGACGACCAAAACCGGACGGGAGTCGTATCCAGCAGTTTCTAATCGTCCTGACGCTGACGAACAAGCGCAAACGCGGAACACTGTGAACATGAGTGCAGCCAAAGCTGAGAAGAAGCGCTGAGCTCTCAGAATTTTTGACGCCTCGAGTTCTACAGTCTTTCGCTTCCGCTTGATGAGAGGACGAAGCTATGGACAATGACGGTGGGGAACCCATTGTAAACAGCAGAAACACTGGCTTACAAGTTGCAGACATTACTCGAGTTCTTCATATAAGTGTCGGCCACGCCAAAAACGATGCTTTTCAGGAGATGCCACTGTGCACGAATCCCCAAAAAGTGGCCTGATGTACAACGCCGACAGTCCCTGCTTTCCAAAGGCCGTCACCACGAGGGGGAGACGCCATTACCCTATGAATGAGCCGGGGAAGTGGTAGGAACATGGTGTGTTGGCGAAAAGTTCAGGTGGCAGTCTCAACTGCAATACTTCAACAGTTGAACACTCTCGGCCTTGTAGTGTCGATCCGGGGTAACGCAGCAAACTCAGAATGAAGTCCTAGTAATGGAGTTGATCCCTCCTAGAGCAAATACTCTCTCGCACGACGCCGACCGTACTCTCCACAATCAGATCAATCAGACCGTCCTCGACGCTCCAGCCATACCCACCTGGATTGCTGAGCCGCTATCACAGCGCGCTGCTATCAACTGATTATGCCTTTGCGCCAGCGTTTCGCACGAGGGCTACTCCCGTGGTTTCTCCACTGGCTACGCCGTGCTCGAGGACTGTTGCTATAATACTCACTTCTTGTCAGAGAGGTACTAACACGAGCTGGGCAGCGTCTACATTACACTGGGAGACGGACTTAAGCAGGAGGTCGGTACGAACAGCTCCGTCCGGCCTTCCGGCAGGATTTAGGGGGCACCCATACACGTTCCAAGTATCTTCCTTGTCGATTTTAGTCGACAGAAGGCAGGTCTTCCGTCGCTTTGAGAGATACAAAGGGTGTCCACAGGGTATTTGTAAAAGATGCGTGGAAAGAAAGGATACGCTTGAGGAGAAGGTTAGAATAATCAGAGACACTGGTATAGACAAGGATAAAAGGAAAATAGGCTGCACAAGCGGTGGTAGAGCATAATTTTTTGGAGAGGTGTTTTTTTGCACACTGTTTGCAGCACTGGCGTTTTCTTCTGAATATCCGCCCAACCCCAAATTGATCATACATCACTGATACTCTTTCACAGACACACCAAATCACACACTTACTTTCCAAAATTGTCATTCAATTACGGCCTTGGGCCCACACATGTTTGAACTCCAAAACAAAGCCATTTCGGCCTCAGGCCTACGCCGAACTCCCCAAACCCAACCACCAAGCGGGAATGGCCTCCGGGCCCAATCACGCCGCCAGATCTCCTTCCCTTCACTGCTTCACCCTTTCTCCCAGTTGATCATCCAGCTGGCAAAAGGCCAGCTAATGTCCACGTCCTGGGAGTCGGAGTTCCACAAAGCTCCTTCTGATGAAGAGCGAGGAGAACCACTCCACGCGCTATGACACTGGTTAGTATATATATAACGCAGTAGGATAGGCGAATAGGACGTAGATCTGGCTCTGTGATAGGAGCTGAGGTGCACCAGGGCAGGATAGATCAAAGCTGGTGTAGAGGGAAAGAGTCACATACCGTCGTCCCCATCCCATTGGGCCTTCTCGACCTCGTGCTGGTGTCCTAGATGAAGCGCCTATACACTCATTAGCATGGCCCTACAATCTTGGAACCGTTCCATGGCCTCAATACACTTCGTGTTACCCCAGGAGCCACAGCACCAACGTCGCCAGACGCTAGGATATGGTCAAATCTGGGGCAACTATCCGCCTTCGAACTACAAATCCTGCGGCGGATGGTGGAGGGGACACCACTAGACATCTCGGCAGGGGTAGCTGCGGCGGAGGCAGATATGTTGACGTTGATGGCGTTGAGGATGACGAGAATAGATTACCGTGTCTGAAAGCGGATGGGATCAAGTGCTTGGTGTATGCGAACATGAGAACGTCGGATGACTACGTGGTGTTGCGTTGCAGGGAAGTTACCCGTGACGTGGGGACGAAATTTGTATACACTACGCCAAGACTATCCTATGACCACACTGGCCGCACCTATCCTATCTACCTTTGACACCTCTTGCAACGGCAAGTTACTTCACAAAACGCCTATGCCTTGTCCCACTTAGCTCCAGCCCACCCAGCTTCTACCCATCACACGCCAAACCTCACCTCACCAGAGCGCAAGTCCTCCATGCGGAAACTCTCACTTGACCTTTTGCTCACGACCCTGTTCCCATACTGACCTTTCTCTTCTTCCCATCCCACTCGACGACCACAGCGACATGGTCCGGCTCTTCCCACATCAAGCGAGTACTTCGCGTGCATGGCGCCGTGTTTGCCCTGGAAGCGGGCGTTACGCAGACTGACAATGTCGCCTGGGCGAATCATCGTACTGCTGCGCGCTCGCATTCGCAAGATTGGCGTAGACGAGCGCGCCGAAGGCACGCGTGCCCACGGGTTTCAGCGCATCCTTGTACGGGCGGAGAAGCTCGTCGATGAGGCCATACGGGGTGCCGTTCCCAACGACGGTGTTCTGCTTCGACTCAACGTCTCTGGCGATGCGCACACCATACCGCTCGTGCGCTGCTTCGCTGGTCTTGACGCAGACGGCTGGGCGGCGGTTCGTGGCGCTGCCTGCCTGGACGTTCGACACAAATTTCGCCGGGAAATGCAGTGATTACAGTCTGGGAGTAGTCCATGTACAAGACGAAGACAGCTTTCTGACCGAGTTGCCGGATCTGGTTTCATCCATCTCGTACAGGATATCCTTTCGCCCTTGCACAGAAGGCGGTGGCATATTCGGCTGAGTCCACCAATGGCTTGATGCACCGAGATCGAGGTCACTCGCATAAACTCCTGGCTGGCAGATGGGCGAGACTGGTCCATAGAAGTACGACCACCCTGCATTGACCGATTGACATCCAAGGACTTCCGACCCATTGAAGGCCGCGGTTGAGACGACTCTGGCGGCGGTGGAGGTGGAGCAGCACGATCATGAGGAGGTGCGGTGCCGTCCGATCCACAAGAGGAGGCAAAGGTGCATGCTGAGGCGGAGGAGCCTGCGGCGGTGGCGGTGGGGCACGGTCGTGTGATTCCTCGGAGGCGGCGCGCGGCCAACTCGTCCTCGTCTTCCGATTCCACTTCCGTTGTTGAGAAATCGAAGGAATTGGTGGAGGCATTGAGGTGCCGAAGGAGGTGGTGGGCGGCTTGCGGTGGCGGTGGTACGGCTCTAGGTGCTGGAGGCGGTGCTCCTCGTGGAGGTGACGCGGTGTACTTATAGGGATCGTAATCATCATCGTCATATACATCACGAGTGGTTGGAGGAACTGGCGGCAACGGTGGGCGTTTCGAGGCGCGTCCATCGATGCTCTGCTCGGAGGCTGCTGCGGCGGTGGAGGTGGCACAGCACGAGGCACTGACAGGGGGAAATGATGGAGGTGCAGAAGGCGTTACTGCAGAGCGAACGGGAGTATCATCACCAGCCAATGTGCTGTCGTCGACGCTGGATTCCTGAGCATGCGACTTCTAACGCATCCCGCGCGTCGCACCAGATGCAATGTCGGTGTCATAGTCACCTCATAATCGGTTTCTCCTTCACGGTCAACCTTCCTCACGATGCTATCCATGGTGTGCTGGCGAGATGGAGGAGCACCAGTCGGCGGTGGAGGTGGAGGTGGACGACTCGCCACGCCAGGAAATGGTGGACTTCCTATTGGGACCGGCGGCATTGCACGCTTTTCGAGAGAGTCTCCAGCCATCTCATCCGATGCAAGGTAAGCTTCTTTTTTTGGTGGCAAAGCTGACGGTGTTCTAGGTGAAGTCGCCATGGAGCTGAGGCGCGTCCGAATTTTCATCCCCAGACTCAGACCCAGGACTAGGCGAGAGCGGATCGAGGATGAGGTGGTACAGATCGAGCTGCGATCATCAATCAATACCTTCCACATCTATCGTGGAGAATGAACTCACATGACAGAGGTACCGGCGAGGGGCCGCACGATCACCAGCGTGCTCTCCACCAGGCAACAGGGTGGCATGGGACGCCCTACAGAATTATTAGCGTTTCGTCCAGAAGGAATGAAGGTGAGCATTGCAAAATCCTTCTAGACATACTGCAGACGCTAACAGTCATAACATATTCCGAGTGCCCATCAGAAGCAAACATACGTCTTTGAGACGGTCTCGGAAGACGACAACTGAAAAGCGCTTGGAGGGTCTGGTGGACGCAATAACTGTCGACAGGCTTTGCGAGGAATCAAGAACTTACTCTCGGAAGGAAATTGAGGCAGCTGCTCAGCGGTCGGGGTCCGCTGTTGCCGTCATGGTCGCATCCTCGACATCAGTTAGCTCCTCTGGCTCGTAAGAGCCAGTGATAAGTGAGACCCAGCATCCTCCTTTCTACATGAAACTGCTTATTTCGGATTCAGGGCTCTTGACAGGCAGCATTCCAGGAACATACGCGCTGTTGCGGAATGGGTGATAGCCTGTCCTCGGTTGACTTCTTCTCAGGAGTCTTCTTTCTTCTTTGGTGGTAACCCCGCCCATCGGAGCACCAAGGGGGTTCATGCCGGGCATCATAGGGTTGAACACCACCCAATCGCGCCATCCTCTCCCTCAACTCCTGCTTCCTCCGGTTTCGGCATCTACTTCGTCTTCGTCCTCCTCTTCTTCATCGTTCTCGACATCCTGCTCATCTCCGACATCAGGCTCCACAGGCGCAGTGGGCGCCTTGATGGTGCTGTACCCAGAGCGCTCGTCGTCATCTTCGACGCCTGTCGAGGTGCCCTCAGCATCTTCAGTTTCGCCAGCGCCTGATTGGTCAGCATCATTTAGCGTCACTCAGGAGTTCGCGGTTGGCTTGGAGGTCAGGGGACTTCATGCCGTGTGAAGAACGTGGCGGACGAGCATGATCCATGGACCCACGCTCTCTCGGCTCGCCGCTGGCCACCTCTCAAGTAAAGGTCCTTCATTTTCATCATCTCCGCGACCATCGTGCGACTCGGTCCGCATCTTCACTGGAGCCTCTTTGACTTCTCCTGAGGACGCAGCTGCACGCTCAGCCTGTTCCTGCTGCCTTTGCAGAAGAACCATACGTTCCTTCAGACTCATGACCTTCGGTTTGCTCTTCCTCTTCGCCTTCATTTCCAGCAGTAGGACTCTGGGTGAAGAGACCTGCACGTTCGGCATTCTCCTGATCTTGCGCCCGGCGCTCAGCAATCTCAGGGTCCTCGTCACGACGATACGGCGATTCTTACTTGCGGGAGCTTCACGAGGCGGAGGAACATAGGCGTGCGGCTCGGCCCGGGCGGCCATGAAAGCTTCTTGATGAAGTTGGTCGGTGCACCAGAAGGCTTAAACGGTTGCGGAGCCGCAGTGCCTTGATTAAACATGGCCCGATCGATCACGGAAGGCGTCTGTCTTCTTGGCGATTGGCGGGAGGTGCTTCTTCACCGACGAGGCAGCAGCAGACTCAGCAGGAGCGGCTTTCGGAGCCGTTGGGGGCTCTTGCTGCGTCTCTGGAGAGATTTCATGCTGTGCGCTGAGACTGAGACAAGGGCGAAGGCTGTGATTTGGTCTGCTCGGGGATCTGGACAGGCGGCCGCTGGGTTTTCTGGGGCTCCGGCTCCTCCTGTGGCGCTGGGACAGCTTCTTGCTGCGGTATGTCAGGCGTTGGACGCCACCTGGGCTTGGGCGGCTCAATGGCGGCACTCTGGATGCACGATTGGGCCGCGGTGGTGCGACCGCTCGTACTTCTCGACGAAGTTCTTGGGAAGAGGCCCTCATGTTTGGTGCCTTGTCGTCGACGTACTCGCCCACATACCAATCGGCATCCTCCTCCTCCGTCACGCTTATGATCTGGCCCTCCGGGAAGTGTAGGTCGTCGTCGTGGGGCGACGAGTACTCGTACACCGCCTGACCTTGAAGTGCGGCATCGCGAGACAGCGCGGCGGTGGAAGGACGGTATACGGATGCTCAGAGCAGTGGGAGGAGCTCCGTTTCAAGCCGGGGTGTGAGGCTGTTCAGAGGCTGCGATGGAGGCGGCTGTCAGTAGGATGTATGCAAGCGCCAGCCGGCCGCAGCGACGTAAAAGCTAAAGCGCTGCAGGGGACGGTGGTGAGGCCCTGGGGCTTTCTTACCAGTCACTGAAGCTGCCCATGGGTGCGGGATGGCGTATGGGAAGGTTGCAGAGCTTGTGCTCGACGGTGGATTGGGAGTCTTCGTCATGCAAAGCCACAATTGAAACCGCCCCGCGCAGCGCTTAACGCACAGCTTGGCGACTAGCTCACCTACCCGCCGCCTCCAACATCATCAACCTTCTTCGCTTGCGATTGCGCCGACGGACGCGCCCTCTTCACCCGCCTGCCAACGCAACGCGATGCCGCCCCAAGTCGACAACGAAGAAGACTGTTAGTCTCCGCAAGCGACCCACCCACGGCGCGGGCCGGCACCAGCGCAACCTGCAAACCGCGGTCCACCATGCGAACGTGCTGGAACAGCGCGGCGGGTGGAGGCCGACATCGTGCGCTCCGTATGGGACCTCATAGACTTCCCACTGCGCCCGATGCCGACTCGACCCGTCCATCAGCTTCGACGCCTTCCGCTTTCGCCAGGCGGTCGTTCCTTCCAAACCCTCCGACCACGATGGCCTGATCGAAGAGCGCAACCTTGCTGGCAGGTGCGGCTACACGCTGTCCAAGACCGAAGCGGCAAAGCACCATCTATTGCGAAGAAGCAGTTCGTGTGAAACATCAAAGGGCGTGCAGATTGTGGACGGGAAGCAGCTGGAGGTGTGGTGTCCGACGACTGCGCAAAGCGGGCACTCTTCGTCAAGGTGCAGCTGAACGAAGAGCCCGCATGGCTGCGACAGGAAGCTACGGAAGCGGATCGAGCTCATGGTCGAGAACACTGAGGAACATCACAAGGCCCCTGCTGCTGCGGCTCGTTAAGGCAACGGCCGCGGTGCCGTCACCCACAGAGGAAGAGGAAGCTGCGGCGGCATGGGTAGCGCGCGACGATGCGCTCGCAGATCTCGCTGTCGAACGCGGCGAAGCCAGGTGCGTCTGAGCAAAGCTAACAAGGACCTTATTCAAGACAAGATCAAGGAGCGTGTTGCAGTTCCCGCCGGTGCCGCCTTCCACCTGCAGCAGAGCTCAGGACCATCACATATGGCTATCGAGGACATGTTCCCAAGCTGCACGTGATGCAAGAGCAGGCCGGACAAAGAATGAAGACAGTGAGGACGATGACCAAGATTGGGACAAGCATTTACCAGGGTGAAGAGTTTCGATTGAACATGCGAAAGACAACCCCACATCTCCAGCCAACGTGCCAGATGAAGAGTGCTCCTCAGTGGAGACGAAAGAAAAGTATGCGTGCCAGAAGCAACGTAGATTCATAGAATGGCGAAGCAAATAGAGAATGCATGGGTGACGCGTACCCGCCAGGACGGGGTATAGGATAGGAAGGAAACTCTGAGGACGATTGAATGTACTATCAGCAGGCGACGATATATGTAGAACAGCTGTACACTTCAGCTAATATTCAGACGCACGAATGACCGATTTCTTCGGCATGGTGGCGCTCAGCTCAGGTGAACCCATGCACGCCAAACCGGCTGCACGTTTCGCCGCGGAGGTGATGCTCCGAAGTTTGTATCGCGAACAACGCGCAGTGCACCACTTCAGCCGCCATTGTCGCCCCGCCCGCGGCTGTTGCATCGCCATGGCTCTCCGACGGCAGAGTCTGTCGCCCACGGCTAAACTGCTGCGCAATTCACGCCTCTTCTCCCTCCCGAACCCGCTCCCGCGCCCCCAGGTCGCCGAAACCTACGGCGCCGGCACTAAAAAGTTTCCGATACAGCGACGCTTCCATATCCGACATCAAGCGATTGCGACGACACCGAAATCATTGGCACGTGGAGACTGGGTCTGAAGAGGCCGCTTCCTCGCGATCACGTCTTGTCCAAACGAGCAGTCGGTGGTGAAGGTGAAGCAGCTGGACACAATCGGAACATGTTACCGATTTCGACTCGGCGGACCATGTACGGACGCGGCAGAAGTTTGAGGAGCTATCAATACCCGCGTGATGAAGGGCATGGCTGCTATGCGGACCAGGCCTTGGGGTTGCCAACGGCAGGTGCATTCGAGCGTCGGTCGGACGTGACGTATGAGGAAGACGAGGGCCTCGATGAGGCTGGCAAATCTTCAAAACCATCAGGAGAAGCATGAGAAAAATGCCGCACACAAGAAGGAAGATCCAAGTGACAAGACGTTCCTTCCATTCGAACTGCCGCAGCCCGACGCGGCCCGCCACAATGCTCGCCGCTGGAAGCATGGCGGTTCTTGGCTTCCGGAATGAGTGCCGACGAGTTCACGAAATACATGACCAAGGAGCTCATCTGTCCGGAAAGCCAGAGTTCAATGAGTGCCTACGTCATTACGCGAAGAACCAGATCTACGTGTCGCGCGCAGCAGCCTCGAGAAACATTCAACGTGCCTGATAATCCGCTAGATCTCGACCTGCAACCTGGAACAGCAGGAAAGCAAAGAATACAACTGCACAAGCCAAAGAGTGGTCCAACATCTCTGAGGAGGAAATCGATGCCCGCATCTGTGCGCCTGCAGTGAAGCCGCAAATCAATCCCCTCCAGTCAAAGCTGGTCCAAAATCTCATTGTACCGTTCCTCCGCATTCCAACTATCAAGCTCAAAGACACCTCTTACGCTGTAGATGGCAAGAGCGACGAGACGGTCAAGTACCGCTTTCGATGACGATGTTGCCTCTCTCACCCATCCTCCGCTGGTTTGGGTTACCTCCGTACAAATGCATACATGGAACAACCACCCCATACTCGGTCCACAGGGCGAGCGCGCACCAGTGAAGGCTGCGTTGTCCAATCCCGATCGGCGGCCAGAGAGACGGCGCAAGACTCGGTGTTGCAGGCTTCATCACCAATGACGAATAAAGGGCATCCACGAAGTGTTCGGCCAACATCGTCAATCACGATCCTGCATACGAGATCGATATTCACACCGAAGGCGGCGCCAAGATCAACGTTCTACCGCGCTTTGGATCCGTCACCAACGATGGTCGCATCTATCATCCTAGACCGTTCTGTCGGCGCAGAGGTCCAGGTGCCAATGGTGCGCTGGAAGACCGACCACCGGTGCGGACAGCCACGGAAGAAAGTCCATCAGACATGTTGATGAACTTGTCTCAGATGGGGAGGAGTGGTACAGAGCTCGATGAAAGAGTCCGCAAGCGCAACAGTTTATGCAAAAAACAGGACCCCAACGCCAACCCTTTCTACAGTGGGTGCGTTCAAGGCTTGCCCCTGGCGGAAAAGACGGTGCTTTGGAGAGGAGGGCGTGGAAGAAGCGATAAGAGGGGAGAATGAGAGGAGGTAGAAGGACGCATTGTTGTTAAGCACGATAAAGGAAAGAAGAGTTGTTGCTTGTACATGTATGGCAATAGGCATTGTATACCACTGATTCTCTTTGTGCCGATAGACCTGTTCCCAACGATCACATGAGGCGAGAAATACGCGGAATGTTGGTCTCTCTTCACCGAGGATCCGCATAGCGAGTTGCGCTGTCGCGCTTTTCACCACTCACCTTCACCACGCCCTTTCCACTCTGATCAGACAACGTGTGCGGTTTCTTCGCCCAATGTATCGCGGAGCACGCGGTCGCCACGTTTTCAACCTTCCCATACGCAGCTGCGGCTCAACCTCGATAACTGCCTTCCTACTGGCAGGACCCGACGCCCAGCGAGTCGCCCAACGCAGCTCCTTACTTTCCCTCTTGCTGGTGCTGGCTTATCCCACATGATGACCGGGCGACATCATCACATCGGCAACTCCGCGAAGCTTTCGCGCGCCCGGAGCGCCGGATCTCGCGTTTGACAAATCGCCTCGCGGACTTTGATACTAGCAAGGCTGTTCTTTTTACGCTTTTTTCGATCTAAAAAAGGCAATCCGGTGCGGTGAGTAATTTCCCGAATCTTCTTGAAAT
>JAFKAK010000068.1:0-10098 GCA_019914995.1 Acanthochlamys bracteata
TATTAAATACCTTAAGCTAAGCTCTCTTTATTTAACGTAATTACTATAAACATAGGTGTAATAGAAGGTATTATACAATTTATAAAAGGTAAAATATAGTAGGTAAAACTCTAAGTAATAGTACTATAAGTAGAATACGCTATATATATAAACGTAAAAGCATATAAAAAATTATAAAGTAGATAGTAAACTTATAGTTATAGATTTCCTAGACGTAATTACTTATAAAAGTACCTAAATGGCCTAATACTAACACACTAATAATATAAGATAAAGTATTTTTAAATAAATAAGCGCTACCTAAGTAATATAAAAAGAATCTTCTTATCGCAACTAAATATGCGCGTGTTGGGATTTACTTAAGCACCTAGAAGTATATATAACACAAGTAGATAGAGCACTATATTAAAAGAGGATAGTTTAAAAAGATTATTTTAGTTAAAAAAAAAAGGGCTACCCTTATAAGGAAGAATTACACTACTAGCTATTACTTAATTATAAAGTGCCTTTAAACTGCTATAACTGGTGCGTGCATTAGAGCGCCTATTACGCTTATAGATAAGATAAAGAAAATATTCTAGCTTATTTTTACTTTACTAGAGTACAGCAAACTACGTATTATAATAAAGAAAAAGGATAAATAAATACTAATACTCTAGTTACTAAAGGGCTACTAAGGTTAAATTTCTAATAATATCCTACTATATTAATTAATTCTATACTTTTTTATCACAAAGCAAGCTCTAGCATTTACTCTATAATAGATTTTAACGCTTATTTACTCTTTAAAAGTATAATTCTTTAATAATAGTGCTACGATTTGCTTATAAATAATAAAATAATAATTATACTTAGGCATTTACGTTAAGTCTAATACGCTTAAAACTATAGAGGTAGGTACCTAGGTGTATCTAATTAGTAGGCAAGGCACTAGAGTAATTAAGGAAAAATATTAAATAGTGTTAATAGTAAGTGCACTAATTTTACACTACTAAACATTACTATTATAAAAGTTTTCTACCTAAATATAGTGTTAGAAACTTAAGAGGGAAAAGGTGTATAGTACTTAGATTTAGATAATACTTTATATATTAGAACACTAGAAAATAATATTATTATTTTAATGCTTAGGCGTAAATATAATCTTACTTTTTATTAAATATAAGCTACTTACCTTTTATTTTATAAATTATAAGCATAATATTTACCTACTATAAGTTCTTTCCTATTCAGCATCCTAGAATAGATTGTATTTTATAGCACTAATAATTAGGCCACCTAGGAAAAAGTATTTAAGGCTCTAGTATAAAAAAAGTGTAGAACGTTTAAATTACTAGTATTTTATAAATAGAGTGTGAGCACTATGCTATTATATATATAACTTAGGTTTATCTTTAAAAAGGCTAAAGGAGTATTTCCTATCTATACTAGAGAGTCTTATAGGAATTATTTAACTATTTAAATAAAAACTAAAGTAAGCGCTAGGTAACCAGTTATTAAAGTGTATAATTTTTAGTAGTAAACTATATATTTTTACTTTATATAAAGTCATAGAAAGATACTATATATTAAAAAACCTAGTAATCTAGTTATATTTTCCTATATAAAGCTCTAATTATAAAGATTTTTAGGATAATAACGTTTGTAATGTGCCAATAGAAAAGGACTAGAGTATTTTAATAAGTAGGTAGGGAGTAGGGGTATTAATATTAAGACGCCTCCTACTATATATACATAAACTAAATAGTATAGGTAATATAAGTAGGTTAGGAAAGTTATTACCTTAATTTAAAAAATAATTAGCGTAAACCTGCTAGAGAAGCTTCTAGCCTAAGGTTATAATAGCTAGCGCGTATTTATTAATATAAGCCCTTTACTAAAGTATAATATGCAATTCCTAAATAGGGTATTAGACTTATAGTTTACGTAGACCTTTAGGTGGTATTAACCTAAGTAGGTAAAGGCTTAATTAGCTAATCTATAACTAGATTAGAGTGGTATATATGTATATAGCTACTTATGCGTACCCTTTAAATAGGAGTAAGTAACTAGACGTAATAGGAAGCTTTAAAGTAAAGCCTTAAGGCTATATTAGATATTTAGTTGGCTATAAAAAAGCCTCTAATATCTATAAATATAGATACCTATACTTAATTATATTATTATAATGCGTATATTATGTTTAATAAAATATTTCTATAAAGATAAAGAATAATTCTAGTATTTTAAAGAAAAAGCTAAAGAACTAGCAATATGCTATATAAAAATAAAATTTAGGATTTAGGTAAAGTATTTAAGGAGATCTTTTAGTAGCAAGACGTGACCTAATAAAGTAAGTAGTAGTAGTAGTTAGGATCTATTTACTAAGTAATAGCTTAGGGTGCTACTAATTAAAAAATAAGTCTAAGGCTAGCTAGCTAAAGTAAAGCTTAAATAATTATGTAGTAGGCGCATAAGCTACTAGTCTAGCTAGCTAGTAGTTAAGAATTTATAAGCCACGCCCTAATTATAATAGCCTAATAATCCTAGAGTAAACACTAATACTAGGTGTTTTAAGGGTTTAATAATTATACTAATAGTCCCAAAAAGTGCACTCTACTGGAGGCGGACCTACCCAGGATTAATAGAATTACTATCCTATAGGCGTAAGTAAAAATTCTCTACTTACCTCTTAAGCTAGTATATAAAACCTAAGGTGCTAGATAAATAGAACCACTACTAGTTAAGTAAGTAATATAAATATAAGGTAGGCTTTATAGCGTTTAAGCTATAGATAGCATAATTAGAATCTAATAATAATCTAGTATACTAGGGGTAAGGGAAAATACTAGTATGTTTTTAGTAATTAAAAGCTTTATAAAATAAAAAAATAATAAGCACTAGCTTAATTTCCTATATATATATTTTTAGGTATTAATAAAGACTAGGAAGAGTGTAAAGAGCTTACTACTATTAATACTATAGTATAGGCTACTTTACTAACTAAGTTACCTTTAGTAATAAAGATAAAAATTATTTTTATAGAGATAATCTTTCTAAAGAGCTAATAAAAAGTAAAAGTAACTTAATTTATATTTACTAGAAAGCTCTTTATATAAGCTACTTATAAAAAGATTTAGACACTTCTTTAAAAAGAACTTAAGTAGAGTTTCCTATAATTCTTTAGTAGTGTCTCCTACTTTTACTAAAGTAGGTCTTTATTTTAAGTTTAATTAAGATAGGTACTTTTAGAAGTTAAAGTATAGATTATTATAAAGGAGACCTTTAGTAAAAGGATTTAATTTTATTTTATAAATATAGCTATGCTTATAGCGTGCATTCTTTAAAAGTATAATAGTAATTATAGTAGAGTTTAATTTAGAGATTTTATAGTTTAATATAATTAGCGTATTCTTAATATATATATTAATAATATAAACCCTATACTTTATAAGCTTTTTAATAGTTTTAAAAAAGTAATATATATATATAGCTTAAACGTGCACTATATAGGCTATATAACTTACTACTACTCTAGTATAAAGAGTTTTTAGGTATTTTAAAAAATAGGACTTACTACGTTTAAAGAAGAACTATACCTTTTCTTTAATAATACGTTATATCTTTATTCTATTCTATATAGATAATATTCTACTACTTTCTTAGAAATTAAAAAAAAGAAGCTCTTAATGTTTATTAAGTATATTAAGAATAAGTATAACATAAAAAAGTATAAATAGGTTAAATAGTTCTTAGGGGTGTAAGTAATTAGGGACTAAAAGCTAAAATAATTATACTTATATATAATAACTATATTAATAAAATTATAAAAGTTTAATTTAGTATATACTATGCTCTTTCTAAAAAGACACCACTACTATTAGAGGATCTTTTAAGAATAAAGGAAATACTTTAAAGGCCAAAGATTAAGGTATATTAAAAGTGTGTTTGTTTAGTGTTTTACACTACTATTATACTTTGCCTAAATATAGGTTTTATAGTTTTAACCATTTCTATTTTTTATAAACCTAAGTAAAACTTATTTTAAAACTATAGAGCACCTTATTATATTTTATATAAGTTTAAGGTAAAAAGCACTTTACTATAGTAGGTTTAGTAGGCTAGAGCTCTTAATATATAAAATATATTATTTATAGACAATTTAGATAAGATAATTATTTTATAAATATATTATAATGCTCTTTAAAGGTATAATTATCTAAAACGTTATTTATTAGACTATTATTACTATATTAACTATAAAAGCTAAACTTATTACCTTAAGTATATAAGTAAAAGCTATAGCACTTAAACACTTCTTTAATAAGCTTATACTAGATCTAGGACCTACGTAGTAGATTTTATTATAATAATTAAAAATAATTAGGCTAGTAGTTAGTAAAAATAAGAGAAATAACTACTTATCTATACTATATTAATATAAAGAATATATAGCTACGCTAGGAATATACTAAAAGAATTTTTAAAATACTATACCTAAAAATAAGTAATATACTAGTAAATAGTTTTATAAAAGCTCTCTTTAAGTAATAGTATAAGTATTTTAAAAAAATATTTAAATATATACAGTGTAGAGGAATAGATTACTAGGAGAGGGTTTAAATAGTGAGTTATAAGCGCTAAAAGCGCTAAATTATATTAAGCTATAGTAGCTAGTAGGTACCTTAATTAGTTTTAGTAAATAGGCCTATTACCTAGGCATAATACTTAGCTACACCCTTATTAACCTACTCCTCCCTCTTTTTCTTATTATTATATAGCTCTAGTATAACGCGTACTATAGTATAGGTCTTAAACCTTTTATAATTCTAGTAGCCTATTAGTAAATATATAGAAATAAAAGAATATAAATCTACTTTACTTTTACTATTAAATAGTACACGCACTAAATATAAATATAAAAACTTATAGGCTTTAGAACTAATAGTAAATAAGTAAAAAAGTCTTTAAAAACACTTTCTAATAGGTAACTTATATAGGTTTATAGGTGTGTCTACTTATAGCGCTAGTAGCAATTACTATTACCACTTTTTTATAATTATAGCACCTACTATTACTATTAATTAATAGAGCACTATTAATATAACTAAAATAGCTTTTACTATACTTAGCACCTATACCTATAATAAGTAACCTAAAGGAAAAATCTAATATTATAAATATATACCTAGAGGTCCCTATAATAGGGTAATAGAGGAGTAGGCTCTAGAGAAGGAGAAGGAGAAAGTGTATAGGGGCTTAAGGCTGCTTGGGTGGGCAACTATAACTATACTTTTACTAGGAGAGCGATTGGCGCTACGTAAGCTGCCCTAAGATGCCCTTCTACTATAACCCTTAAAACAAAGGTTGTGAGGTTTAAGAGTTATAGGATAGGGTATAATAAGGGCCTACTTATAATAGTAAGCCCTTATAAGTAGTGCAACGCTATTAAAGTAAGTATAATTTAATTAGTATAACTTATAGTTATGTTAATTATATAATTAGAATTTAAGGTTTAAATTAAGTAAGAAGCGTAAGGACTATAAGACAAGCGTAATAGACTATAAAAGTGTAAGACTTAAAAAGAAGAGCTTATATAGGTAGCTTAGTTTGTTTACTCTACGCGTGCCTACGCACGGGCTTACGCTAGCAAGATTACCTAACCTTAGTTACCTAGGGCTTTATTCTATCTCCCTACTATTAAACTGCTTAGCGTTAGGTAAGTAGCTTAATTACTTACTTACCTAGGGGGTGTGTCGTAGTATTAGTCTTAGCACTAGTTAGCTAATTATATTAATTCTCTAGAGCGGGGAAATATAGTACTAAAGCTTAGTATATATATAGCTCTTACAGCAATCTTTTATATATTACTAATTAATTTATTTAATCTCTAAACCATGATTTTTTTAAAAAACTAACAAGTATATACTACTATATAGGTTTTATACGCTAAAAGTCTTACTAATATTTTCTATCTTAAGTCTTACTATTAAAGTATTTAATATTACCTTTATAATAGATGTTACTTGTTAAACCTTATATAAAGCTTTATTAAGACAATACTCTAAAGAATTATAAAACTAAGAAGAAAAAAGAAAATTATAGAATTTTTCTCTATAATATCAGTCTAACCACTAGTTGAGATAGCTAAGCTAAAGCATTCTTTAAAGAGACTTAGTAAAAAAAGAGAAAAGAAGAAACTAAGTTAAAATTAGAATAAATCTTCACTTAAAGAATAGTAAATACTAAAGATAAAAGGTAAAATATACTATATCTAAAAAGATATAACTATTAAGATGTTTTTAACCACCCAACTTAGGATTACTAAAGCTAAAATATGTTTTATTAAAATAAACCTTATCATTTTATAAATGATTTTTAGATAATTAAATATTTTAGTTAAGAAAAAGAGAATTATATAAACTAAAGAGATGTAAAATATAAAAAGAATAAAGCTAATATATTTTGAATGGTCACTTATACCTATTCATAAAAATACTTTAGTATTGAGAGAGACAAATTTATATAATAAACTTAGTAGTTAACAATGTATATTTACATTATGTTAAACTAGGAGAGAAAATAATTATTAAGAGGGTAGAATCCATAGGCTCTATAAATATTAAATATTATAGATAAATTGTAAGAATAGCACTTTTAAGCATATAGAAATTAATACACTATTAAAATATAATAGAAATAAAACTTAAAATAAGTAAAAGAAATTATATATACTATATTATAGACACTCTATATGCCTAAAACCTATTAAAAGGTATTTTACCATTTTAAAGTTATAACACTTTTACAAAAAGGTTTAAATTCTAGAAAAGAGGAAATCTATAAAGAATATTCCTAATAGAGATAAAGAATAGTATTCTAAATAGCTAAAATGTATTAAATAAGCTAGTAGTATAACGTTAAATATTATAGGACAACTTTCTAATATTGCTATAAGAAAACTAATAGTTTCTTCTTATTATTAAAAATAAAAATTAGAACATCTAATTTTAAAAAAGGGAGACACATAAAAACTTTCTAAATTTAAAAAGAACTAAAATATTAAACTAGCAATAATTAAAACTACTAAGACGAATAATACATTAAAACTCCAATATAGCAGATTGTAAAATAAAAAGTTATATAACGCGTAGAACTATAGCCTATTAATTACTTCCTTATAACAAAAATAGACTATCTATCTAAAACATCTTTTTCTATAAAGCTAATATGCGGAATAATACTCAAAGACGTATTAAAATTTACTTCAAGGTTTAAGTAAACTTTTAAAAGTTAATATCTACCTATAAAACTATATAAATAGAAGACATTTACTAAAATAGTAAATAAATTAGTTTAATATATTGGAAAGTTATTATTAATTAATTATATCTACATATAGGAGTAACAGCAGTTATATATTAACCCTAAAATAATTTTAGATTTTCAATATAATAATAATAGACTAGCTAAGTTAGAGTATTTATAAAATACTCTAAAACAATAAATAAGTGAGCAAGTTCTATTCACTAGAAAATTAGTTAAATATAAAATTAAGCTATAGACAGATTGGATAAATAAAATTTAGAAAATGAAATATAATTATAAAATCTTATAAATGAGGAACGGAGAATATTTGCCAGACTACTTAACAATGACTTTTAGTTTAAGTGAAATACTAAAATAGTACTAAGCCTAATACTAAAGCAAATACTAAGAATACTTTTAAAGAAATCTTACTTTAAGCCTTATTTTTAGGCTAAGTAAGCTTTACAATTGTTTTCAAACAGGTTTTAGCCTATATTACTAATCTAGTATTATAACTAGATTCTTTATTAAAAATGGAACAGATTCGTATATTTCTTGGCATTATAGCCAAACCAACTAGGGAGATATTCAGAATGGAAATTGGTCGAATAAGGAAGAAACTTCCGAGGTTGTTCTCCTAGCATAGCCAAGTCTATTACGTCTACGATTACGCAATCCATTACGTAGATAGTAGATTCTAGTACGAGAATTACTCATCTACGTAATCTGTATTAATAGCGAATATTCTGGAAATATGCTTTAGTAATAGCGGAGGAAAACGTATATAGAGACCTGTTTCCTCCGTACTTAGTCCTGTACCTAGAATTGAACAATACAAAATTGTCTATATATTATCCTCCTCTTTTATTCCTCGCTATATCTAGAAAGCTCTAGCCTTTCTTAGTAATAGCTTACTAAGACTATTACTTCTAGTAATAGTTTCTAGGTTCTATTACTAGAAGGGGAAAAGTAGTGTTACACCATACCCTTTTATTTTTTATAGATATAAATGCCTAATTCTAAAAGGCAATGTACTAAGCCTAATACTAAATCATATTCTATCGGTGGACTAAGAACAATTTCCTATAGAACTAATAGAATGCCCTATTACCTTTAGAACTAACTTAAACCTACACTAGTTAGCTCGAAAGAGGGGTAAACTAAGAAAACTAGCCACTATCTCTTCTACTACTCTATTATAAAATCAGCAGAGTTCCTAACCTAATAAGAAAAAAATTTAAAGAACCTATCTAGTTGCCTTACTAAAAGCTCTATAATATTTTATAAAAGGGTCTAAATATAAGAGATCTAGAGAAGATACTACTAAGAATTCATAATTTATAAAATTATTAAAAGCTATACTAGTATAAGTTAACTTTATAGATAAGTCAGCATATATAGTTAAAAAGGCCTTTCTAGCTACTAAGATTATAGAAATCTAGATTCCCTAGATATACTAATAAGCTATCTATAATCTAAAGTATATAAATTAATAAAAAGTAGTAGTACTAGAGGAGATAATTACACTAATAGAAAATAGAATCTAGAGAGAAGTTTTACTACTAAAGAACGCTAAAATAATTCAATTTTAAAAGGTTTTATAATTAAGACTACGCTAGATAGGATAGTAGACTAATTTAAGACATGCCTTATTATAAGGGATTTTACCTAAGTGCATAAAATTAACTAAAATAAGATGTTTATACTAATAGTCTATAAAGATACCTTACGTTTCCTCTAGCTACTATTGTAGTAAAGACCTAGAATGTATTTATTATAATATTGAAATACGTTTAGTAAGTCTTACCTTAAAGAACTAATCTTCCTAAGCTGCCTAAAGAAGTTTATGTAAAAAAAGACATGTCCTGAAAGACTTTAAAGCTAGTATAGACTAAAATAAGCTACTCAGGACTAGAACCTATTAATTGAAGAAAGAATTTCTTATTAGGGTTTATGTAAAGCCTTATAAATCCTTTTATATTTCTTTAGCAAAAAAGAAAGCTTTTAAATTCCAGTTTATATTAATAATAAAATTACTACTATAAAGGTGATGAGCATAAATGAACTAGTTCTATAAGAACCTATCTAGAATAACATAACTCTAAGAACCTAGAGGAGATATGTCAAGTCCTTAGAGTTTTTATTTTAAAATAAAAGCATTTAATAGTTTATTTTAATTAGATTAATACTAAGAATAGTCCTTAATAAGTTTAGAATATGAATAGGAAGTATAAGAATAGGGAAGATCTTATTAACTAAGTACACCTTATTTAGACTAGCTAGTAATATTAATATTTAAATTTATATTCTTAGTAAAGTAAGGAGTTAGAAGCCTTATAATTAGTATAGTCCTTATACGTCCTAATATTACATTTATCTTTGAAAGCTAGCTATTGTGTGGTAATCTGTTAGAACACTATAGTAATACTTTAAAGCAAACCTACTATAGTATTTTAGGTCTATAGTTATAATAAAACTATTATAGACTAGAGTATACTTATAATTTATTATCTACCTAATACTAAATAATTAAGTAATAAGGTTAATTGAAAGAGCGTTTCTAGGAGGCACTATAATGATTTTTTTAGTGGCCTAATATTTTACTCTAGTGAAAAGTAATAGTTAGTTGTAATAACAAACTATAGATTTATATATTATATTATTAATTAAATAATAGCAAAGCTAGTAAGTTATTAAGTATAAGAGACCTTCAGTTTCTAAAGTATATTAGAAAAAGATACTAATAAAATTTAGTTACTAGGAGATAACCAAGGTATTATTTACTTATAAAAAATCACTTACCTCTATAAA
>JAFKAK010000070.1:0-10253 GCA_019914995.1 Acanthochlamys bracteata
GTGCATTGAGGCATGAAGGACGAGAGGGTCCGTGGGAAACCAGCTTCCGCCACAACAGGGTCTTATGAGTAAGAGGTCACGAGTCAAGCGCCGCAAGGGGCTATGACTATGCGGCAAATGCGTCTCCACATGGTTTGGCATCGGCGCGGACCTCTTGAAGGATTTTCTTCCTGTCAGCCCTGCACGCCGTCAGCGCCTCTGCTAGCCTGATCGCCCCGTGATTGACGTAGTGAGATGATTATTACTGATATTTAAGGGGTTCGGCTATGTGATCTCGATCCGGACTGTGGGTATGTTTAGGCAGTTGACGGCGTGCGACTCCGGACATGTGGCGTGGCGTGACTTGCTGGTAGCAGACACCTTCAAAAGAGCGCAACCTCATCCACCTCATTCTTGCATTATACTGCGAAACTATCCGTGAGCAATGCCGAGCCCGACAGCTGTTTTCTCCTCGAATGTAGCCCAATCATCCGCCGATGAATCCATTCCCGTGGAGGTCGCTCGCGGCGCTGAACTCCGTCTTTGGCACACGGCAATTACACATCCAGAAGTTAACTGGCGGTTTCGTCAATTGGGTTGGACGCGTGACATTTGATCGAGACGATAAGCACGCCCGTCAACAATATGGCCTGTCGAGCGTCATTGTGAAGTACGCGACGCCGTACATCTACTCCCGCGGGACCAGATGCACCGTTCAGCGTCCTCCGTCAGGGGTACGTCATTGCATGTAGGCAGACGGCCGACATGAGCTCATTGCGACTACCATGTTTAGACCATCGAGGCTCGTTCGCTGGCCGTCTTTACGCCACGACATGTCCGCAATGTCGAGGTTCCGCTCGACTTGTCATATATCGTCTCCAAGGAGGCCTGCAGCTGCGTTCCACGCTTACTCGCGCATGACGCCGAGAGACACGTTCTAATCCAGGAGGATCTGGGCTCAGTTTTATCACTCGACACGTGGCTCTCGTCGCCAGATACCTCCATTCAAGCAGCAGAACATCTCAGGATGGTCATTGGGACGTTCTCGCCACCGTTCACAGTGGATCAAGAAAGCCCGGCTTGAATTACGCAGCTTTTTCGCCAACGATAACGCGGTCGAGGTGGGTCGTACGCGAGGCAATCGACCCGCTCAGACCCGCCTTCGACCGTGCTGGACTTCTGGCACCAAGCTCTGCAACTTTCTTGAACAGCAGTGGGGGAGATGTTGACGAGATCTAGAATGTTTGTGTCATGGTGATTCTGGCACGCCAGTATCCTCGTCATTGGGACAGAGGAGACAGAGCAGCGAGCCGCGTTCATTGACTGGGAGTTTGCTGGCATAAAGACTGTCGGGTCTGACGTCGCACAATGCGGTGAGTACATCTATCTCATAATTTGGGTGAGGGTTCTGACACGTGTGAGCAGTGGCTTTCCTGAAGATGCTGAGTCGCAACATGAAGACAGTACCAGCCACCCAGTCGTATCTCTGGCAATGAAATTACTGGCGACTTATCGAGACACAATTGGACTTGAACTTGCGCGTAACCCGAAGTTGCAAAGCCGGTTGAGGCTGTCTTTCGGGTGAGTCATGCTCTACCTCGCCAGCGATCTATGGCCCATGATGCTTCGCTTTCCCAGTCTCAATTTGGGCAATGCTGGGCTATTTGGCACCCTTGGTGTGATTGCAAGAAAGGAGGATCGGCATTGTGAACACGTGCTCCAGGGACTGAACGAGGCAGCGGTCTGGATTGAAGAGGCCATCCCAGCTTCTGAGAACGGAAAGGCCCCCTTGCGGGACTGGTTTGACATTGCGTTTGATTGACGACCAGACTACTACCCACGACAATTTTATACTGCACCATAGAACCTAAATACCATTTCAAACGCCCCAGATGCGAGTACCAATGGTGGGGTCGGCGCTGTCGATGCCGGCAGGAGGAAGCTGTTCGCGACGACACTGCCGTTCGCCAGGCGTGGACCTTTCAGGATGCCTGAGTCCGTCGATACAAAGCTCGCATCACGCCACGTCCCGGAGTTCCATGAGTTGTTCGTGTTGGTGACACCCGACAGGCTGTTTGCACCCCGCCGTTGTTCACCGAGATGCACTTGGTGAGCGCTGCCTGCGGCTGTCTTGAAGAAGAAGCCGACACCACCCTCGTTCTTCCATGCCGTATTGAAGTCACCTGGAAAACGCCCGTCTGATGTTGTCTGTGATGCGTTGTGGGCGTTCTGGAACGCAATATTGTTCCGGACGATGTGGATTGACGGGCTGCGCCGCCTCCACCACCCAACTTGAAGCCGTTCCGTCGCCCTCGAACGATGTAAAGTTCCATCGGCTAAATCCATTGCCCCAAGAGTACGAGTTCTCGATTCTGCGTTTAATATCAGTGAGCTTGCGCTCGAATGAGGACGCTATTTGACCTACGTGATCGCGGATTCGAGCAACAACCTGTGATGGACGTTAGTGACAAATCTGCTTCGCGGACCAAAGACATACCAGAAGTCAACGCCATCGTCAACATTGTTCCATGTCCTGAGCCCGCGAACGACGTTACCTGTCCCGAGCCCTCCTTGATGGCAAGCCCATCGGCACTCGCCGTTCTTGCGAGGATCACGATTGCTGTACCTACACGAGAGTCAGACTCAGAAGCTCTCTGGCACAGACTCAGTAGCTCACGTATCGCAGTTCAGGACGAGGTTGTTGCTCGCGGCGCCCTGAATCTGGATGCCTGCAAGACGTTAACCTGTCGGCTCCTTCGCGAGACAGATGACCGGTGCTAACCTGACTCAGTTGTCATGTGCGCGCAGACGCTCATAGCGGTTGTTGCTGGCGTCGCGGGCAAAGATGCCATATGGGCCGTTGATCAGCTCAATGTTGATGAAGCTCCAGTAGCTGCTGCCCTCGATGTGGAAGATGCCGCGATCAGCATTCGGAATGCTTCCTCCGAGCTCTGCGGGCGTACTACAGGTGGCGTAGAAGTCAGGTGGAGTGGATATCTCAACAGATGACTGACGTACTAAGGCATATTTTTCGCCATCGACAATGGCTTGCTCGTTGTTATAGGCTTGGATCGTGTACCGCGCCGAAGACGTGCCAGACTTGTTGAACTTGATGCTGACGGTAGGTGTATGTGCCAGCGCGAAGGTAAATGGTATCACCGGCGACAGCCTTGTCGACAGCGGCTTGGATCGTGAGCAGCGGAGCCGAGAGGGTACCAGCATTCGAGTCGCTACCGCTCGCAGAGACATAGATGGCCGTCGCCCGCTTCTCTTTTTGGTCTGCCAGAAGGGCGAGCTTTGTATCAGCATCACGTGACCGCCTGTTATTTCTAAGTCTAATTGGATCATGGCAGACTCACAGCGCGTTTCGCCGAGGGGAGCACCACCGCGCACGAGGGTTGCGAGAGACACCATTTTGCTGTTGCAGATGCTGGCGGGGGAGAGGTGGCAATAAGACGCTGGCCTGTGCGATCCTCTGGGACGCACTGACCTTTATATGAGTATTGCGTGACGAAGGCCCAGCGGAGAAATCATTGACCGTAAACACTGGGAAGCGGCTGACACGTCAACACCGTCCACTCCGCAGTTCTGCCGGGGTATGAGTTGCTATTTGTGGCTTGAAGACTAACGGTTTAGCCAGGGGTTGTGTGGAGAGGATTGAGGAGCAGAAAGATAAGGGCAGTTATGGCGCACAGAACAAATCATGAGAGAGAATTTGTGAGCCTCAAAAATCGCATAGTTTACGCTTGATAATATCTCCAGTAGAAAATGGACCTGTCTTTCACCGGGTGTCCTTAGCGGCCCGGGCGGCTGATTGTCGTCTGCAGGAGCTTCCCGCTGGCGAACCTCGAACGCACATGACGGCGAGCGCGATGACACGACTTGTTCGTATGCAGCAGCATGGGTAATTAATATGTGAAGACGCGGCAGAGTCCAATAGGCTGGAGATTCGGTGGCCGAAGGTTTTTGTAGGTTCAACGGGTGCGTGTAATTGGTCGTAAGCATTCAGCCCAGCAGGCTGACCTTGCGCCTTTAATGCAGGAAATGATGCCACAGCCAAGGTCAAACGAGTTAGCAGTATGCTTGTTGGATAAGCGGCTAGTTCAACGATCTCTAGAAGACGGCGTGGTTTCGGGAGGAGAAGAATCGGTTTTCTACCGAATTGCGCTGAGTTCCTGTTGGTCCCTCGTCGTCGCACCATACATCCAACGCCTATTAGCTGGTTTCACCAGGCTCTACGCTCTTGGAGCACAGCCATCTTGCCGTCGCATACTCTTCTCCCTATCTTTGCGCCCGTGTTGAGCATTCCATCTGCACCACTCTGGCTCTCCGCCCTGGACCGCGTCTTCTCGTACTGTGCTTGAAATATCGCTCGTGTGGCAAATGGGCACAGACTTGCGCGATCTGTGGGGGCCTATGCGGGTCTGCGCGCGTGGCAAGTTGTCCGCGATCGTCAAAACCACGTAGCCCCGGCATTTTGTAGTCAGGCGTCATGAGGTTATACTTACTGTTTGTGCTGACAAGCCCCAAGCTCTTCACATGTGAGCGTGTGTGACACGGTCTACGAGTTCACGAGCTGGTTGGCACTCCTGGCTGTCTTCATCTGCAGTGACCGCGAACCCAGCTCGGGATGCGGCCCTAGAATGCATGTGGCGACCGCTTAGCGCAGCTCGCGTCGACTATAAATCTCACCGAGTGCCCCTACCTTGCCCCTTTGTCTTCTTCTTCCTTCCACTCATCCTTCCGCCAACACGCTTGTCTGTCGCCGCCGTCGACCTCCTTCCCGCCATTTATCCTTCTGCCTTCCTCATGCGGTTCGCTTCCGTCCGCCTTTTCTTCTTTGCCTTAGTCGGGACCCGGCTAGCTGTAGCCCAGGACCCTTCCGAGAAGGTTGCGCAGTTCTCCACTTCTTCAAAGACAACGCACCCGTCATGGCAGGTCACGCCCGAGATGCCCAACAGCGAGTCCGCTGCCGACGAGGCCGCACCACCAACAGAGAGTGCACGTCGTCGACCCGGCCGAGTCGCACTGCTGGGGCATCGTGTCGCACGACATCATCGCTCGCGATATGAACCTCATCACCGCCAAGTACAAGTATGCCGAGACTGGCTGCGTGGCGTCGGTCTCCAGTGCTCCAGACTTCAACTCACCGACGTCTCCGACGATCTCGGTTCCCTCGACAAGACTGTCTACGGCCTCATGCCCCTCGCCGACCATGGTCGCGATCTCTTTTACTACGGCTACGTCGCTTTCGGCACCGGCCACCAGTCACTCAATATCAGCGTCGACACAGGCTCTGCCGACGTGGGTCAAGGTCAGTGCCGCACCTGCACCGGCACGCAGCTCAACCCATCAAGAGTCGCACATACCGCAGCACGGGCCGACCGTTCCAGATCCAGTACGGCTCTGCTCGGCTAAAGGTGTCCTCGCACAAGACTCTGTGACTATCGGTGGCCTTACGGTGTACGACCAGATCTCGGGCCGTCAGCAGCACAAGTGCAGATTTCAACAACTCGCTTTGAAAGTGGCCTCATCGGCATGGCTTTCAGCTCCATCGCCACCAGCGGTTCCTCCAACCTGGTTCGAACGACTCCTCCGCAGCAACTCAAGGTCGGCCCCTGTTCAGCGCACATGACCCGCCGACAACCTGCGGGCTCAGAGGTTTGCCTCGGCTGCTGACGACACGCAAGGTCCGCAGTGGCATCATCTGGCTGCCCGTTGGGAGCAAGACCTACTGGACGGTGACGATGAGTGGCGCGGTGGTCAATGGCGGCATCCCGTCACCTCGGGCGAGATCTTTGCTGCCATCGACACGGGCACGACGCTCATTTACGTCCCCGATGCGTTCGCACAACAACTCTACGCTGAGATTCCCGGCGCGCAGCTCATCAAGAACGGGTACTGGGCGATTCCTGCTCGTCAGTCGCGTCGACGAGCATCTCACTGCTATTTGGGTCGACCCCTTCAGCATCAACATGGTCGAGTTCAATCTCGGCCGATTGAACCCGTCGTCGCCATACTGCGCGTGTGCAATCATGGGCCTGGGGCGATAGCTTCCCGGATAATCTCGCCCATTGTTGGGGTCGCGTTTCAAGTCCTGGTACTCGACTTACGATTACTCGAACGGCGGTCGCGTCGGTCTGTCACGCAGCGTCAATTAGACCAAGCACCATCATGGACATTTTCCTACTGTACCGCAGCTAAACAGAGACTCTGGAATTAGCAGCAAATCCGCTGCATTGGTACATCGAGAGTTAAGCGTATGAAAAAGCGTATGAAAAGTACAGGCAAAGTCTGGCGCCCATGAACGTTCGTTCATCCAACACCTCACCACAATAGGCGGTTCATCACCAACTCGCGCGCAAAAATTATGCTTGTGAGAGCGTTTATCACTGAGCCCAATCCTCGATCAAAGCCAGCTGGAGATGACTTGCCCACATCCAGGGCGTTTCGGGTTCTCGGAGTGAGCCGACCGGGCCTCGTCTTGTCATCATCGCCCAATCCTCGATTATCATGGACCCTGCGTTTGCCGCGTTGCGCTCGATCCGCACTGTGCGTAGCAGATGATCCTCGAAAGGCTGTTCTACTTTCGACATTTCTCGCCGAGTACCGACGTGGTCCTGTTGGCGTTGATCAGCCAACGGGACTCCACCCATGCTCAACCACTAGTCGCAGCACTCGCGGAGCTGCTTACCGTCGATATCGGACAAGACTGCGCGATTACTGGTAGGATAGACCGGACAACATTGTAGTCACTGTCATCACCCGGCGCGACACGACCCAGAGAGCAAGGATTTAAGCCCCATCTTCACTGCTATACATCCTTCAGAACCTACTGTGAGGAAATTCTCAAAATCAACTTGTGTGGCATGTTGCCCTGTAAGGAATGCGTTTGAGCCTTACTGACACACTCAGCGTTCTGCACGAGCGCATACAACATCTCTCACAGACATGGCTACGGTGCTGAATTACATCATCAGACAAGAACGCAGTGCAAAATTTTTGTCGTCTTTCTTTCAATTTGTCCTCACGCGCAGCTACCTCCAAGATTCAAACCTACCTCCTGCTTGGGAAGCAGCTGGGAACCAGTTGTCGGAGGATACTCGTGGCGTCTTCACGGACCATTGACCGACTGATGATGCTAATACGGCGCTGAATCCGCCTCGCCGAGGCTGGCAATCGACATTGTGGTCGACTGGTTTGAATCAGGCAATCAGCTGGAGCGGGAGCACCAGTTCGATCTCATGAATTCCGGGTTTGTTCCGGCGAATGGTCGGACAGTGCCAGATTACATACCAAGTACCACCATAGGAGAGAATGACCATTACAACTCTCACGACAGAGAACGCGCAAAGCTGGGCACGTGTGTTTCAGCTGATTTTGCGTCGACTCGTCAACCTGTTGCCCGATAGCTCACGCGAGGACGCCGATCTCTCTGCAAGCGATCACCATTTCTCCTCCACGGTACCATCCTGCTACGCCATCTCTCCTTGCGAAGGTACCCTGAGGCTCTTCTGCGGGAAATTAGCGGGTCATCTCTAAGGAGCTGCACCGCCAAAGCGACGCACAGAGACGTGAGTTCGTTCTTGAATGAACCCCAGAAGCCAATGGTCTTCGTCAGGTGAACAAGAGCGCACGCAGTCTCTCTGTTGAGCAATTGCTGTCCGTAGGTGTCTATCCTCAAATTGAAGTTTCCAATAAGTTGATCCCACCAGAGTGAAGGCGCGGCACATCAGTATCACAGTAAGATATACTTTCTCACCATTCCACGTGTCTCTGATGGGAGATGAACATCCAGTTGGTGGTATTCAGTGGTTCTGCGGAAGGGACCTGACCACGACTTCATTCGATACCACGAAGCCATCGTCGCTCCCCTTTGGAGGCTGCCTGCAAGCTCATGAACGTAAGCTCACGGTTTCTGCGAAAATATCGTTTTTCATCACGTCACAGCCTCGAATTGGAACGGATGTCGACTTCTTGACGCCATCTTACGTTGACCAGTTTCACGACGTACTACAACTTTTGTTCCGAAGATCATACGCACCGCGAGCATTCCAGACTCCCATTCGGATAGTTAGGCAAACCCTCCCGTACAACTCGGCCCTGGCAGCGCTTGAACGGCGACCAGTTCACGCTCGTTCCGCTCTGTCGGCATCTGTTGCGGGGGCAGACGGAAACCCAACTTCTTCTCATTTTCAGCGACTTCGAAATGACTTGTTTTCGGTGGGTCTCGCGAATCGGTATTCACCGAAGCAGCTTTCTGAACCCGGCGAGCACAGACTTCAACTTCTCCGGATACCGATTGGCTCGTGCACGCTGCTGTTGTTGTAAGCAGCTGCCGCAGCTACGGCAAACCGGACAGCCGCGTTTCATCGTGCCAGAGCGACATGACAAGATGCGACCTTGGTGTCCACCATCCGGCCTTGACATCAACTCGGTCGAACGTATGCGCGAGCATCTCCTCGACTTGTTTCACTACCAAGCACTTTGTCATGATGACCCTGCGATACCATGGCGAGCCCCCTACACCGACAGGGGACGATTTGTTCTTCAGCCAATAGAAGATGTGCAGCGCTGGTCGAAATCTAAGCCGCCACCCGATGGGTGTCGAGACGACGAACTGATCATACCGACGGCTTTAGCAGCCCTCGAATGCACCTGTACGCCTTTCGGTATATCATTTGATTATAGCAGACGGTGGTGGATGTCTTGAGGGTCCTTTTGAGTAACATTCTGCGCGCTCTGGGCGGACGGTCTCGAGCCAGTTTCATGCTAGGCAATCCTAAGATAATTGTTCTGAGTTAGAAATAACTGATTGAAGAGAGTTAGGAGACGTGGAGAGCATGAAGAGGATCAGGCCGGAGCCAAATAGGTCCAGTCCCCGGTGGTACGCGAATGATAGCGTCGCATTGGTCTTTTCGCGCAGTGTCGACCAAGTCAGATGCTACCACTGATTTTTCCACCATCACAGCTTGAAACAAGAACTCCGGGATTTTTCAGAAACTTGCTGCATACGTCGAGATGTAGACGTGTGATACAAGTACAAAAAGGTGCAGCGTCCATGAGCGTCCGTTCAACCACACCTCGCCACATCAAACGATTCATCACCGCGCTGGCGCGCAAACTTTGCTTATAGAAACGCTCGTCGCTGGGACCGATCCTGGAGACCAAAGTGAGCAAGAAGAAGACGACGAATGATGCACACAACAGGATTACCACCTGAAGTTCGCCGTGAGCACCATGCCGCGGCGTCGCAGATAATCGTTGAGAAGGAAACATGCGATTTGGATTGTCTTCCACATTTTGGGATTGAGGAAACTCCACCAGTCGATCTCGGCGAGTCGGGTGCGTGCGCTTGAATAGGAGCACCGCTGACCGGATGGACGCGACCTCTCGAAAAATATCATTGTTGATTCGAGGCAAAACCCAGGAGGATTAGCGTCTGAAGGATGGTGGAAAGCCCTGGACGAGAGCAGCGGAATATCGACCATGAGCGTGCGGAGGCTGGTAATATGCTGAGATCGCCGAGGACGACGCGACCGAGGGTGAGCTGCACTGGTTTGCGCTAATGCGCAGGCTGTGAGCCGGTCGTGGCAGCCGATAAGACCAGCAGGAAGGATGGGCCGGTGTGCCGGAGAGGTGCGCAACGCGACAATCTCCTCGAGCTGTGGCGACTTCTCGATTAGTTGAGAGAGCCACTGCTGGAGAAGTAGCAGAACTCAGGCGAAGCCGGCGCAGGTTCACAAGGCCGGCAAGCTGTGGGAAGGGCAGGCCTTCGACTTCGATGTCCTGTGTAGTGACAGGTTGACGATGCGGTCCAAGCACGGCGAGGGAATCGTGAGCAGCGAAGGCTGCTGAGTGCGCTGTTGGGCCGTAGATCTCGAGAGCGGCCTGGGCCGGCATTGCTGGTGCCGTGACGTTCGAAGTGTTTGATGATGGTCTTCGCCGTCGCGGCGATAGTCGAATCGGAGTGGGACGAAAGAACGCCGAACTGTGGTGGCATTTGGACATGCGTCCAAGATGCGGGCAACCGTTCGCAAGTAGTCGGGGCAGCCGTGTGAGAAAGGTAACCTGTCCGGCAGCGCGAGTCTGCGGACGAGGAGACCGCGCGCCTGGTTTGGCGTGGAGGGACCGGGCGAAGCGCAAACATGGTCTGAAGGAGCCCGTCGACCGC
Organism: Acanthochlamys bracteata; assembly: GCA_019914995.1. Taxonomy (NCBI): domain Eukaryota; kingdom Viridiplantae; phylum Streptophyta; class Magnoliopsida; order Pandanales; family Velloziaceae; genus Acanthochlamys; species Acanthochlamys bracteata. Next base: position 10,154 of record JAFKAK010000070.1, read on the forward strand.
ACGGATGTCAATGTCCACGCATAACGTGCGGATGGCGCTTTTGGTGCCACCGGTGGCAAACGAGCGACGAAATGGAGGTCCGATGCCAAAGGAACCATCG
>JAFKAK010000071.1:0-10379 GCA_019914995.1 Acanthochlamys bracteata
CCGGTCTTCTCTCCGAGATCCTTTGTGTAACAAATTGAAGTCCCTAGAGTTGGTCATCGAGAACGAGGATACTAGGACGACTGGGCTGACCACGACTGGTATCCATTGCCTACACCAGCTTCGCAGCAGGTCATGGTTGTTTGCCTCAATCTGGGCCACTGGGATATCATCAATGAGATGCCCATGGTGGCACTGTTCAGGACTCTTCGTTGTCTAACGTCTGAAATGGTAGTGGATATGTCACTGGAGTTATGGAAGGTAAAACCTTCCGAGAAGATACTCGAGAATTAAAGATCTCACAACCGGAAACGTTTCAACCCCAACACTTCGACGGTCACTTTCGTCAGTACTTATAAAGCTAGTACCATCATTGCGATTTTGGCTGGAGGTTTGATCGCGGCTTGACGTGGTATAGACCTCGTGGGTGTATTGGATTGACGAAATCTCGGGCAGATGTATAAAGCTCGATACGCTGGTCTTACATAATTAAGCATAATCTCTTTTCGACGTCGAAAATGTCGCTATCAAGAGCGCTTTATGCGCTATATCACCTCTTCTAAAAGAAAAACATGATACGAAAACACTATTACCGCCAAATAACAAGCACTTCAAGTATCGTCCAGATCGGCTCGCAGTTGGAGAGGATACATTGTGGCCCCAGTTGAATCTAGACAGCGGGAGAATAGCGCATTTGGTCTGGTACAACACTGACATGGCGTGCCTTGTCTGTACCATTGGAGCCACTGAATATCTACATTACCCCTTCCACGAGTTCATCGCCGACATCTAAAAAGGAGCACTCTTCACTCTCTTCCGTCACATTATCCTCAAATTGTTGTGATCCGGAGCGCATCGTGGGCTAGAACGCACTAACAAAGAACCGACTGCAGCTGATCCGCCGAGACCCTCGAATCGGCGGGCAGGAGCCCCGTGGAGGTTTTCATTGAAGGAAAACTAGGTTGGTGGGCCTGGAAGGGCCCCGCGCTAGAGCCAAACATTCGTCAGCGTGCTCCGAGTCGATAAAGTGGAGTTCATGAAACTGGATTGATACAGAACGCGAGGAGCTTTCGAAGAGGCTCAGAGGGAACCTGGAGGCGCAAATGAATGAAGGGGAGAGGAATCGTCAAAAGATGAAGCACTCTTGCCTTCCTGGAAACGACTGGATGGAGTGTGTGAATATCCAATCGGGCGCGAGTAAGAGCGAAACCGTCATGCTCGACAGTTTGAACTTTTAGTCAACATCTTGGGATCATAGAGTGCCCGGAAGTGAAGGCGAAATTTCTCAGGTGTGCACGTATACAGTTAGCCTACGGTATCAGATGTCTTTACGAAGATTCAAAATAATGATTCCTTTTACATTCGGTGATGTCCCACATATACGTTATAAGCATAGCTATTTGCGCCTCAATGCGTGCAGATCAGTTATCCGTAGGTTCGTACTCCGTCGTCACAGTCTATCCTCGGAGAGCAGTGTTCAGATGAGTTCTGGGTGTGGTTTCAGCAGCGCCGATTGGAACCTGTTAGACGAGGTCAGGACGGCTATAATCTTCGTATGGTATGTCCTGGGAATTTACGGCACCGTGAGGAACCACCCACTGTTCAAGCGCTACATTTCTAGGTGCTGTACTGGAAAATAGTAAACAAGGCCTACCTGACAGGAGCCTTCCAGAAAGCGCACGCAAGCACATGTATGTTGCTTCCTCACAAGCCGGCCTGTAGCTTCCAGAGAACGAACCACAACAAAAAACGTAACCCGTCGTCTTCTCACAGTACTTTCATCACCCAATCTCGGCCTGCTCTTTGAGACGTCTGAGAGACACGATAGGACGCATCAGGGTTTAGCACCTAGCGGCACAACGATGTTATCGATCAGCGCGCGAAGCCATGATCCATGGTGGATAGACGGTTGAATAATCGGATACGGGGAGGTCCTCACGGCGTTCACAGGAGGAACAAGGGATACAGTTCGACTCTGAAAGACCTATCGTGGGTGACACAAACGTCCTATTGTTCTGGCACAGCTCTCGCACGGAATAGCCACATTGACCCAAGCAGTCTACAAATGACATTCTATACCAGCCACACGCTCAGTATCCAAACTTCTATTTTGACTGCACCGGAGGAACAACCTTTTTCAACTTATTGCCTTTTGTACTAGTGTCTCTTGCTCCCCGATTCAAAATGCTCGCAGGAATCTAGCCTCATCCACCACCGCCGTCTTCTTCCCATTCACCTTACACAACTTCCCATTTTCATTCGGCAGTCCATCTACGCTCTCCACCACCCACCCTCACTCCCCACAGCATTAGCTGCCCAAAACATCCTTCGGATCCCAATCTTTCTTGATCTGTGCCAACTTCGCATACTTATCACCCCAAAAACTTTGTTTGCCAATTCGGCTCCAACCGATCTGCCTCGTTGAGGTAACTTCCGCTCCCTGGCGTGACATCCCGCAACCTCCTCAGTAGTGCCGTTGGTGAAGGAGTTACGAGCAGCGCGGATGTCGGCGGCAGAAGCCTTGATGTTCAATCGCTGGCCTATGATGACATGTAATACGGCGGTGCGCCATGCAGGATTGACTGAATTGTTTGATTACCGCCCGCGGGCAAGAGTGGGTGCGAGGTTGAAACCGATGATTGACTGATTGGCACCAACGGTTTGGCGGAGCGCCGCAAAGGTTACGTTTCGCCCTGTCTCAGAAGCAAAGTTCGAGCGTGGGAAGCGGCTTCCAAACGCTGTCTGTACATCCGGCTGGCTCTCGAGAGGAAACTCGCCTGCCGGTGCGGGAGAAACTTTGTACTCTGTTATCTTCAGCGAGAAAGGGATGTTGAGGGCTGTTAATTGCGACTGCAACGGTGCAGGATCGTGTTGAGACCTGAAGTGGTTTTGTTGGGTGCGAAAAGGGCTGCATGCTGAATGGAGTCTTTGCCGTTCGGACTGGGGCGAGAATGAAGTAGGTGTAGATGCCGTTGTCGACGATATTCGACCGAGCGATCAAGACAGCCTTTGCGGCGGCCCAGAATTTTTCTGTGCCGAGTTTGGCGCTGTCGAAGGACCAGGGAGGCGGCCGTAACAGGCAGGTCTTTGAACGCTTTATAGTCACGGATGTTACGACTCGAATGTACCACCTCCACCTCCACGTAAGGCCCAGAAAAGATCGGAATTGCTTGTCAGGTTTGCGGTGAGAAACTCTCCAGTTGGTGTTACGACGAAACCCAGTACGTTATCCGCTGCCATGCCAAATAGCGAGCCCAATGGAGTCCTCCTCCTTATGTCTAGCCGCCCATTATGTGCTGACAGTCTGCATGGTCGTCAGCGCTCCAGCCACTGGACAAAGGTTTCAGCTGCAATCGGCCGTTGTATTGCCTATCCTGGGGTTACATAACGTATAAGACTTTCTCCTAGTACTGTGTGTTCATTCCAAGCTTTGCATGCTTACCTGTCCTCTCCCCCAACTACGAAAATCAATCCTTTGTCGTTCCGCAGCTTTGCCACAAGTCAAATGCCTGGACGCCCCACCAGCCTTCACAGCGGGCCCTTTGTAGCTCCCCATCTACGTAACTGTCTAAGAACTGAATATCCTTCAAACCGTGTGTCCAAATGCTCAGCGCGCCAGCACCAGCCGACTTGCCTCCAAAGTCGTGCCCAGTGTTCTTGACGACGAGACGCAAGTAGTCGTTTCGTGCGAAATTGATACCCAACTGTATATCAAGCACATCCGATGCCTTGATAACATGGGACGGATAGCCCCCAGAGTGCAGCTACTCGCTGTTGTATATGGTCGGCGGCTGGCAGGTGAGGCCTTGGTATATGGGCGAGAGTACCTCAGTCAGGTCGTCAATGTGCGTGTACGGGTTTGTCCAGCTTTTCGTCAAGTCCTGGCACTTCGCATCGTTCTTTGAAGCTCCATAGCATACGGATGCTTGGGGTGTCGTCTTGATCAGGGCATCGGCGGTGCTAAGCTGTTTGGATAAAGCGACCAAGCTTTTTCTGATAGCCACTTCCCGTCTGATGGACCGAAGCGACATCGCTTTGTCCGTCGCGTTCTGCAAACGTGCTGAACTCGTCTTCAAACCCGAAAAGTGATTGGTCTTCCTCGGATGGTGATGCGATGTATTCCTTTGTCAATTGGCGTTTCTCAAATGGAAACAATATTCTTGCTTGTGAAGGGATGGCAGTAAGGTTGCGAGGAGGGAAAGAGCAGGTAGTGTAGGCGTCATCGTGAGAGGAATCCGTTCGTCGCCGATGATAATTGGGGGCCCCAGTACCCTATGTTCAACGCATCTGGATGTTGGGCAGCTGCTTGGCTTTTGAAGAAGAAAATCTGAATACCGAAGGCAATGTAAGCTTTGTGGTCGAACTTGGCTTTCCTCAGATTGCACCAATTGTTCTCGAATCTCGATGTAAATGAAACGACGCGAGTTACCAGCCCGCATGGATATTATGTTCCAAACCTTACAAGCGTAAGCTCATTCGCAGCGAGATTTTACCATCGCCTGACGCAGGTACCGGGGGGCTGTTCAATATGGGCTTATTGTTACGTGTTGCATCCGGAATTATGGCTGGCACAATTCTCACCATGTGTGTCATCTATGAGGCGTTGGACGATAGGCGATTACGCAGCGGGATTATCGCTCAGCAGCATCACAGTCGCCACGGTGCCATCGCATGGTACCTAGATGTTGTAAGTGGTAGGATCTGGATGTGCCGGCTGCTTTACCGGATGAATTCATCTATCCGAAATTGTTTGATGTCTCATGGAGAAGACTTTGAAGCCGCTGGCGGAAGAACAGAAGCTGTCGCCACCAGAGCTATCAAATCCGAAGGGGAGGATTGAGTGGTCTTTGTAAGGCGGCAACAGATGTGTACGTTGATGAACGAGATATGATACTACAAGTGTGAAGGTGACCTGTGTCGATCGCGGCGCGCTTGCATCGCTCAGGCTTAGCGGACTTTCAAACTGCTTGATGGGGTAACTTATTAAGACCATCGGTTACTGTCAAAGCTCAACCCTTGACTATCACGTGCCTGGTCAGCTCCTATCTCTTCTCTCAAGGTCGTATCATTTTCACACCGCGAAAATTTGCTGTCATCGACAATGAACAGAAACCTGCCGAGTTGGAAAACTTCAAACTGACTGTTAAGTTGACTCCATCTCCACCTTCAATCCATGCTGGAATGCCCATCCAGTCCCTCTATGAGTTAAATGGGTTCACGTCTCTGGCTAGATCTCCCACCTTCACCGCTCTAAACTGCCTAATCAGGTATCTTCAAATTCTCGTCGACCTCCCCGCCCATAGTCCAGCCCATCCAAAGATCCATGGTTCTTATGCCTACTCCCTCACTCGCCCAACCTTCCTCCCAAGACGAGGCTTCTCAATCAAGTAATCGAGCGAACCCATCGATTGTAGACGTCTCAGCAGGCGCAGTGTCACGGTGCTCAAGCCTAAAAGTGCGAGGTGAATGACAAAGTATATGCATTGGTATTGGACATTGAAAATATGAACAAATCGTATGAGTATCTTGCTTCCTCTTTGAGTTTTCAGTTTCTGATGTCCAGTTAGCTCTTCTTCACTTTCCTGCCGTGTGTCTCACCGGACGATGCTAACCATCTTCTTCCTCGTCGTGATCCCAGGCACTTATTCGGAGCGTTTAGTTGTTCTTCTTCTTGGCATCCAGGATCCCTCGTCATTAGCCTCAGCATCCAGCCTCCTCGTCGTCGGCTTGGTCGTCAGCCTGGTTATCGGCTTCAGCATCGGCTGATCGTCGGCCTGGTCATCGGCCTGGTCATCAGCCTGGTCCGCCTCCTCATCGGCATCCAGCAGCATCGTCTTGCTGAGCATCAGCATCCACTGCCCGTTATCCAAAACAGCATTGTTGTTTCGCAGCCGCGGCGCCCAGAACCAATCGTTGCATCGAGGTGCAAGGCGGTGCTAGGTTGACCGGCCTCGGCAACATCCTGGTCGATGTTGTTCTGAGCTTCGTTTGCTCTTCCTCGAGCTTAGCAGCGACGTCCTCGCCCTGAGCCTGCTGGAGCCGGAGCTTGAGCACGGTGGCTTCGAGCCGAGGACCTTGTTCTTTATCTTGCCGCGCTGTGGGTATAGTTAGTGTCTTTTGAACATGTGTTTGGTATGGTACGATGAGCGTACCTGGAGCATCAGCCTCCTCGCCAGTCGCCGCCTCGATAGCTGTGTTGAACGCCTCCTTCTCGGCATCGTTGGCGACCTGGTTGGGACCTCGTTCAAAACATCCTGGTCCTCTTTCGAGATGTTCTCCCGGGTTGGCCGTATCAAGGTTCGCGAATATGGCGAGGGCCTCAGCCTCAGCATTTCCAGCGGTGCCGCCAGAGATGGAGATGTCATTGTATGTCGTGCTTCCAAGGACAGAGGCCTGGCGCTTGGCAATGGGAGCTGCGGCGCTGAGCGCAGTGAGGGAAAAGGACAGTGATGGCGGAGAGATGCATTGTGATTAGATATGCAAAAGAATCGTTTAACATGATTGTTGGAATAAGTGATTGACGAATAAAGACAGCCCGCTGTGGTTGTAATGCGTAAAGGGAGGAAATAGAAACAAACACAGCGTCAAGCTGGTAGAGTTGAATGAAAGGCTGATGAGGAAGGAGAGGGTGAGTGATAGAATGAACGGTAGGCTGTTCCGCCTGTGGTCTTTATATCAATGCAAGCACACGATATCACGCATCGTCAAGGGCGCCATTGAGGCTCCTGCCGGCTCAAACGCAGCCTTGCGTGCCTTCGCCCCTTAACGAGGCCACTTCTCGGCACACCACTCGCCAGCCTCAATGCAGGCTGCTGGGCGGCATTCACCAGCGCGTAGCACAGAATTTCCACGAGTGACAGGGCGATGGCGGCTGTTGCAGACGTCTCGTGTCGAAGTAGCCGTACAAGGTGCTCGATCACCCTTGGCTGCGGTTACATGTGTGCCTGAAACCCATTTTCGTACGAGGTGGCAAGCTGGTGGCGGACAGAGGTGTTCTCAGGCGTAGCGGACAGCTCTGGCAGGATTTCAGTTGGACTTGGCATGTGTTGACAGGGTGAAGGTTGCCAGAAGTGGGCAAAACGGCTTGGCAGGAGCCTCAAAAGCACAGGTGCGCATATGCCAAGCGTTTGGGACAAAACTTGTGTGAAGGGAAGCTTGTTTCCGACATGCCTTGGTGAGTCTTAGAACGATGTGCAGGCGTTCTGAGAACAATGTCTCGATCACTGATATATGATTTACATCCCGTATTAACCGTCTCAACGATAGACTTTGCCTGTACCCATGCTCTTGGACGCATCTGCCCCTTTGCCATGCTCGATGCTACCTCCATACTCTTCAGAATTCTTGACGAGCATGACGTTCAGCTAATACCCGCATCCGGTCACCGAATTACACACTGGATCTCTTCTGTCATAAGTCGTACGTCGATATCCCTTTGAGCCAATCGAACTGCTTCTTCATGATCATTTGCAACGAGAGAATGGCGTGTAATTCGCTGTCTAGTGTGACGGTGGCGGATTGAAAGAGCGCCGCATCTCTTCCTTTCTGGTCGCGGATCTCGAAGGGCGACGTTGATGGGCGGTGTCGAGGTTGCGGTGCACGTATGTTTGCCAAGGAAACGCAAAGCGTGATGCAGCACAGACAGAGGCGCAGAATCGGTATAAGCTCAGGTGACAGACGCCAGTAAATCACTCATTGTTGGGTTGAGGCTGCCCGTGTGGTAGCTTGAGCAAGGGTGCGCTGTGAGATTCCGCGCAGAAGGTCTCAGATTCATTTCTGACCTTGTCCTCTTCATTCAAGGACGGAATGAATCACTGTCCGCCATCCTAAAATTTTGCGACCACCTCGGGTCGTAGCACATGTATTGATGTTGCGTTCGGAACTTCGGTGAAGCAATTTGTGATCAGTCCTTTCCAGCCTGCCTAAGACTAAGGCGGAAGACCAGGTCTTCATTTCACACAACCTCGATAGATGAGTTGTGCTATTATCAATCGAAACAAAACGAATGAATTTAGATACGAGATCAATTGGAGGTCTCACGAGACCGATAGCCCATTTGCTTCGTTCGCTCAAGCGCCTCACAAAATGCATCGATGATATCTTCATTGTACGAAAGCTTTCTTCTCGTGTAGTGTTCAACTAAGTCCAAAGATATGCGCTCATGCCAATGTCGTAGAAGAAGAGACAAGACCAAACACGAAGGCCTCGTATGAAGGGATCTTCGCGTGCCAGTCGAGACACGAATAGACACCTCCTCGACAGAAAGTTTCTTGAAATTCCAAGTTTGATTGTATTGCATAATCTTTTAATAGCTTTTTTCAGGGAGGAAGCGCCGTGGAAGAAATCACCTTCCTTGAAGTGACCTCTCAAAGGAGGTATCATGCGTGTGCCAGGATCTAACCTGGCAGCCCGAAATGTATATCATTTCCTGCAGAGATACTATGGTTATATATGCGCCACCATAGATCTGGTCCATTATCTGTAGTTGGTTGTGCTTCATATTGTCGGCTTGAACATTACAAGCACCAATCCAAATGTATCTCCCGCCCACGAGATCGGTAGCTTCATCGTATCTCCGAAGTTTGAGGCAAGTAGCCGTGCGGTTGTTGAGCCAAACCTCCCGGCTGTAACCGGGAATCGACGTTGCTAGTCGTTGTTTCTGAGTGAAGTCGGTTGTGCTCCATACGGAAATCAAGGCAAAGTATCTTTGCATCTTGTCTTCTAGGTAGTAAATAACAGTGCACGAGCATCTCCTGTTGGACATATACCAATAGAACTGAGTAGACCTTGAGGTGGAGATCAGTGTCGCTCGCGGTTGAAGCGCAGGATTCACCATTGGAGTCGCACTTTTCGATTCACGAGCGAAGCAACTTTCGATCGATGTGATCGGGGACATCAAAACCGATCTTCTCACTGTGTTCAAATGTGTCGATTGGCGACCAGACACCTCTGTTCTCGTAGCTGATCCAGAATGTTCTGTTCAATCGTCATTACAGACAAGCTCCACATACCTGGTTGACTGGGTATTCCCGCACTTGTATTCGTAGTCGATATCACGGAGCAGTGACCCAATGCCATCGACTTTGCTTTGAAGGACTGCGTACCAACTGTTGATGTCAGGAAGACCCTCGGCACGCAAGGCGACACTGAAGAATTGGCGCGAGGAACAGTTGAGGCGCTTTTTCTCGTCGTTAATGTGAGCACCCATTCCGCCATATTGCTTGCAGCAAAGGCATAGCTGGGTCTTTCTTCTCTCCATAAGCAGACGTTCCAGATGATCCGAGGAAGGTGGATCACGATTAGTAATAGCAAACTCGACGCATTTCGTAGCCAAGAAGGAAGGGCGCCATGCAGCGCAAAATCGTCACAGAAATACAAGCGGTTCCGCAAGGGATGCGACTCAGTGAGGTTGAGAAGATATCAGCCAAGTAGTTGAAAGACGATGGCGGAAGCCCAGACGCTAACAGTTTTGGTAGCGGATTCAAGTCCCCGTTGTAGGTCCAGCAAATCGCCGGCAATGTTCCGAGAGAACAGAGAGTTGTTATGTGCGATTGCGCTCCGTGATGTATGATCGAGCAATGGGTGGGCCGCCCGATCGTCATTCAGTATCTACAGCGCCGATATATCGTCGCAATTCACAACTTCGCCTTCAATGGGCGAGGTCGATCTCGCCCACCACCAAGCGCCTCACCAACTCATCCACCTTCTCAAGCACCCAAGTGCACCCTTCGTCGCTCACCAACCATCTGATGCCCTCCTCTTCACCCGCTTCTGGTTCGGTCTTCCATGTCCCGTCGTCCCACGCTTTGCGCAAGCCGAAAACATGACTCAACACCTGCGGGCCGACCCCTGCTGTGCCCGTAAGCACGCCAGCGCACAAGCTCGTTGTTATCCTGCCGATATCGGCACCTGTCGAGCGTTCAGGGTCGCTGAAAAAGCGCACCGTACTCGCTGCTTATGATGAAGACGGGTAAATCAGGGTGTGCGTCGGCGAGCTTGTTCTCAAGCTTCTCTGCCAGAGGCCGGTATATTGAGTTCCACAGGAGCCTTTCCTCGCAGATTTATCGAGTCGACGTTGGCTTGGGTCGGTAGTCGTGACGGCGGGTGTTCAGAGACGAGGTAATCGAGGGAGGGAGCTCGGCGCGAAAGGCATTAGCATGTTTATCGTACGAGGACCTATTGCTCACTTGTCAGTGACATGCATACCGGGAGAAGGGACTATCGTACGCCATTGAAGCCAATGCACTTGAGTCCAACCTCACGCATCAGCTCTGCTATCGCGACAGCCTCCTTCTCAGCCTTGTTCGCTCTCGCCGACTTGTATAGTACGACCATTGATTCCGGCGAGTTCATCGTCATCGTTTGGCGTCGATAAGGCGAGC
>JAFKAK010000073.1:0-15275 GCA_019914995.1 Acanthochlamys bracteata
TTTTAATAGATCCCATTCTAATAAATTGGAAAATAGTCCCAGTTCTTCCTCTTTTGGATTTTTTAAAAGCTAAATTTTGCTTCGTATCCAGGCATCTGACCAATCTGGATGAGTTTATCAGTTCTGATATTATTGATAGATTTGGTCGGATAATGTAAGTCTTTCTCATTATTATAGTGGATCCTCAAAAAAACAGAGCTTATGTCGAATAAGGTATACTTTGACTTTCTTGTACTAGAACTTTTTAAACATAAACATAAAAGTACAGTGTGCTTTGCAGATTAGGTTCGGGGTATTATTAATTCTTTGAAGAAGAAGAGTTTGTTTTTTGATTTCCAACAACAAATCTTTTTCCACTCTTATAGGTCACATAGAGAACGCATTTATTATTGGATATTATCCATGTAATAGATTGGTAATTCATTTGTGATGAACTTAATAAGCCCCTATAAAATAGAAAATATAATTTCTGTGTCTAAAAAAATGAATGACAAATTCTTTAAATTTTTCCCTTTCCCAAAATCTCACCCCAGTAGTGTAGTGATTGAATAAATTTGGGTTTTCCCAATTTTTTTTAAAGACAAACTTCAAAGGGATAAAGTTTGTTTTATCTTTTGCTCTAAAGGGAAAAATCTTGCAATAAAAAATGAAAAAGCACGATTTGGGGGGAAAAAATTTTTCTCTATTGTAACAAATAAAAATTACTCCATCCGCCCGTTCGGGTTCGAATCCCGGGAAACCCATCCAAAAAAAGAAAAGAAATATTTTTTTTTAACCCATTTCTTTTATAAATTGTTTTATTGATTTAGTAAAGGTAGATTATATCTTTGGGATTTTTTGGCATTGCCCTATACCCATGTTATACGGGAAAAATAAAAAACCTTTCATTAACTATCTCTCTCTGGTTATAGTTAATATTTTTGCTTGGGAGTCCTTAAAAATTTGGGAAAAAACAAAATCTTACCGGGAAAATTTTTTAGAGAATCTTCTCCCCTATGGGGTTTTTCCAACTGGATAACAAAGCACTGAAAACCGTTTTTACATGGGAAATGGTTTGGTGTTTTGATATCCCTCCCTTTGGCAACTTTGTATTTTTATATTTTGCTGCCCTCCAGTGAATTTGGTGGTATTCGTGAACCTGTACCCGGGGTCTTTACTTTAGGGAAAACAATATTATCTCTGGTGCCATTATTAAAAACTTTTTGGCTATGGGTTTGCATTTCTACCCGATAAAAGCGGCATCTGTTGATGAAGGGTTTTATACAATGGCGGCCCTTTTGGGTTTTGTTCTACATTTTTCCTTGGTGTAGCTTGTTTGGGTCGTGGTGGGAACTTATTTTCCGTCTGGGAACTCCTTGGATTGCTGTTGCATATTCAGCTCCTGTTGCGTTTCCTACTCTGTTTTCTTGACCCCTATCGGCCCAAGGAATTTTTTCTGATGGTATGCCTTTAAAAAATTTTCTGGGTTTTTTAACTTCATGATTGTATTCCAGGCGGGCACAACATCCTTATCCCTCCCTTTCCCTTTTTGGGGGGAGCTGGTGTATTCGGCGGGTTTCCCCATTATGCTATCATGGTTCCTTGGGAACCTCTAGTTTGATCAAGGGAAAACCCCGAAAACGAATCTGCCCCCTGAAGGTTACAGATTCGGGGAAAGGAAAAAAACTTATAATATCGAAGCTGTGGTTTATTTTCCCATTGGTCTTCAATATGCTAGTTTCCCAAAAATTCTCTTCTCACATTTCTTCTTGGCTGCTTGGCCTGTAGTAGGTATCTGGTTCACCGCTTTTTGGGGGTTAATTTTTCTTTCAACCTAAATGGTTTCAATTTCCCAAAAACTGTGGGTTTTAAATCAGGGTCGTGTTATTAACCAGGCTGATATTTTTCAACCGGTAAATTCCTTTATGGAAATAATGCATGAACATGTCTCCAAAATTCCCCCCTAGACCCCAACTGCTGTGAAGCTCCATCTACAAATGGATAAACTTCTGTTTTGTTTTAATGTAGTATTCAAATTGTTGGGGAAACAATATAAAACTTCTTTCAAAAAAGAAGTTTTATTTGCTTTTTTCTTTGTTTGGATTAATTGCGTGCCTGTTTTAATTTTTACTTTTTTAAGTTTTAATTCTATGTCCTCCAATATCTCGATCTAAGTAGAAGGGTAAAAAAATTCAATAATGAATTTTGAATGGAAAAAGAAAACCCCCAGCTAAAATGGGGAAAGGGGGCGGTTTTGTGAAGTGGATAAAAGGCGGTGGTTGTGAATCCCCCAAACCCACTGGGGTTAAATTCCCCGTCGTTCGCCCATCACATTATTTAAAATTTCCCAAAAAAATAAAATTTTTTCCCTTTTCCCTATTTATTTACGGCATTGAAGAAAAAAAAACCTCATATTTTTTTCCCTTTTTTCTACTTCTTCTTCCAAGCGCGGGAAAACCCAAAAAGGGGTTGTGGGTTTTTCTACCTTTTGGGGCCCCCCCACCCCCCTTTTTGGGGATGGCCCGGGGGTTTCCCAAAACCCCCTCCCTTACTGGGACGCTTCCCTGTAACATTAGACCCGGCTCTCCCAAACTTTTTGGTTTCCCCAACATTACCCACTTCCCGACTTTTGCAAAACTTTTTGGATATCAAACGGACCTCCCAGATGGTAATCTTTGTCCCGGTTACCCCTCTTTGCGTAAGTTTCGTTTCGGCACCTCTTCTACCCTTAATTTTTACCCTTTAAAGTGCTTTCTTGTTATGTATGGCCTTGTAAAAATTATCGGTTAAAGTAGATTCTTTTTTTTATCAAAAAAAACCCCTTTCCCCAAAACTGTAAAAACTTTTTTAAGGGCATCAATTTTCTAATGTATTGATGATTCTATCAGATGGATCTTATAAAATCTATGATAAAAATTACCCCCTTGGTGGATATATGGGAATCCAAATCTGCGAATCACCTCATTTTGATGATCTTCTCACCCCTGGTCTCCCCCTTTTCCGTCCTGGTTTTATATTTCTTCTTGAGCTTCCAGCCCGAATGATTGGGAAATACGTCGATCCACATATTTTTACGGGTAGCATAGGAGACACCCTTTTTTTTTTTCCCCCGGGGGATCTTTATAATTACCACTGTTAGCTTTCAATTCGCCTCTGACCATCAAATTAAATGTGAAAAACCCCGCCCCTCCTCTCTTTGAAAAAAGGGGCCTTCCCTCTGTGCGTGCTTCAAAAAATTTTTGTCTTTAAAATTCCCATATCTCTGGAGTCAATAATTTTCAGAAAAACTATGAACCCCAATCCCCGGCCTTTACCAAATTTTTCTGTTGAGGTCTATCCTAAAAGGTACTCAAAATAAATTGATCTTTTCTAGGTTTTGTCGAAAATTAATTGGTTTTTTAATTCGAAATCAATAGTTAAAAAACCACTAAAATTTTTTTTGGGTTTTTCCCTTGATATAGAACTTCTTTTCCAAAAATGGTATCTAAATTTAAACCCCCTTGGGATGTAAAATATATCTCTTCTCCCCACCCCATGGTGTATGAACAAATGTATGCATTTTCGATTGATTTTATTCTATGGTTACGATTCTCCCGGATTGTTTTTTTTTCATTCCGTCTAAAATCGATTTTCCCCGGGTATGGGCAACATGACCCCCCCCTCTATCCCCTCGGTAAGGGTTCCTCGGGGTTGACCTTTACCCCCAACGATCTGTCCATAGATCAAATTATTTCGTGGTTGGTTTCCTTGACTGTCTACGCCCTCCATTCCGTGCTCAGGGTAGAATTTTTGTATAAATGTATCCCGTGTTATTAAGTATTTTTTTTTAATTCCCCTTTCTCTATAAAGGGGGAAAAAGAATAACCCTTTTAAGCGTAAGTCAGCCGTTTGTTCTTTTGCATGCCCCAATGGGTCCCATTTTTTCCCCCTTTTCCCGGGGAGTCGATGACTATTCTTATATTACCTTGACACCAAAAAGTTCGGAATGCTTTTTTTTCTGTCCTAGTTGATCTGATTCGACATTAGAAGTATATTGATTGTTCCCCAATAAGAATATTTTCCCCTAAAACCCGCATTTTGATTCCATCCATAACCCCCCCTATAGGGTTCCCGTATCGATAAAATTCAATTTTTTTTCATATGTTATGGTATGGAAATATACCATTCAATTTTTTGTTTTGGATGATGAGATTCCATTGATCAAACCAATTTCAATAGGCTTTTAAAAACCCTTCAACTGCCTCCAGCAGGAAAATTTAACCCACAGATTCGCCAATTATGGGTTGGGCGCCCTTTTCCATTTTTCCCCTGGATTGTTTAAAAGGGGGTTTATTACATCGTGAAAAAAAATTCCCAAATTTAAATTTAAATCTTTAGGAGGAATCAATGGGGTAATTCCTCCCGGATCTTCCGTTGAAGAGATATTGAAGAATCAAAATTTCACTATGATTCATGGATCAAATTCGATTCAGGGGGGATCTTTTTTCCCCCCCATTTTTTTAAAGAACGTTTTTGACTCTTTATTTGTTTGGGTATCCTACTTTACGTTCAACAAGGGAATCCCATATTTCCCCGATCAAGGTGTAGTACTGCTTGTAGTAGCGGTCATATATCTCGTATTAACAATGAAAGATGGTCGAAAAAAAAATCTTTTGATTAGGGGTTCTTCCCATCCTATGAAATTTCCCTTGGACCCAGAAATGAGACATTGGAAGAATCCTTTTAATTTTTATCAATGGGTTAATTGTTTCGCTCCTCTATTTTCCCAAAAAGGGAAAAAGATTTCTCCCGAGTTGTTTCATGGACCCAAACCTAAAAGAAAAGTCCCGGGTTCTCCCAATAAAAAAAAAAGGTATCATGTCTGAACCCTTCCGGGTTCGGGGTGGTGGAGGAACCGGATCGGAAAAAGGGGGTTCTGTTGTAAGATATCTAAAAAAATTTTAAAGCTGGAAAAAAATCTCATTCAAAGAGAAAAAATGAAATATCTGGAGTTTTTTTTTTATTCCATGGATGATCCGATCCGCAAGGACCATGATTGGGAATTTTTTGATCGTCTTTCCCCGGAAAAGCGAAACATAATAAACAAAATTCGGGAAATTATTCGAAATCGGGGGGAAAGACGTTTGTTATCTCATGTCTGTTTTTTGTAAAAAAGACCAATTGAAGGAGGGTTTTTTAAAAACAAGGGGGCCCAGGAAACTATTCTTCAAATGATATTGAGCATTTTTTCCCATTTTTTCCCCCGAAAAAAAGGGGGTTTTTCTTTTAAAAATTGGCCCTCAATTTTTAAATTGGCAATTCCGCAAATCTCTCCGTTATTTGGGGGAAGAACCCCAGCACAAATCGGTTTTTTGGGGAACGTATCGAAAAAAATTGGATTGGTTAGACATGTGTGGTTGGTAAAAGGATCTTTTTTTAGAAATTTACAAAATTAATTGTCAAATGAAATTGTTCCCAAGATCTTTTTTTCGTTCAAAAAGGTTCCCTAGCCAATTGAAAGGATTTTCCGTAAACCCAGAGATCATTTCGATTCCATTAAAAAAGTTTCCCAGAATATCAAAATTGATCGATCAAAGGAAATTCAGCCCCCAAAAAGATGGGTTTTTTGGGATTTTTCCCTTTTTTCTTCAAAAGAACTAACAGAGAAAAATCAGACCCGATTCCCGAAATCCTTTTGGATCTTCCCCCAATTTTCCCGGCTATTCACGGGACGTGAGAAACAAAATAAAATCTTCTGTTTGGGAAAAATCAAAAATTTTTTGGGGAACCCCAAAGATCAATTCGTTTTTTTTCCCCTGACAGATGGTCAAAACTTCATCTGAGTTCGAATCCTCGGGAAGGTCCATTTTAAGATAGAAATTTTAAAAAAAAAACAAGATTTTTTCTTTTGCCCCTTTCCCGGCCGATCGGAAAATAAAGAAATGGTTGTTATTTTTAAAGAAAATTCGTATTTAAAAAATACCGTCTTTCATCTATTAATAGACCCGGGATGTGATAGGGTTTCCCGAAGGATGAACCGGATAGGGACGTTCCCAATAAGATTTCATTCTTAAACCCAAAAATCTATTTTTGTTTTTATTTCTTTTTTACAACCGGAACAAGGGGATACTTTTAACCCCCGATTTTGAATCAGAAGAATTTAAAGAAATAGCAGATCTATTACTCTATCAATAACCGGGGCCGGATCGGTTTATCATGGGGGTTTTCCTTTTATTGTTTCCCTGGATTGGATAAAAAAAATTCTTGAATAAAATTATTCAACTCAGAGATGAATCGAAAAAAATCTTTTTGGTTCTACCTCCTCTTTTGAAAAGAAAAATTTTTTTTTATCGAAGGATAAAAAAAAATCGGTCCGTATCTACTGGGGGAATGTTTTGGGAAAAGACCCAAAAACAAAAACAGCGGTTTTTCCCGCCTTTCCAAAAGTGAGCATCAATCAATACCGATTGATCGAGATCTGATTAAATCAATATAGAATCCCTGGGTACTAAAAAAGTATCCCAATCGATTTTTTTTAAAGAATAAAATCGATCGCAACTTGAAATATGGAATTCAAGGGGGCAAATAAAAATGATATCGAAAATTTTAACTATAATGAAAAAATCGATCAACCAGCATTTATCGATTGGAAAAAAAGTCAGAAGAAATGGTTTTTATCCTCTTATTTTTCGAACCGAGAGATCCATGAATCAGGTCTGATGCATATGGGGAAAATGCTCCGATGGGAGCAAGAATTTCCCGGAAAATTTGGAACATTTCGTTTTGAACAGAAGAACCGTTTTCAAATAGTGTTCGATCGGTTCGTTTAAACAATATTCGATTGGGTTTTTGGCTATCGACAAAAAAATTTGTCTAAGACACTTCGTTTCTTTTTTTCCAAATTCCCTCTTTTGTCCAAATCCCTTTCCCTTTTTCCAACCGCTTTCCTTTTTTTCTTTGGGGTTTAGGAATATCCCCTTCATAGGTCCCAGATCCCCATCTATGAATTGAAAGGTCCCAATGATCAACCCGCAATCCCGGTGTTAGAAACAAAGGGGGCTTCCTCGTTCATTTGAAGAAATTAAACCCCCTTTTTGTTTGGGTGATCCGGTACTTCCCCAAAAAACCGAAATTTTTGATCAATGGGGGAAAAATATTCTCATTTTGTTAAAAATCCAAAAGGGGATGATTGACCCTTCCATACTAGAAAAAAATCGCGGGGAAAACCTTTATGACAGATTCCCCATTTTAAAAGCTATCCCCGATCGGACGGTGAATCCCGTAAAAAATTTGATGGGGGTTCATTTTATATCCCTTTTTTAAAAAAAAACGACTTCGGTTTTTGGAAAGATCCCGGGACTTCTGGTTCTATTGTAACAAAGGTTCCCTTTTTTTCGGAAAGACCCGTTTTCAATAATTATGATCTTATATGGACAAATTTCCCCAATATCTTGTTCATTCCCAAAAAAAATTTTTTTTGTGGGCGGGAACAGTAAAAAAAAATATTTTTTGGGGGGAAAACTATTTCTAAACCAGTCCGGGTATCTGGCATATTCAACCTAACCTAACGATTTTCCACAAAATGGTGACGGGAAAAATATAACGTACAAATCTTTTCCCTTTTCCCAAATTTGTCCAAACCATTCGTTCTAAGACTTTTACTCGATCCAAAACTTTTCTGCCCCTTTTTAACAGAGGAACAAATAGTCAATTTGGAAAAAACTTATTGTCCCTTTTTTCAGATTGAAACTATCTGGTTCAGAGGAAGAACTTACAGTATCTCAGTTTCAACAAACATGGGTTTGATTCACCTCCATGTTCTGAAATATTTACCATCCGGAAAGAGGAAAAAAGCAGTCTTTGTCTAAAAATGCGTTGAAAGGAGATATATAGAACCTTTCAAGGATGGTGCTTTGCCGTCTCTCAAAATGAATCTATTTCCAAACACTTATATACCATGGTTCCTTACTTCGACAGAGTGCAAATATCTAAATTTCATCTTTTTGAATACTTTTTCAGACCATTGCATTACTAAGTAACTTGATCAAAATGGGTATCATTTTCATGATATTATGCATGGATCCATATATCATGGCCAATTCTTCCTAAAAGATTGTGGGCGATTCTTTACAATGGACTCCCGATAAGATTTCAGTAAATATATTTACAAGTCTTCTTTTCTCTCCGAAGAAATGATTCATCGAAATAATGAGTCACCCTTTCATTGATATGGACACATCTAGAGATCAACAAATGCTCAGGAGTTCCTCTATTCAATCTTTTCTATTCTGTGTGTTGCTCAGATATCTCGTTCGTATACATCTTCTCTTTGTTTCCCGAGCCTCTAGTGAGTTACAGACAGAGTTAGAAAGATCCAATTTTTGATGATTCCATCATACATGATTGAGTTGCGAAAAACTTTGGATAGGTATCCACTACATCAGACAAATTCTTTCTGGTTAAAGATGTCTCTGATTGCTCTGGAACAATTAGGAATTCTCAGGAAAATGAGGATTCTACTTCTGGTAGCAACATGCACTATTGGGCAGTGGTCCCTTATGCGGTCAAATCAATACGTTCTAAGAAGAACTATTTGAATATCAATCTCATCGATCTCATAAGTATCATACCAAATCCATCAATCGAATCACTTTTTCCGAAATGCGAGACATCTAAGTCGTGAAGTAAAGATCTATTCATTGATAAGAAAAGAAAAAAACGTGAACAGGTGATTGGATTCCAGTGATAAAATGATTCCTGGATTGCGATAGTGATTATGGTGATATGATGAAGAGAATTCTTGATTCGGTTCTCATAACGATAAGAAAAAAAGGTTGATCCATTCTATTTAGTCCGTATAGTGATCGTTTGTAAGAATGACTCTGGTTGTAAATGATTGAACAGTGGGATCAATTGCTTACGATACTTAGGTTGACATTTCTGCGCAAAATCTAATGAATTACCTGAGTTCAATACGATCTGTTTACTTGAAGAGCGGATATTCAACCTCATTTATGGACTGTACTTCTATGCCACAAACCTGTTCAACAGGGTTATGGTTTTCATTTCCAGTCTCATGGAAACCTTTTCTATCATTACAGCCTCTCCGCTACAGGTATTTTAAAGTAAATAGGTTCTATAGAACCTGGACGATCCTATTGGTGTGATACCTGCGACAACAAGCTCCTGTTCCTTTCATTACGGTATTTCCAGGCAGTTCTGGATGGCAAATATTCAAAGTTATCTGTTGATAAATCTCTCTGATGTGATGATAGTGACGTGATGTTGATATTGTTGACGATATCTGATGCTTGATAGTGGCTGACAGTGTGGATGTGATAATGTGACATGGATGATGACGCGATACGGGCTACTAAACTGCAGCGGCTGCCTGTATGAGAAAAAATAGACGATTTGATATCACCTTCTAATTCAATTCTGCAACAATATATATAACCTGCCAATATGGACAGAAACTTTCATTCATAATCTATCTGAATAGGTCAGATTGCTTATCCTCAGTTCAAGCTAGAACTGCTCTATGAGGGTTGGGAAGATGTTCCACTCTGAAAATCATTCTTGTTGTGCTTCGACTCATATTCCCCAAAAGTGGATCCACTTTAATAGTCGAATAAAATTAGATACATGCATTAAGATACAGAAGCTGCTTCTTCCACAAGAACAAGCACTTTTCATTTCTTTCCTATACTAAAGTTTCATGGAAAGAAAATGCTCTATACTAACAGTTGAGTCCGCAACAAGCAGGTTCAAATGCACGAGATCTTGTAGCACTTATCAATGAGGCCCTATCAATTAGTATACAAGAAGAATGATACCAAAACTAATACAATTGAGTCAGCTCTTCATAGACAAACTTGGTTGATCCCAGGTAAGATCAGTTCAGGATCATGGGATCTTTTTCTATCAGATAGGAAGG
Source organism: Acanthochlamys bracteata (assembly GCA_019914995.1). Taxonomy (NCBI): domain Eukaryota; kingdom Viridiplantae; phylum Streptophyta; class Magnoliopsida; order Pandanales; family Velloziaceae; genus Acanthochlamys; species Acanthochlamys bracteata. The sequence goes on from JAFKAK010000073.1 coordinate 9,896, forward strand.
GCTATTGCTGGAATGTACTTCAAGGAATTTGCCCCATAAATCCTATATCTATCTATACTGAAGAAGAAGAAATCATGTAAGGAAGGAGTTCTTATTTGTACAAATGGTACTTCGAACAGACAAACATGAAGGAAATTAACGATACTTCTTTATCTTTTGAGTTGTTCTGCGGATCGGTCGCTCAAGATCTTGGTCTTCACCCGGACCCGATGAAAAAAATTGGATCACTTCTTATGGATTCGTTGAGAATGATTCTGCTCTGGATTCATAGCTATTAGAAGTAGAAAGGCGCTCTGGGTTGGGATCCTCACGGACAGAAAAAGATTGCAGTCAGTTTGATGATAATAATCAGTGACATTGCGCTAACTGGTCGAACCAAAGATCAGTTAGATATGATGCAAAATGGATCTTGTTCTATCGTTGATCAGAGATTTCTATATGAAAGAGATCGGAGTTTAGAAGGGAAGGAAAAGGGCCTTCGACCCGCAACAGATGAGGAGGATTTATTCAATCACATATTTGGGCTCCTAGAATATGGCGCCCTTGTGGCAATCCTATTTGATTGTGTCAAAGGCCACTGAATTGGGATTTCCCTATTGGGCCAGGTCATTTCGGGGCAAGCGGATCATTTGCTCATAAGGGTGAGCTTCTAAAGAATGATTTCGGAGTTCTTGAGGTGGAACCATGCAGTACCAGACACGAGATAGATCTTCCAAAGAACAAGGCTTTTCGAATAAGCCGATTCATTTGGAACCTACCAGATCCATTCTTTCCTATTCAAAAGATCGGCCCTTGTCTCTGTGTTTTCACGTCGAGAAATTCTTTGCAGATGAAGAGATGTCAAAGGCGCTTATTACTTCAAACAAATCCTCCTACATCTATAGATAATCGCTGGTTCATCAGAAACACGCAAGAAAAGCACTTCGAATCGTTGATTCATCGCCGAGATGTAAACAGATGTGGTTCATTGCTCTAATGGATCTTTCGTTATAATACTCTATCCGAGTTATCAGTATTTATCAAATCTCTTCTATCTAACGGAACTATTGGATCAAATGACAAAGACATTGTTGAAAGGGATGGCTTTTCCCGGATGAAGAATGAAAGATTTGATTGTATAACAGAGAAAGATTTCCCATTCCTTAGTCGTAAGATATGTAGCCTGAAAAGGGATTAAGTGGAAAGTGGCCGAGTATTAGAGTCATTAAAACCTTGTTTATTCCATATTTCGGACCTTAGCTCCATGGAACAATATACTACTGCTGAAACATGGAAGAGTGAAATCTTAGATCAAATATTATGTATGGATGATATGAACTGCCTAAACAAGAATTACAGAAGGGCGAACCTTAGAGCCTATTACTCACTACATCAAACAATTTCCATTTAATGGGAAATACCAAATCCATCGGAAAATCAAAAATACGCATATGTCCGATGAAATGGTTGTTGCTGCTCTGCACTCCAATAACGAATCTGTTGGTTTACTTCAAGACTACTAACTAAAGAAAATAGATAGACCTTTCTCTTCGTGTCTGAGTCGATGGGTCTTCTCAATTGGAAGATCTCCCATATGGATAATACATTCCAGTTTCCGAGCCTAATTCTAATTGTTTTTTGTTCCGATAAAGATATCCACGGAGGCCAGTTCGTCCTATTCAGATATTCACGACCAAAGAGATTACTGGATTCTCTTTCGGATAAGGCCCTGAAGGAGAAGGGAAGGCTGGAATGCACCAGCATAACAGACGTCTGTCTATTCTCTAATTCACCCGACCCGATAGTACCCCCATTTACAAGGCGTCAGTACTAAAGTCACTGAAGGGTAAGTCGCCAATCCCTAAAACGGACTAGGTAATGCTTTATCTGCTGAGTTACGGGTACTGGTGGAGTAAATACACCAGGGTTTCTATCAATCTACCTTGTGTGATTCCTGTTGAATCATATACTCGGGGAGTGGGTGCAAGGCGGACGATTTCAAAACAGACTCCTCATTCATTAGATACAGAGAAGATCATAAGATTTCGTGATCCGCTGCCAGACCTATTCCAATTCAGCGGACTCGGATCGTGGGATCGCCGGAATACTTCGTATCACATAAGATCTCAGTATATCAATATTGATTAGATCCGAAATCTTTTATTAGATTGCTCATTCAATGAGCATTCTCAATATTATGCCTTGAAGAGGACTCGAACCTCCGCTCTTTGCTTTGAGATTTTGAGTCTCAGCGTGTCTGACTCTGCCATCAGACATCTTGAGCAGATCTTCTATGAATATGATGTCTATCAGTGTGATATGGAATATATGACATATATGACAAAGTGGAATCTTGGAGTATTTCTAGTGGTCATGTCATATGGGCCAGTCGATGTGTAAATTTCCTCAATTTTGAATTATGTTATCCGGAGAGACCTTATCTTATATATATATCAAAAGATGTACAATCAAACTATTCTCGATTCAATAGAAGCCAAAGAAGTAGATATAGTACCCAAATAGCGATAGATATGTCAAAGCAGGTCGGTCCGCCTATTCCTAATTCTAAATAGAATGTAACGACGTAGGAATCCATATGTAAACATAATTACTATTTGCCAAATGGACAGCCCCTTCTCATAATAGAATGTACATAGCCTATTCGGTCTGGTCCGATGTGAATGAACTTATAATCATGGAATCGACAGATTCCATGATTATAAGATCCATAACTAGCCCATTCCATTTGGGCGGAACAGATCTACTAATTCTTTTATTCCAGTTAGTAGAGGATCTTGAACTAAAAATATAGACCTAGAAGCTAAAAGCTAAAGAGGGTATCTGAGCAATTGCAAGAATGGGGGTTCATTGATATTCCTGGTATAATGAGCGCTATCACACTGATCATACTCAATTCAAGTGGAATTATTTGATCTTAAGGAGATGTATAATTTCGCACGTGAGGGTTATTTCTTGGTTTCGTTCAGTCATTAATAACTTGGTTATTTTTAGATAATAGTAGATGAAACAACGCTCGTAAAGAGTCCTATTGAAACCAGAAATATAGGCCTGCCTATATCCCCAAAATAGATGGAGTTTTCCGAAAAACCTGCTGGTGGAGGAGAGACCTCCTAGGGATAAAGACATAGGAGCTAAAGAGAGAAATAAAAGGATCTTTCATTAGTATAATCTATAATCCCAGATGTTATCAGTTTCATTTGTAGACTAAATATTACAATACAAGCAAAGATTCCTAGATTGTATGAATGTAAAAACAACATATAAATTATCATACTTTTTTATATCCATCCATTTAAGTCTTAACAATTATTCCAATAAAACACATATCGATTGACCAAATAGACGAATGTGCAAACATACGTTTCATGCTTGTTTGAATAATAACAATGAGATTACAATATCATACTGGGAATAGCTAAGTTTCCCAGAAGAAGATGCCATTCGTTTGATAGAAAATAAAGGAATATCGAAAATTCGCGTGCTGAAGCTGAACTACTTTCGGTAACGAAAGAAAACAACGACTGGGTGGGAGAGTCGGGAAGTCAAGAGAAGAAAGTTCTCATGCTTTCTCTCATTCGTGCATGAAGTTTACGACTCTAAAGAAATGATAAAAAGAAAAACTCATCTTCTTTCTTTTTTTGATGGTTACCTTCCTCGCGTATGTATAAGACCGAATCTGTTCATTTCTAAAAAGTGCTAATCATAACTTTTCGGGGAATCCTTCATCAGTGGTTGTGAATGACACTGGCAATCTTTCGACCTTGGTTCCGTAGGAGCAAGTCAGAAAGATGAAAAATAAGTATCTGATGATTCGTTCTCAATATTAGCCTTAGAGATGATCATCTTTCAGGGGTGATCCTTTTATCTGAGATGCTCCCTATTACATTACACTCGTAATCTCTATGAAGGATGAGAACCAACTATGTAGCATCTACATATCGATAATTCAAGTATGTGTATGCCGTCGTGGTCGATCCTTTGTAGGAACTACCGTAATAACAGACGCAAAAATGGATCTGTTTATCATAAGAGATTCGTTGTTCTGACCCTACTTCCACCTTAATTGTTCTTTGAACACGAAGATGCAATAAACTTTTGGTAAAGGTGTCTTGAGTCTTGAGTAGAGATAGCATTTCTCTTCTGCATGTCTATGAGCGAAAATCCCAACATCTCAGAGATAGATATAGAAGTAAAAATTTGTCGAACAGACCACCTCGCCGTATACGTCGAATCCATTGATGAAGGACAGGAAAGCAGAGCAATTCCTACAGTGATGAAATATATAGCGCGGTGAAATTCTGGGGCGTTATACATTTGTGTATTGATAAGACCATTCCTATTTCTTGAAGTTCGATCCCCCCCCAGATGAACCATACTGCTTTAGAAACCATGAGCCAGAATAGAAAGAAACACCCACCCACAGTGCATCTTTCAGTAGTAGCCTCATTGAACCATATCTCTGTGGTATATCCCAGATGTGGTGGAACATAAGCTGAAACATTCTGGAGCTACAAAGATGATTGTAAATCATTAGCACCACACTCATATTCCTCCTAGGTAGCTATTAATGCGAATAACAGAAACTCTGTATAACCATTTCTGTACATTCCAGTATACTCTGCAGATAGAGAATACATAGGGTTGGTTTTTATAGTAAAATAGGGGTGAAAGATTTCATTGAAATTATAGTTGGAAACAAAAGCTAACTATAAGTTCTTCTCTCCATCGGAACAATAGGGCATTATGCTCATTACTAAACTTGTTGAAGAGATGAGGAAATAGAACCGAGTCTATCTTGCCCATTCAGAAGGTTGAATCGATCATCAGAAGAAGAATTAGGCCAAGAATTAGGATACATTCTGGAAAATGACTTCCATGGAAGAGAAGCAAATAAAACCTTTCATAAAAATTCTCGTGAATCAGATGAAGATTTCATTCTGTACCTTCCAGATCATGAATTAGTAACTGCCATCAATCTCCGAAAAAGTCCCAATTATTTCAGACTTTTATTTTTTGGAATAGGATATTTTGGAATCCCCACGAATAGGATCAAACCTTATTCATGATATTTCCATAAGATTCCTCTCTTGTTCTTTCTAATAGCCCCGAGAGGGCTCAGATTTTGGTTTTATGGTTTCATCTTTCTTTTCCTTTTTCTTTGTTTCAGAAAGATATCGATCAATTCGATTCTTTCTTTTTCTATTGATTCTTTTCCGATCAGAGATGTATGGATCCATGGATCTATGTGTCTATATAGATCCTGTTTATGGATTAACGAAAATGTGCAAAGCTCTATTTGCCTCTGCCATTCTATGATCTCTTCCTTTTTGCGTATAGCATCGCCACTCCTTTGGCAGCATCTACTAATTCGGAACTTAAT
>JAFKAK010000074.1:0-10133 GCA_019914995.1 Acanthochlamys bracteata
CGGACTGAAGCTCGCTAATCTCAGCGTCGTTTTTCCTATCCTCCGTCAAGCCACCATCGCTATTACAATCTTCGTCGGACTCCAAAAGGCCTCTCGGTGAGCAGGCTGGTTGTATCCGACCCCCGTCTGCTGGGCCGCGAGGCAGGACTTGCCTGACCGGTATCGGTCATCGTCTTTGATTCGTCGAAGTGCCGCAGAAACGACTGCGAGATCTGCTTGAGAATGTGAAGAAGCAGGAAACTCGTCTTGAGAGCCTCCACTGCTGATTCCCATTACGCGTCTTGAGAATATTTTCGGTTTTCTACCAGCTCGTCCATGTTTGATGCGTTTATTTGCACAAAACCCTCGGAAAGCTGCAACCTAGGTTAGCCGTGCGATATTGTCCTCGGCTGGTCTGAGTTACCTTGCTCTCAATGCCAAACCCTTTGAGGATCCAGCAAGCTCGAGGCAAGGTTGAGCCCACTGTGCGACTGAAACCACATAAGCACCGCTGCAGCCGTATCTACGTTCGCTCCACATTTGCGACCTCAGCTAGATCGGAGGAACGTCTGGGCGAGGCTCACCTTTGTCCATGTGTAGTGCGCGCATACACCGAGGAACGATCTATTATTCGGAAGAAGTCCAACAGTCCGGCCGTGATGTGGATGACGCCCTGACAGCCTGCAACTTTTTGTTATCGTTCACTCTGTGAATCGAGCTATACTCACCGCTAATGTATCCTTGATACGAGTTCGAACTGTGGAGAATACCTTCCGCACGTCACGCCCGACGATCCGTGGTGACGGCAGCTTGATCCACGGCTGAACAGCTTGGTATCCGCTGGTAGCCACTTCACACCGGGACTACTGAGAAGTGTCGATTGTTTTTAGTGACCCAGAGGGGCGCAAGGCCCTGCGCGGACGGTGTCATGCTGCCATTACGAGAACGTCCTCGGGTTTACTGTAGCGAGCACGCACCCTGAGTTCCGCCGGCGTCGGATTTTAGTTCTCCCATCTTCACATATACGGCCTCAGACTCTCTTTGGGGCCCTGGGGTGAACTTCTCGATATCTTTGTGGCGGACTGCTTTGACAGTCATTCCGCCGCTGATATCGTCAGTGACCGTTTTACCGCCAAAGCATCTAATCGCGTGTTGGCGGAGTACGGCCTTTTGATCCTCTTTTGAAGCATCAACGTATACTTGAACCTTTCTGCTGCATCCATTCTGGCGCACGCGAACTCGTGGAACTGGCGGTGGCCTGCATCCAGTCCCGACCTCCTTGATGTAAAAACCAAAGACGGGAGATTTCCATAAACTTGACCTTTCTACGGTTGTAATGAGCTCAAATTCCCAGGTGCTCCATGAGTACTTACCAAGTTCATTCTTCTTCTTTCGTCGCGGCCCAGATCCAAAGCCGCATCCGCTTCCTCGAGCTACTTGCGCGGCTCCGCGTGATTTGGGCGCAAAGCGATTCCTTGGATTGACGCAAGGATTTACGGGCGCATGGATATGAACAGAGCTGCGCCCAGGTTGGCGTGTTCGGAAGGGGTATTTTCTCGGTGGCTGGCTGCCGCTGCCGCTACCACTGTCTTCGCCTTCTTTGCAGGAGCTTCGGGCGCATCGGGGGCTTCCTTCGTTTGATTCCACGTTCCATGTCTGATAGCAGCGGTAGTCAGGATCCAGGAGTTGAGGGTAAGAGGAAATGTCGGACGGAACCGAAGTTTCGAGCCACGACCTGTTTTTAACACCGCCGCTCTAAAACCTACCAGAGCCGCTTGTCGCGCTGAGAACTGCCTCACCCAGGAGCCAAGCGCTCAGTCTAACTGAATTAGGAGCTTTGGAGCATGCGCTTGCATGACCGGGATAGCCCACTGCTCTGGACGAGACACCGCAGTATGTTTTCGACCGGCTCAATGTACTTTCCCGGTCGCGGAGTAGATTATATTACAAGCGGGTAGCTGGGGAGGATAACGGTCATACTATGAAATATGCGACGTCTGACGAGAACGGGGCAGCTGGGGCGGGCCGAGGGCGCATGAACACTTGACCAAAGTCTGTACTGTAGAAAAGCACAAATTGATTGCAGTGCCCCCTTAGAATGTGTGCTAATGCTATATGTACTTGCAAGATGTCCATGTCATCCTCTAAACTCATGTAAGCGTCCTTTATTCTCAGCCCATTCGAGGTCGTCCATTCCGTCGCGCCTATCCTCCTCAGGACGAGACTGTGAGAAGAGGCGACGAGCTCGCAGATCTGTGTCTTCAACGTAGCCACCGATGGACCAAAGTCCAACACAAATCAGAGCTCGTGTGCTCTCCGCAGACAACCGGTTACGCTTCACGAAAGCAGCTGTCTTCCTGCGAGAAGACGCGCTCGATATCAACGGAGGCTGTTGTAGGGCTTATCAGGTGCAATAATGAGCTCTTATACGGAGGCAACGCACCAGAAATGGCTACAGTAGTCGCATGCCATTTTCGACAGCCGCGGGAAGGTGAATTTCTGCATCCACCATTCAATCGGGTCGCCGTCCGTAACGCTTCGACTCGGGCACGCTTCTGTTGGCGCGGGAAAGATATATCTTGGAGCTCGTGGTCGCGGATTGTAACGCGCTTCTTTTGTTCTTGCGTTGCTTGTATGCGCCAATCCCGGTGAAAGTATTAGCTGCGATTCGAACCTTGTTGGCCCGTGAAAACGCATGCATTAAACGAGACGCGCGCTTTATATGAGCCACTCCTGACTTTTCCTCTTCCGTGGCGAACCAGCGGTTTGTCGAGACCAACGGCCGAGGTAACACAGTCAGGTAATCGCGGTCTATTGCCCGCGTGCCAGCTGTCGACCTCCTGATCCACTCTCCTCCCACTCCAGCTCTTAGAAAGTACTCAGTCTTGAAGTGCGGGTAAGGACTACAAGCGGATCAGAACATGGCAATGCTACCGCAGGAAGATAATCGACGACTCACGCATCGCAATTGATATTGGCGACGAGTTGAGGAGTGAGTAATATCTATTGAGCGTTTTTATGCCACCCCATAGCCGTGACGATAGCGGGCCCGAAAGAACCTTCCTCGACAAGATTGCCAAGGATCTTGTCTATGCGGGCTACCACCGGAATGACCAGGGCAAGATTGGGCGTGGCGGAGGAGAACAAGAGCGTCGCATCCTTCAAGCTCTGCGATAAAATCATCAGCATGTGTCGCCACCACGAAGACCTCTGGCGCAAAGAGAGGCGCGGAGGGTGCATGAAAGTGCAGCTCACCACAAGCACGCGACAGAGTTCTCGGCAATGTTCCATTCGTGTCGCGTAGGATGAGAGCACGCAGGTCGTTATCGAAGCTAGCCGCCGTAGTCCTGGATAGCTGACTTGTACTTCAGACAAAACTTGATCATGTCGAAAGTCGAGTTCCATCGCGTACAAACATCACGAGGAATCTTTCGCTCCTCGAAATTGAGCTCGCGCAAGTTGCAAACCAACGGGAGAAGGCTCGTAGGAGAACGGATCGTGATGTAGGCAATCTTGCGCAGCTGAGGCGTATCGCGCCAGAAGAACCGCCACAGGCCCGCGCAGAGATGAAACCAAATGCAGAACACGAAAGTGTTTTGAGGAGTTGGGAAGCAGTTTAGCAACGACATGAGTTTTTTAACCGGCTTTGCGCACCTTAGCAATGGTCATGCGGACTGGTTTGGTCCTTTGTCGGACGCTCTCGCTTCTTCCCGTGTCATCCGCCTCGATTTCGTCCACTAAACCCTCGTCGTCATCATCACCTCACGGAGGTCTGCCTGCCTATTAGCATCAAGCCACGCGGTAGCCAACTCGGCTTCCATTCGCGCGTCGATATCACCGGGCCCCAACCACCACCTGTTGCAAGGTCGTCCAGTCTTGCGTTGGTCTTGGACTTTGGTGCGTCGAATTGCCGCAGAAGCGACTGCGAGACCAGGTTAAGAACGTGGAGAAGGCACCGGACACGCTTTTCTGAGCTCTTCCACTGTGTAGCCCAGTTTCGCGACTCTGACGATATTTTCGAGGCCCTGGACAAGCTTATCCATGTTGGACGCGTTGTCGCAGGTTATTCCACAGAACTGTAGCCAAATGAGCTCAAAATCAGTGCTTGATGTGATTGGATGACCTTGTTTTCGATACCGAATCCTCTAGGACGCGAGCGAGTTCGAGAGCGAGATTGAGTCCACTATGCGACTACCGGCGCGTGAGCATCAGCTTCAACGTCTGTTACATCTTTTCACACCTTTTGCAACCTCTACAAGATCGAGGAATGTTTGATGCGGCTGACCTCTTGTCCATGTAAAGCGCATATGCCAAGGAAAGATCTGTGGTTCGAGAAGTCAACAGTCGAGCGTGATATGAATGACGCCTTCTGCAGCCTGCTGCCTCCTCAGCTACCATAGCTCTTCCTCACACATATTGAGAGATACTGACCATCAAGATGTTTTTGATACGAGTTCTGACCGTTGCGAAAACTTTGCGCACGTCACGCCTCCCTACGGTCCGCGGCGACGGTAATTTCAGCCAAGGTCGACCATCCTTCGCGAGCTTTGATATGCCCGGTCACTAACGATCGAAGGGACGATTGTTCTCTGCGACCCAACGAGCGTGCCAGACTCTTGGGAGCAATATCAGTGTCGTAATTGTCAAGGTGAGATTTGGAATGAACACGCACCTGAGCTCCTCCGGTGTCTGGTTCCGCACTAAACATGAGTTTTTTCGCCCTGCTGTTTTCATCTTTGATCTCAGCTCGGTGTCGAGCATCCTTTCGACACTTTCCTGATATCTTCTGGCGTACAGCGTCGATCTTCATTCCGTCACCGACTTCACGGTCTGCTTTGCCGAAACATTCCTTCGCATGCTTGCTGGAGGTTTCCATCTTGTCCTTCGTTGTAGCGTCAAGGTATCTTCTAACTTAGCGCCGCAGCTCTTGTTCGCACAGGTAAACTCGTGGAACTTGCGGTGGTTCAAGTAAACGATGTCGATCCCTGCGCAGAAGCCATAGACAGGAGATTTCAATCGCGCATGATACGCTCTGTAAAGAACGTGTGAGTGAATTGCACATGTTCCGATGATGTACGCTACCAAGTTCATCGCATCAGATTCGTCAGGTCCTTGCGGGCTGAGCTCGGCGCGACGTCTCGTCTTCCCTCATCACTCGACACATCATCCCGCACATTGGTGGCTGTTCCGGATGCTCATTGGCTCCCAAGCAAGTCCTCGAGTAGTGCAAGACTACCAGCGTTGGCGCCACGCGAGCCAGCTAGGTTAGTAATTTTCACGGATTGACTGGCCTCTGCCACCGCCGCCACCGACTGTTTGTTTGCCTTCTTCGTGTTTTTCGGCAGGCGCGTCAGAGCGCTTTCGTTTTTACACCTCGGACCATGTTGCGTGGAAGCGAAAGTAGAATCCAGGAGATAGGGAGAAGAAAGGACGCGTGGCGGACCTCAGATCTAGAGTAGGTTTCCGAACCGGTCACGAGCGCTTATGAAAGCAAGAAGCCCCACGTCTTCCAATTCCATCTTGTGAAGATTTCTGGTGAAGATTCCCTGTAGATTCTGAAGAGTATATATCTCGAGTCGTGCGGCGATGCCTCCAGCCTGACAACATTGACTGTTGCAGTATCCGAACGAAAGTCTTCAGCCGTCCATTTCGTCACTAGAGAACACACTGACGCTACACATGACACGACTAAGCCAAAGATAGATGTAAAACCATGGGTAAATCTATGAAATAGATTGTTTTAGTGACCGTTGGGCGAAACGTTGTGTTGATCGAGCAGTCTATTCTGTTCAAACTTCAGTTTACTGTATTCTAAGACGGTCAAAGGCGTTTCCACATCAAGCCCAGAAAGATGAAACTTATGAGAAAAGTCATAATTTTGATCTATTCTCTATGGCGCTGCAGTGTCAGTTGTCTGGAAGATCATTGTTCGGGTCAAGATGAGCTGTGGCGTCGCTCACGATCCGGCTGCGTCTTCATTTCAAACCTGCTAATTAGATTAGGAGAAACAAACAAGCCATGGTAGATTTTTCTTGTCAAGTTTAAGACGCGCATTCATGCCGTCAGATGTGCAGTTTGCCAGAAGTCAATTGTCGAAATCCGGACTTGGCGCGACAACATAGCGAGAAGCAAACTATGCGCACAATAGGTGGCAGCGTTACGATGGTAGTCTTGGGAGGAAATTGAAGTACCTTGCAAACGTATATGGAAGCGCAGAGGCTAGTGAACTGACAGAACATGTCTCCTCGCCAATCGGCGGGGTCCCTAGAGGTGCATACGGGGGCTTAGCTAGTAAACTACTGCCCAAGCGAGTGGCTCTTTGAGATGTGATAGTTAATGGTGCATAGAGTGAATCTGGATGATGCGATGTTGAGGAGAATGACTCTTTGGCTTGCGCGACGCTGCGGGCAACGAAGCAAGAGGGTCACGCATCGGGCTGCATAATGCGGGCCCACCTCGCGAGAATCCATTTCGGAGTATCGATGCTATCGATGTGGATTGAATATAGAACTGAAACGGAGGCCTCCATCGCCTGGTCGTTGGTGTGACTCACGGTTCCCACGCGGCCGCGAGGCCCTCGAGTAGTGGCAAGACGCAAGAGACTGTGTTCTCTACATTGATTTTAGTCTTAACCCAAGCTGGGGGCGACGAGCTTTGGCCAAAGCGTGGGCGTCCTGTCACACAGCGCTGCAAATATCGCGCCGTCGAGCGTATCAATCTCTGAGTCCCGGCCGTTTACGCCGAAGTTCAGGTTGGTCACGTTGCATAGCAGACTGAGGACCTCTAGCTCATCTGAGCGCATGAGATGAATCTGTAAATGCGTTAAAGACGCTGGAGATCCCCTGAAAACAACGCTGAGTCAGCCTGTGAGACTGTAACACCGTCCAACATCAGTTTGTCAGATGTGGCGCGATGAGGGGCGCAATATGCATGCTGGAAAAGAAAAGCGAGTCACGAATGCGTAACTCGCTTAAATTCGGCAGGTCGAGTTGACCACCAACCGCGCGCCTGTCACAGGAATTCCGCAACCAGAGCCTCCGGATCGAATGACTTCACCGCCGCACGTATGAGTGTATCATGTCGGGGTCAGATACGTCGTATGTCAGAAGCACAGGTCGCACAATGAGTTGCAGGTATCGAGATCGCAGCCAACGTCGGCATGTGTCTCATGTCAAGCGCGACAGAGAGCGCAATAGTGGTGCAGACGGCAGGAATCCAGAGAGACCTGGGGTCAACGGCGCCCATGAAATGGAAATGGGCAACAAGATTTGGGGCTGCTGTTTTAAGATGGATAAGACTGCACTCGCAAAGTACGAGGCAACTACGATGTCGAACTGTTGGATGCGATGAACATGGTCTGCTAGCACGCTGTTGTGCCCACGAAGACCTCACGGTCACCCTCAGAAATGCTGTTATGACCGATGTTGACCTGGAAGCGGCGCTGAACCAGATCGTTCTAGATAGGTGATGCGCGCTCCTGCTTTACCAATCTATCGCGGTCGGTCGGGCAGGTGTGCAGGCCAGGTATGACCAAAGACTACTTTCACCTAGCGCGACGGTTCTCAATGTCGATAAACGCCAGCAAGTCAGCGGGTGTACGCAGTAAAAGTGGGTTGGAGTATCGCGTTGCATTCCAATCGCACCAGGTCCTCGTTGAACCATACATCCATCGAATGTAAGCGGATTGTAAGAAAAATCTCCTTTGCAACAGCTCTGGAGGAAAGATGACAGTGTGTTTCGTGCGTAAGAGCTGCGAGATAGTTTTTCAGGTTTTTTTGAGCGGAGTGGACTGTCTCGAGACGGTCGTGCTCTTGGTCGAGCAGGGTTGACTGTGGCCTGTGCACGGGCAAGTTGCTCAAGCGCCACAGCGCGCTCTTCTTCAGGTCTTGAGGGCGCTTCTCAGTCAGTCGCGAGCGCATCCCGCGTCGGCAACGGCAGCGTCGTCCGCGGTAAGATCATACGCGAAGTGGAGTGAAGGGAAGGACGTGCCACGGCTAACGCCGAGGAAGCGCAAGTGGCTTGTCTCGGTCGGCTTTTTGTTCATGCTCGGCCATCCTCTCTCCAAAGACGCTACAGTCCTATCATGGGTTTCAACTGGCCTGGTCGAAAATAAGCGATGACATGCAGCCCGTCCTGGGCTAATCGGTCGTGAACTGATTCCCAGCGTTACAGCTTGACCAGCGCGCCAGCGTTGAATGCCGAGCAATGCACTTCTGAACACAAAGGCGACGCTTTGGAAATATCTTCTGAATATTTTCAAACGAAGATTTGTCTTTGCGGTTGACTGTTCTATGACTACAGGCCATTGCGTTCGACTAGCTCGGCGTTGCAGAACGCTCGGACGGTTCATCATGATCATCACACCGATTCACGCGGAAGCGCTGTCTTCATACAGCCAGCCAGCCAGCCAGCTACACAGTTGATTGTTCTGCGGTGACATGCACGGCTGCCACGACGCGCCGGGCCTGATCCGGATCCTCTTCCATCCTTGCTTTTGCTTTCGCGTCTCTCGTCGTTTGCGTTTCGGTTCGCTCCCCTTCTGCTAGACGCGTCCATTCATTCTCCCAGCTGTGGCCCGGCACGCGTCTGCCATGTCTTTTACGACGCTCATCTCCACGCGAACACAATCAGTCGCTTCCGACGTACCGACGCCAACTCAATTGGACTCTGTGTCAGGCACGCACGCTGTATACCAGGACGCGAACTCGAATGAATGGCTTGTGTTTCCAATGGCAAAGGTTGTCCCGGCAGTAACGAGATCAAGGAGCTCTGTCCGCAGGAGCGCGGTGACGTCGTCGGGTTCGAGGACAACGTTATCATGCCAAGGCACAGGTAGCGCGGCGCGTCTCATCTTGAATCTGGTACGCTCAATCATGATAACAGGGATGGAAATGGCGGTTGGGTCTGACCTGGCGCACAGCGAAGCCGGGCGACTACAGCTTATATTTTGGGGTGCCAGGAAAGCGGTTCGCTCATCGTCAGCCTCGACGGAGGCTCGCGCCATCCCAACGTCTCTCAACCTGGACGCTCATGCTCTGGCCAACGATAGCGCGCAATTCACTTTGGAACATCGATGCTGCACATACGACGACAGCTTTACTGTTGGTCCGCGGGTCGAAGGCGACATTGTGTTCCTGTTCAATATGACCCTGAGGGGGGCAGGCTGGCAGCCCCGGCGCCATTCAAGGACATCGTCTCCGGCCCGGCTCTTGTGAAGAGCGCGTCATCGACGTCCACGGGTAGCCCCTTCAGTACTAATACCGGAAGCGATACTGGCGGGGTGCGTCGCCTCCAGCGGCCTCGGGAGCTCTCGCAGGCGGATCGCCATTACCATTCATCGCGATCCTTTGGCCAGCAATAGCAGCTGCACTGCCGGTGGCATTATTGCTTATATTCAGGCGACGTCGCAGGGACGAAGCAGCGAGTCCTTCAAACCCAGGTCCACCACCGGGGCATCTACACACACCTACAAGACCAGGGGGCCCGTTCACCTTCTCATTCTTCTTCCGCGTCGCTCTTCAATCAGGGAGCTGTGGTCCATTTCAAGACACGTACGAGTCTAGCGAGTTCCTGCGCGACTCGTCGCATGCTCCATCGTCACTTGACCGCCGGCCATCAACCTTTCAGCCATAGCGATACGTACGAGTCTAGGACGGCGACCATGCGTGGCTCGGACTATCATATTTCGCCGTTCTTGACACTGCTAGCGTGGACGAAGGCGCGATTGTCGAGTATGGCGAAGATGGCCTGATCTCATCTCGCCACATTACTTATTTCTACCCGGACGCGCATCGGAACTTGTAAACAGTATTCCAGAAGGTTTCTCTATCAATCATAAGGCATCATCGCCATAACCGGACTTGTTGGCCTACAACGAAGCACCAGTCTCTATGCTTCCACGAGGTCTGTATCTCGAGGTTGTTCTGGATGAAAACCTCACTCTGAAACTCGTCCAGCGCGTCATTTACCTGCAATGACCTGATCTGCTCATGAGGCTTGCATGTGGATACACCAGGCAATCATCCGTTGACCAGGAACCGTCCTCCTTGCCTGTTTCGCTTTGGCAGAAAGTACTGATGTCATACAGAGCTATTTCAGATCACCAGCCTGCTTCCTTCGTGGCCAGCGTTTCTTCTTGTGGATCGCCGCTCTGC
>JAFKAK010000078.1:0-10315 GCA_019914995.1 Acanthochlamys bracteata
AGGCGATGCGAGTCACTCTGCGAAAGGCAGGGGCCGATTGCGGGGCGGGAGGGGTTTGGTGGGTTGCTGGCAGGAGCGTCGCTAATCGCGGAGTTGCGCGCGCAATAATAACTTGGGTTTGGGAGAGAGTGTTAGCCATGAGGGCAAATATGTACGCGGGTATGCACGATGATGTGGGTGCGTTGGAATCGAGGTTGCGGGATCTGCAGAGCAACGTGGGTTGATCGTCCGCATTGTCCAGCGATCTCGTGACGTGTGCGTCACCTCTCATTAATGGATCGCGGTCGCCCCTTCCGCGAGCTTCGTACGCACTGAACGGACCAAATCAGTGGGCATGGAATATAGCAACGGCATTAACAGGTTATGCTAATCTACAACAGCCTATCCAGAAATAACCAAGACCGACAGCTTACAGAGCAGAGCCTCACTCTTCGCCACCCTTTTTTCCATATGCCAGACACCTGGCCAACACATGCCCTTTCCAAGCGTGTCAACCAACTTCCAGCGAGGCCGACGAACTCCCATAGGGTACCGTCTCCCGCGATCCGGTGGCTCGTTGGTTATATGCACCTAGACCCTGAGGCTCCTTGCCTTCCACTGCTCCACCGCAACCTCTCCGTCTGCTGCCCATCCACCTGATCGAAGAACGTCAACCCAGCGATATATCCCGACCCTGGGACGTAGCGCGCCACCTCAATCTTTGTAATGTCGACGCCGCCGATGTCCGAGGGTCTTGTAGTCTGAAGCGTCGTCGGAGGAGTGCAAGTGGCCAAGGTGGTGATTGCAGCCGTCGTGCTCCGCTTCGCTTAAGGTTGTCGTGCGCGCGAGCAAGCCAATGGCCCTGATAGCATTCTCGGCTTGCTTAAGCGCCGCGGTAGAATCCAGCTTTTGGCGATGAGAGACTGTAGCGATGGAGCGCGATACGGCGGAGCGGGTTCGCACCTTTGAGCCGCGCGGCTCGGTCAATTCAAGGGTACTGAAGTCTTCACCACCTCCCGCCAAAGCCGCAACGATGACGAAAATCATCATCAGTAACCTTGGGGTCGCCGAGCATGTCTGTTTCGAACCAAATGTTGCCCCTCGCGCACGTAGGCCGCTGTCTTCAGGTACGCCCCATCCGTGGGATCGAAACGATGCTATTGTGGATGGGGTGGGGGAGGCGCTCTTTGAGGACTTCGGGGTAGGCGTAGTTGGGACCCTTCATTTGAGTCGAATTCGTCTTGGATCGTACTGGGCATACGCCAGATGTGGATGGTCGACCAGCCGAGATGCTTCTTCCGTGATGAGGTCATTGCCTCTCGGCATAGCAATCGAGCTTCATTTAATGCAAGAGGCTCTGGAGGAATTGGATCTTGACGGGCATTGTTCTCAAGAAGATTCCAGGCGACGGCACCAACCCTCGACGGCGAACGTAAACGTACGTTCCATGCCCAATGCGTCTTGAGTCTTGCTTTGACAGGGCGAGTCGCCACCTGGGCTCACGAGGAGAGCTTGTGACATCCCTAGTCATTAGGGGCGAGAGGGCTGCATTGTGCGTTTTGAGATCCGCCCTAGAAACCACTCTCTTGAGGGTTTTCGGTATCTTCTTCATCTTTACTGCGACAGATTCTGTAGCATCTCCCCAATGCGCTTCCACACTTTCTTGTAGATCATCAGCATCAAACAACTCTGGCTGGGGCAATTGTACAAGGCACATAATTCAAGATGATCACTGGCTCTTCGTACAATTCCTTCCCACTCTTGTTGTTCTCACCGCCTTTGTTTCGTGGATCACTATCCAGATCCTTCTTTTCGTCAAGAAGCCTGCTCCATTTCCAGGCTTGAAAGGAACGTAAAGAGGTGTATCGCAGCAAAATTGCTTGCGTTCTGGCAGATGAACGCGCGACCATGGAGGAAAGGCATTTGCGACGGTGACCACGCTTTGAATTGTCCACGGAACTGTAGGCTTTAATTTCGCCACCGCCAACCCAATTTACAGATATAGATATCTCAGTGTTTTTGAGGGCTTCGCTGTGTTCTTTCGCGATGGCCTCCTGCTAGCACCGGGATTCCGAGCGTAGGGGTCCGACGGCGAGCTGCCGACGTCGACGGCTTGTTTAACGGAGCGATATTTCTTTTCGTTCAACTTGACCGATATAACAGCGTTGAATTCGCCCCCTTCTGGTGAACCTGGAAATGAAGGTGTCTCCATATACTTCAGTAAACCGATCAGAGGAAGTCCAGGAATATCTTGAAACTCCATCTCGTCGGTTTGGAGATCAAGCGTCGTTGTTCACAACCACGCTGACGACATAGTTCAGCTCACTGTCGAGGACTTTGTTTTCATTGACGAACGACGCGTTGCCGTTCCCATGGATGGTGCCATGCTTGATACTCATTGACGTGGATATATCTAGACAGTTGTGTCAGTAAGAGCGAAAATCTGCAAGTTGCCAGGAGGAAATTTGTTATGTTGCCCAGGATACACAACACAACGCCAGAAACCCAAAGAATGGGTCGTCACGGTATATACGTACTCCCAATGCGTCCATGATATCACTGACATTCTCGATTGACCTCGTCGAATACGTAACGCTCTGGCTCGTTGGGGTGTGGGTCCAGCCATTATCTCGAAAGGCGGTTCTCCGCTCGAGGCCCGTTACCACATCTAATGCACTTCCTAAGCCCGGCTTAGATGGCGGACACGGTGTTGCTACTCTCGATGCCTCGTTTGAACCCGGGTGTTCCACGCCATTATACAGCCACAATGGAAACCTCACCGAGAGGTGTTATCGTGGCAGAAGCATCTGGCGTCACCGGCGAGACAAGGTACGTTGGTTGGAAGGGATTTAGATCAGAGCTTGTTTTCTTTTTAGGCTTTGGAGACCTGATATTGACAGCGTTCTCGAGGCGGATTTCTTGTGTGTAAGTATTGAACCCTTGGCCAACGCGCATAGCGTTGGTATAGAACTGCGCTGTGAGCGACATTTCGACTAATGAAAGAGCGACAGCGATTTTGCGAAGCGCGGCGAGATAACAAGCGCCGTGTTACCCCAGGATATACAGTACGTAGGCCGTCTGTTGCAAGTTCAGTGTTGTAATAGAATGGCTGGCGGAGAAGGTTTCGGGCAGAGAGGTAGGTGTCAATGAGAATCCCAGTTGTAGCAATGAGATGAATATGGAAGGAGCGATCGCAAGCTAAACTCAAACATCGTTTTATAAAGACTAAATTCTGGTTCGCGCTGTGATAACCGCCGCTCACGAAGAAAGGCAATCCACCATCCCTGCCATAAGGCGCTGTGCCTCATGCTGATGGTGTGTCGTACCTGCACCTATTCATCCCATCTCCGACCAGCCAGGCACAACTCCCACAAACGCCCTACTGAGCTGTGTGCGCCTGCTACATAAATAGATCTTGCGGAACACCATTTTTTTACCCATAGTGGGGCATAGGCAAGGCCAAGGCTTACAGCTGGGGCGTAGTTCATGCTCTGCAGTGGAGCTTCAGGCGTTACAGAAGTGTATAAGTGTGAACCTATTAGTATATGCTTCGCAACATTTTCGTTATCATATTAGTGCCTCAGCCTGCTTCGACCTTCAGGCACGAAGATAGATGCTGGGATGATAAGCTCAGCTATTGAGACTACTCCATATACGTTCAGGAAGTATCTTGGTGGACTCTTTGTGGACCACAGAATGAGCGAAAGTTGGCGTGCAGATGAGCATGTGGGAGGTAAGCAGCTGAAAGATGATGAGAGATGGTGAACGGTGTGGGGGTCGAATGCAGGACGCCTAGCCTAGTTAGATGCGTGCTAGGCTACAGATGGGCATTGCGCATGCACACATATCTATATCAGCACCCTAGGTGGGGCTCACAGAAGAGAAATCAAATCGTCCTATCATTTTTTTCATGATATCATATCTGTCTACTCCTATAAGATTGAAAGCATACACCAAAACTCCCTTATGCCCTTCTCACTCCAGTCCCCAGCACCAAATGATCACCCTTTCTCGCCAAGCTTTCGCGACCAGAATGCTTCGAGAAGAAAACTTTCACCCACGCTCCCATCTTCTCCAGATCCTGTATTCTGCGTAGCTTTAGCTTTTGGAATATTTCTATCTTGTGCGCTTCATTGCAGCCTGTCATGGAAACCATCCCGGCTTTCCTCTTATCCATGTTTCCGCCTCTTCTGTATTCCGGGAGTACTCCAATGTTCTGCGGCCGCCACTACTTTTAGCTCTTTGTGATAAGTTTTTTCAAGTTGTTCATGTATCTTTATTTTATTTTATAGCATAGGCTTAGGGCTTTAAGAGCTTCTAAGAAACTAGAAAATAGCATACTATAATACTTTTACGCTATTAAAAATTTATAAGTTTACTTTTTTTTGTTTGAAGTGTATATATAAGGCTTTTATTTTAATAGTAGAAAAGTTTATTTTGCGTCTATAAAGAGTGTAATAAAGCCTTAAGCTACTAGGCTTTATTTTACTTTATTAGCTACTATAGCGTTAAAAGTTTTTGTAGTTTCTAGCTATTACTATTACTATATACCTAAGTTTCTACAGCCTTATCTTACCTAAAAGTACTATTATAAAAGTATTTTAGTATAACTTTATATCTATTAGCTTACTATACGCCTGTAGCTGAAAAGCTTTTTTTGATAATATCTAATCTTATTATAGAGCCCTAAGTAGGCTAAAAATACTAAAAAGTTATATTTTATAAATTTTATAAGGCCTTATAATTACTAGAGGTAGTAGTTTAGTTTTAAAAATAGTCCTTAAAAGAGGTATAAAAGTACTATATTAGTAGCTAGAGGCCAGGTTACGTATAGAAGAAAGATAGTAAGTAAAATTTAACTACTATTATAAAAATCTATAAAATTAGAGGTTATATGACTACTATGGCTATAAAAATAAAAAGTTTATAGTTATAACGTGCTTTTTTGTTTTATAAAGTACTTAAATATTTAATTTAAACTAAGCTAATTCTAAGTTATTATTTGTCTATTTTGAGGCTAAAATTTAAAAGAAAACTTTATATTTTCTAGTCTCTATCATATTAATTTAGCCTAATTAAAGCCTAGATATGCTTTGGTAAATAAAAGTAAGTAGTAGTACCTCTCTAGAAGTATAATATAAGCTAAAAGTATAATCTATTTTTATTACTATCTTAGATAACTATAGTACACTCTTTCAAAGCCTAAGTTACCTTTATAACAATGCATTTTAAGTAGTTTTTATAATACTAAGAAAAATCTTTTTTTCTTTATATTATATGTATTACGCTTACTAATATTATATTATTATATCTTTTGATATATGATACATTAAAGCATAGCCTATATCTTTCTTTAGAATTAGCTTTTATACTAGTTATACATAATTTTTAGTACTTTATTTAATAGTGTTTATTAGCGTAGTAATATAGAAACTAAAAAACCTAGCTTTTGAGAGACTCTGACTTTGCTATTATTACTATAAAATTTTATTTATCTTTTTATAGGTAGTGGCACCTTATATATCTTTTCTCTTATTATAGGTTATTAATGTTACAGCGCTAGTTTTACTATCTCTTTATAGGACTATATTTTGCCTTAGTGCCTTTGCAATTAGGCTCTTCCACAATTGGGTCTGACGTAAGTAGAACACCAAAAGCCTTTGCAAGCTGCGAATTCAATAGATGTATAGCTAAAATTTTACCCATTGCCTTAGATTATGTTAATGTTCTGTGAAATTTTACTTATATATCTATTCAATTCTGCGGCAATGCAAAGGAGTGAAGGTTTTGGTGTTTACGTCAGACCCATCTTGAGACTTTCACCAGCGTATTTGCAATAATCTTATTTAATTAATTTTTTAGAAACTTATATAACTTTAATAGTATAAGAGTCTATCTCTAGCTTTATGCAATTTGATATATTTAATCGCTTTCTAAATCGGGTCCACAGGTGGTGGAGTTATGACGCGTTGAAGTTGGGACGATTTCGATGTTTTGATGTTGGGTGGCTCATCCCATGAACTGGCTCATCCGGCGCACGGGCACTCCATAGCACCAACAACACGGAATATCCTGGCTGAATTCTTATATCCAGTATCCAAACGCCATCAACCACCTTCCCTTGCGCCTCAAGTTCGGGCTCCATAAGCCGTCCCCCCTTTCTTTCTGATAGTCTGAAGAGCCTTCGACAAATTTATCTTGCACGCGCAGTTGGAACTACTTGCGTCGCAGTGAAGCTGCAGCCAAGTTCAAATTTCGGCCTTGATATCTTCCCTGCTGAAGCAGCGCGATCTATCCGAACTTCAATGATATTACAGCAATTTTATAAAGAACCACCCCACAATGTCAGCTTTTGCGCTATCGCGCGCTATTTTATTGTTGTTCCGCCGCCAGCGCTTGTCAATACCAACGAACCATGATCCGCTCGCCTAACAGCCACCACCTACGCACGTTCTCGACCTCCGATGATGCATATTGACAACCCCACACCCGCTCGTATTGCGCCCACGCGATTTCATTGCCTGTCGAACACCATGTCGCGGCCTAGACGTCAGCTTCTCATTATTTCACTGGGGCTACTACTGGGGTTTTGCTGGCCTATACAGGCTTTCGGAGGCTGCATCGAACGGTTTCGGATCGCCGTATGATGTGGGAGGTGGTTATAACGCGCTTGGAAGGTTACGACCGTTTAATGCGACAAAGGTGGTAATAAAGATGTGAGAAGGACAGGAAGAAAGAGGAGGTTGTGCCGGATGGGGTTGAAGGTTAAAGATTTGGGGGTTGCTGTGGAGAACGGACGCTTGGGGGTGAGTCACAAAGCGTGTGCTAACTTTTCTTTGCACGAGTGGGTAGTTGTCCGTGGTGGTTGAATGGGTTGCTGGACTGCTGCAGTTCGGCAAGGTATTCGTTGTCAACCTACCGCATGATGCGGATCAAAGATACTATGGTTCTTGCTTCTTCGTTTAGCAAGTTGACAGTCAACTGGGTGGATGGCATATCGAATTATGAGGTAGGCCGAGTCCTATGCTGTAAAGCAACATCCTTATAGGAAGATAGGGCGACCGCGCTGACCCCTTCCCAGTACCAGAAACACACAATTCGACAGTCTCAGAGTATTTGGAGAGCGCAAATCAACGCTATCAGGACCACAGTAGAACAGTGATTTCTCCTCCGCTCTCATACTGGAAGATGACCTTGACTGGGACATCCGTCTGAACGAACAAATGAACAACTTTGCTCTATCAGCACGAACACTGACGCAACCGCTCGCCGTCAAGGATCAAACAAAGTCTACCTACGCCGACCCATCCTTTCCCGATCCATTATCCAGCAACAAAGTTACCGAAATACCCTACGAAGAACGTACCTGCTACAATCCAACCTTCCATTTCCGCCTGGCGACGACTGGGATGTGCTGTGGTTTGGACACTGCGGGATGAGCATCCCGACACAGAAAACACCCAATCTTTCTAAAGGCCGTATGGTGCTCACATCTGATCCAACCGTCGCGCTTGGCGTGCGGATCAATATCAACGGGGGCACCGCAGAGAACCAGACCCGCATGTATCACCACGTTCATGCGCCTGAATGCGTTCTCGCCTACGCAGTGTCTCAGCGCGGCGCGCCGCATCCTTTATGAGATCTCTCTGAAGAATGAAACGGAGATTTGATGAGGTGTTGAAAGGTTTGTGCAACGGCGCAGAGAAGGAAGAGAAGAAGTTGGTTTGTGTTACTACGCAACCTACTCTATTTTCGCGGTGGCGGTCAGGAGAAGGAGGGGCAGTGAGCATGTACGGTGGAGTGTGAGGATGAATATGGGGAAATATGTTGGGGATGAAGGAGTGGATCGATCAGTATCCTTAATGAGTCGGCAATTCTGTACAGTAGAAGTATAGATGTGTATACGCATGTGCTGACTGTGAGCAGATGCTAAAGAGTATGTACATGTAGGTCAACTTCTTGACGCCTTTCAAGAGCGATCTTCAAATCTACCTAGATTTATTGGCTGTAACAGAAAATTACTTCCCAGACATCGGAGTCCCCATGATTGCATTTTAAGATCCAATTCCGCTATTCTTGTTATTCACAGGAGTCAATAAAGCTTGCGTATTGGGAAGGAGCAATCAAAACCTTTTTACAAGATGTCGCTAGCGGTGCTACCGAATGCTTGGATAGGTGACATGGAGATGTTTAAGCGAAACGCCGAGGCAGCAATAAAGATGGTGGGACTCTACGGCGGGCCGGAACTGGTAGGCTTGAATGGGTACGTCAACAGTCTGTCGAGTATTATTGAATAAAGAGGAGACGTTGAGGAGGGTATTAAGCCGTGTGCTGAGCTGAGTGTGGAGAAGGGAAGGGTTGGAGAGATATCGAAGAACCGATATGTGAATATGTTCAAAGAAAGCACCGGTTTGAGGTCAAGATATTGCTCATCGATGGAGCCAGGGTTGTTTTACCCCTAGCAAAAGATTTGCTCCTTCCATTTTCGAACATTTGGAAAAAGTATAGATATATCTCCATGTAGAGACACTGAGACACATCCTTTGCATTTTCGGTAGGGATTTGTAAAGTCGTCGGAAAGACTTGAGATGTATCCGTGCTTGTGAGATTCTGCGTGTTAATACTAATCTCCATGCATCCGGCTTATCATCACCCCTCTTAGCAGTCTCACTCACAAGGACCTCTTCTCCAAAACCTTTTAAGCAGCAGCAACCAATCTATGCCTTCCTCATAAGATGGCCGAGCAAAGAACCACAATCGCCAAGGGTTCTTGGATCCTGATCACTGGCGTCAACGGCTTTCGTCGGCTCGCGTCGCAAAGCAATTCCTCGAGCGCGGCTATCGTATGTCTGAATGACCTTAGACCCTTCAACCACATACCCTGCAGCAGGTGTTCGCGGTACAGTCCGCGATCCAATCAAAACCACCTGGCTCACCTCGATGTTTCAAGCCTGCCGCAGAACGGCTTCTTGAGGTAATCCAGGTCTTTTATTTCACCGAGCCGCATACCTTCGGCAAACCGTCAATGGTGTCTCTGCTATAGCACATATGGCAGCAGTGATCACTCACGCCCTGAACCCGCATGAAGTTATTACCCCGGCCGTCAAGCGCACCACTAATTTGCAAGAGACTGCTTTCAAAGAGTCTCCGGTTTGCGTATTCGTCTACGAGTTCCATTGTAGCTGCCGTTTATTGTCCCAGGTAACAACACGCGCATTGAGAGAGAGAGATACTTGGAATGAGGTCGCGTTTGCAGCTTGTTTGAGCGCCGCCACCTTATGAGGCCGGGCGGTGTGGTCTTGTGTACATACGCTCATTGCACTGTATTGCACTTGCTGATGATGGGGCGTAGGTACGCGGCTAGCAAAGTGGCGGCCGAGTAAGCGGTCGGGGGAGTTCGTGGAGCTGAAGAAGCCACACTTCACTACCCCACCAATGATCCTCGGGGAGCCGCTGCACAAGAGTCACGTTGAGTTCAAGGCAGCTTATATCAGGCTCTTGTTAGAAGGCAATACCGCGTTCTGGAGACCATGCCAGGGAGTAAGTCTCTTCATTTCCCTCCTTCATCATCGGTCATGTACTTCCCACTTTCACCACGAGTAGCTAACTCTACATCCTCAGCGATAACATTCGACGCCAAAGACTTTGCCTCTATAATTACATGCTTGCCATCATGCGGAAGTTGCTGCCGGGCGCCAGCTCATCGATGACCTGCCCAATCTGACGATGCTAAGCTTTTCGACGAATACCACGCAGGAGGTTGCGCTATTGAAGAATTGGGGTGGTCGGGATGGATGGGTGTCGTTGGAACAGACTGTGGGAGAGAATTTGATGCCTGTTGTGAAGTGGGGTACTAATGTTACCGTACATTAGTGTCTGGGGAGAAGTTGTTTGGGGTTTGTAGGGGGCGTTACCCCAAGATAGACTATACATACGTCAAGTATCCCGAGAACCTGTTTCTACTACGAAGCTGGAGGACTGAACCCGCGGGGAACTTCTTGCAGATATGTGACACCAGGGCAAGCAATCTGCAATTTGATCGACGAGCGCAATAGAGTCGAGTTGCCCTACGATCAACAAGACCACAGAAGAAGTGCCGCAGGACTGCTTCCCCCCGTATGGTATCACAGATAGTATCGCACAGATAATGTTGGTAAGTTGCCTCGTGGGGCGCAAATTAGCAAAACTTGGTATTGCAATTATATCAGCATCCTGATAACTATAGTATAGGAACGTTCATCCTAAAACAGCGTCAAACAATGAAACAGGACCGTCTTATAGCAGAATGATCAATACCAATCATTTTTTCAGGTGCTTCTCGAAGCCACGAAATAAC
>JAFKAK010000079.1:0-10350 GCA_019914995.1 Acanthochlamys bracteata
GTTAGGGTTGGGTTATAATTCGTGTATAAAATAGGTGGGGTATATATTATAGTTAGGGTTATAATATATATACTTTATATTATTATTAGTATATATCTAAGTATTAGTAATTAAGCTAAACTCTAGCCTTTAAAAAGCCTTATAGCATAACCTATACTTCTCTAGATATTACCTTACTAACTATATATTTTTTATTTAAATAGTTACTCTTATTGCGTAAGTAGCATTTTATATTATAGTCTATAATAGTTGAAAATAGTAAATAATAGTATATAAATTGATAATACCTTTAAAAATCTAATTATAAATGCCTTAAAGCCTCCTATAAGCTAAATAGTAGAACACTAAAAGTAAATCCTAAATATATGCTTATATAATTTCTCTAACTAGTTTTAAGTAGTATTTTAAGTATAAGTAGTTTTACTACCTTTTCTCTAGTATCTTTCATTTATAGAAAGTAATAGCTATAGAGATATTGGGCTCTAACTCTTAGTAAAAAGCTATAATAATTTACTACACTTAAATTAACAGCCTTCTTTTTTGGCTTATTATTTAGTTATTTACAAGTAACCTTTAGCTAGATATTTCCTAGCACTTTACTACTATATCAGTCCTTAGTCTATTAATATTCTTTATATATACTATTATAAATTATAATTTTATAATTTAAATATAAGTAGTATAAGAATAAATTAATTATAATAAGTAGCTATATTAAAGTAGGGCAAGTAGTATAGTTAGTAAAAAGTAAAAATATTTTTACGCTAATTAGGTGTAGAAGTAATATAGGCCATCTGTATATATAAACTAATATACTAATATTACATATAAATTTTAACTTTCTATACCTTACTATACTTCTTCTATTCTTTACCTATATTGTTATAGGTAACTGTTATACTATTATACTTACTATACTAGTTTTAATTTAGAAAAGCCTATAAATTTTAAACTACTCTCTATAAAATTAGGTTCTAGTAGGTTTAAAAGTGTAATAAATAAAAAGCTTACTGAAGTAATTTATATAGTTATCATAGTAGTGCCTACTAATTATAATAGAGGGTTTATATGTAAAAAAGAAGAAATTAGTAATATGTACTTAGTAAGACTAAGGCAGCTCTTAAAAAGGCACTTTATAAAACCTTGGGTACTATGTAAAGACTAAGCTTAGCTTAGAAGTAGTTATAATATAGTATAAAGGACTAAGTAACTTTTTATAAATAGTAAGTAGGTAATAGAGAATACTAAAAGTTTTAACCACACTATAAAATACTAACTTTTAAAGTAATTTCAAAATATTAAGCTAAGATATGTAAAAAGGATATAAAAAAATTGAACTTAATAAAGCACTTCTATAAAAGGAAAAGTAGTAAATTATAATAGTTATTTATAATATAAATTTATTAATAGGCTATAGTAGAGTAATTATAAGTAAGCTTAATTATATTTCTGCAAAAGTAGGTGGTCTTATATAAAGGTTAATTAAAGTGGTATATAAATATGCTAGAGAGATCTAAAAGTAAACACTAGTAGTTTTAATAAGTATTAAAGCTGCTTAGCTATAAGATATATAGTAGAGGTAGTATTTTTAAAAAATAATATATAGCATATACTTAAAAGATTAGTAAAACTTACCTAAATTCCTTTAAAGTAAAGAGACTGAGGCTAAGTAGTAGCCTTTAGGGATAACCTTATATAAAAAAATAGTAATAGTAATAAATAATAAATAGATATAAGTTTTATAATAGCGTTTTATAATAGGTATATACTAATTTCTATAGGAACTATAAGTCTATACTTATTTCTAATCTCTTTAATTATATATTTTAATACTAATAGACTATATATTAAGAGTAGCAATAAAAAAAGAAAAAAGTTAACAATAGTTTATAAATTGATATATACTATGAGAATTTAAAAAAATTTAATAATAGAAGAATATAAGTAAAGGTTGAATAAGAATAATAAAACCTTTTAAGAGCAAAGAAAACTAAGTATAAAGAGCTTTAAATCTTAAAGGTTATTTAATAATAAAATAGTAGAAGACTATTTTAATATTATATATAGTTGGGGGCTACTAGTAATTATTATAGCTAATAGTAATAGTTTATAAAGATTAAAAACCTTAAAATATATAAAATTATTACTAATTACTTTTACTTATATAAGTATGGTCTAATAAAATGCATAGCCTCTCTAAGTGCTAAAAGTAAAATATCTTGTTAAGTTTAATAAAAAAGATGTGCTAGTATTTTAGTATACCTATAAATAAGGTTATAAGCAAAAGAATAAAAAAATTATAATATCTTATACTTAGCTTTATGTAGTTAAAATATTATTATATTATTTTGTAAAGCATTTATAGAATATAACTAAACCTCCTATAAGCTATAAAATATTAAATATGTCTAACATTTTAAAATATATACCAATTTAAAATAAGCGTACCTAGATTACTAAGAAGTAAAAAATAAAAATAGTAGACTTAGTTAAAATACCCTACTATATATATTATTGGGTAGAATAAAAGATAAGATTAAAAATAACTATATATAGAATAAATAGTAGGTAGAAATGAGTAGGCTAAAAACCTTTGAAACACTAGTCTACTAAATTCTAATACATATCTAGCTAAGTTTAAAGTTAAATCTAAAAGACTACTAAGCGTATAAATAGTTTACCTATTTTTTTTAATTTTAAACTATAGCATTATTCTTTGCTTTACCCTAGGAATTAAGTTAAGAAATAGATAAAGTATTAGGACTAAATATATTCTTAACTATACAGTACCTAGTACTATAAGGTTCCTAAGTTTCTATTTAATAGGTGATTACTTACTCCTATCCTAATATATTAACTTTAAGTAAAAATACCTATTATAGTTCTATCCTATTTCTATAGCCTTTTAAAAGGGCTTATATAGTAGTAGTGAATGTAACTAGCCTTTCTAAATAGTTAAAATAGTCCTCCTTCTAGCGCTTTTTCCTAAATCCTTTAGCTAGATACTATAATAATAAGCTATTATAAATTTTAGTTATTATTTTAAAACTAGTTCTAATATACTAAAGTACACCTTCTTATAACCTTAACTAAATAATTAGGTTTAATTATAATAGATGCATAGGCTACTATAAATTATCTTATTTTTTTTGCTATTAAAAAGTATTATATGAATAATATTAAAAGCTTTAAAAAAAAAACTACTAGATTTTATTCTAATATATAGGGGATATACTAGAACCATATTATAATAGATATACTATTGGTGCTTTTAGAAATAAAACTAAATTATACCTTTTAGCTATACTTATAATAATACAAGTAATAATAGTATATGTACCTATACTTTTTAAAAAAGCTGAAAACATAAGTATATCTTCTAGAAGTGTAAAAAAAATATAGTCTTCTACCTGGCCTATAGTATAAATCTTATTATATACGATATTATCTATTACTTTAAACTAGTAGTATTATTTTAAAACTATAGGTATAGAAATACTATAGTAACATATATTTCTAAAATATAAAAAAAATACCTATCTTACTCTTCTTTTATAAGTATATACAACTTTATTCTATATATTTTACTATATACTAATTTACCTACTAGCTCTAAGTAATTTATATTATAATTGTATATTATTATAATAGTATTAGTATTTTATTACTATATAATAATATTTATACTTGAGGAATAATATCATTATTTATAATATTAAAATATAGTAAATTTAACATTTTAATATATATATATGCAATTAAAATCTAGAAGATATTTAATAAATAGTAAAAGATAACATCTAAATAAAGTTAAGTATTAGGTTATTTTATAATAATATAAAAAGAGGTAGACTATCTTAATTTTCTAAGTAATTAGAGCTCTCTTTTTTTTATAAGTCACTACCTAGAACTTATTATTAAGATATTAAAGTAACTTAAAAAAAAAATAAATTTTATTAAATAAAAGAAAAAAAATCTTTAAACTATTAATTTAGTATATTTATCTATCTCTTTAACTTTCTAAATAAAAAATATTGAATTAATCTAGATAATAAAAAGGCATAAAATAAAAATATGGATTAGCCTATAGTAATAGTGCAATCTATAGCTAAAGAAGGTTAAACCTAAGTAAATACTTTTTAAAAATAACTATAAACATAGTTTTCTATTTAACTATATAACTATCCTTATTCTTATATAAAAACATGGGATACAAAATATAGTTATTATAGATATTATATAAGTAAAATCTTAATAGTAGGTAAAAAATAAGGCTTAAGAGCCTACTATAAATACATATATTAAAATTAATTCTTTATCTATTTTAGTTACTATAATAATTATAGGTGTATAAGTTATATACTAGAATTAAACTCCGTTTTCGTAATAATTATAGGGTAATAAGTAGTTTGAAAGGCTAGTTCCTTTATTAAGTAGTTTTTTTAATGCTAAGCTAGAGTTCTATTAAAAGAAAATTAAAAAGGTTAGTGATTAAATATATAAAGGGAGTTATACCTAAACAATTCATATAAAAATAATAAAGGGTTTAATATATTAGAAGTAGTAGTAGGCATAAATAGTTTATATATCTTTAACTAGCTAAGTTATAAAAAACATACTAGTAATACTAATTACTTAGGTTACTATTAAGCTTGTCTTGACTATTACTAAGGATATAATTATTAATTAGAGTATTAACTTTTAGCTTAAATAATATAGTAGATTATGGTTTTTAAGGACTTGATTTCTGTATAAGGTAGAATGGTAAACTAGATTAGATAGAGACTAGGATAGGGGTAAACGATGATAAAGTTCATATAATAAAAATTAATATCTTCTAGATCTTCTAGGACTTTAAGAGCCTTTTTAAAGAGTTAATAAAGTATATATATAGTATATATAAAATTTTAGACACTCTAATTATAGTCTATTTACTAATAGAACTAAAAGGATTAAGATAATAAATTACTACTTACCTAATAAAATCTATAAAAGCGTTAGTACCTTCATGCTACTATAATTAATAACTATTATAATATAAATACTAGTTTAGAATGTCTAGCTATAAACAAATTTACCTTCAATGTTAACCTAATAATTACTAATAAAAACCTTAACACCCAACTATTTGTGTGCACGGATACTTTGTGCTTCTTGATACATCACTGACCTACCTTATAGTCCGTACGACCCTGACCTTCGACCCAGCATGGGTACCCCAAACATTTACCAGCCTAACTTCTAGGACTAGTGGCTCTTATAGCTATATAGGATAAATAACCTCTAGAACTCTACCTAATATAGAAATTATTATATATGTTTAAATGAATTTAACTACATAACTCTAAACATTAATCTGGCTAGTCTTCGAGACTAGGAAGTCTTTCTAATTATAAGGTATCATTGAGTCTTTATATACTGCCTTTAGAATGTAAGACTTCCTTTTTATAAATGTAATAAAGGGTTGAATAGTATACCTAAGTAGTATAAACACTTTAGATTTATAACATGCTCCTTATTTTTATCATTCAAAAAGAGGTAGGTTAAAAACGTCTTTCAAATCTATTAAGATTATTTATTTTAGCTAATAACGTCTGTTGAAATAGTTTATTAAACTTAAGATATTTCTATCTTTATATTATGTAATTTTTGTCTCATTTATAGTAAAAATATGTATTAATTACCTTTAGATTTTTCTATATTGTTTAATAATTTTCCTTAATTAAAAACTATTTTAGCTTGGTGTATACCTTTATAAATCTTTAACCTTTAAAAATTTCCCTATGAAGGTCTCTATGCCTAATATTTAGTAATTCATAAGCTATCTTTTTTTTACATATATAATAGGCGCAAATCTTATAAATCTAAGTTAAGCATATATTAGATTAGTGTCTACTTTTTGATTATATTAGCGTTATTTTACTAAACATCTATTTAGTAAAAACTGCTTTCGATTATATTAACTGAATTATTATAGGTTAGTAGAGCAATAATACGAGGTGGCGGCGCGTTTTGAAACGCAAGTTGTAATTTTAAAAAAGCCTATAAAGGCAGTTTAACTCTACCTATGTGTAGTATAAGACCCGTTGTTTATTAAAATATAATTAGTTATTGAATAGTGTTAGTGTTACTAAGGTTACTAACCTGGGTCTAATATTAATCCGGTCCTAATAGAATACATTATAATTTCTATTAATAAAGTAGTAGCCTAATCTATACCACGATAAGTTCCATATACTAAAGTATAGGTTTGAATATTATAGTTACCCTATGTCTAAAGTTCTTAGGCACGTCTAGTATACAACATAGTTCTTATAGTAATACTATATATAGATATAGTGTTATTTTCTAGCTAGTGTTTTATTTTTTTTTTAAATTTTAAATCTTTATCTGTCTTTGTAGTATAAGTCTGTAAGTCTTTTTACTTAAGGTCTTTATTAATATATATGTAATGTATTATCCTTTTCTTTTTATTATCTTTATTATCTTTAATATTAAGTATATTTTAGCTACTAGGTGACTTGGTTTTTTTTATTAATATTTTCTATTAATAACTTAGTTTAAGTAGATATAAAATACCAGTACGTATTTCTATTATATTAATTAGGTTCTCCTAGGTCCTCTACATATGCGTTTATTAGTGTTAGCTAGTTATATTATACTATAGCCTACGCTCTTAGTAGGGGAGTTCTACTCTTTTTTCTTTTCTTATCTAAGTGGTTAAGCTAGATTCCTTTTTAGCCTGGTATCTATAAAGTCTTTATTATTTATAAGGTGTCTTTTAGTGGCGCCCTATTAATAGTAGGTACTAATTATTTAACTCTAATGTTCTAAGGTTTCATTAAGACTCTTGGTATAAGTAAATTATTCTCTATTAATCTAGATAAAACTTATTATATAATTTATTAAAAGTGTTAATTTAGGCACAGCATATAAGTTTTCTAATGTATAGTTATCTTAAGTCCTTATTTATATATTATTTCTAAGTTTATCTTTCTAATTAATTTATATAGCGTAGTTAGATAATTTAGTTTTATACTTAGCTATAGATTATTTCTCTTAAATAGTCTAAATAACTCTTTCTATTATGCTACACCTTATAAGCGATTCTAAAAAGTTTGTAATGCACTTTTCAGTTAGGATAGTCCTTAATAATATTACCTATATTTAGTATTGGTCTATATAGTCTTAATCTATATTTTATAATCTATTTTAAAATATTTAGTTATTTAGGGTTGAATCTATTCTTTGTCTTTTTCACATATATATTCTATAAAGATAAACTTCTTTTTTATCTTTAGGTTTCTATCTAGATAATAAAGTAAGTCTAATTAAAAAAGCTAGAATATCTATAATTATAGTTACTATAGTATAGATAAGATTTATACGCCTTACTCTTGTTACCCTATTGGGGTAATGGTGGTGATGCTTTGAGCTATAAAAGGGTAGAAGTCTTACTAGTACTTATATTAAGGGTGTTGAATATATTAAGTCCTATTAGGCTTGAGTTAATTCCTAAACAGAATACTATTAAGAGGAGAGAGGGTATCTATTATTTGAGTAAAATAGATTGGGGCGTGAGTATTAAATTATAGGAATTAATTAATAAGAAGACCACAATTTTATATAAACAAATGAAGGTTTTAAATAGGTAGAGTGGATGATTAAACAAGACTATCTAAAGGCAAATCGCGTTCTATATACATTTGTTGCCATTGGGTTAAGTCCAGCTGTATAGATACTAGTATTGTAAAACTACTATTGCTAATAGTGCTACTGTATAGTCTTGTGGAGATGGTCTGGCTTGGCGTAATGTATAGTACGTAACCTGGGTTGTCATGGCCCTTTGGAACACCCCACATGCCCTTCGTTAGTGTTAAGTCACTGCCCAGGCTTAGGTTTGGTTCTCAGGGCAGAGTGCGGTTAGAGGAGAAATTATCTATCACGTAAGTAGAAAATAGATTAGGGCGTTAGTATTAAAGTCTTAAGATTAAATTAATAAAGTTCTAAGCTGTATCCAAAAGAATTTAAATAGGATAATTAGATTAAACACAAATATTTATGGAAATAGTCCCGTTCTATATATGCTGCTACCTAAGTGCTGCTTAGTTGCTTTATTGAACTGGTAGTACTGGTACTCTTATAAATTTGCTCTATTGGGTTCAATTGTACCTATTTCTTCTAATTACCTAATTAGTTGCGTAACTACTTTATATATGCAACCTCTAGCTAATAATAAGACTACTAGAGGTGTGCCTTTTTAGAAGGATCTTAAATCCTAGCATTACCTCGTCCTTTCTAGATTTGTCCTTTAATTTATGTAGCAGGTTTGCATTTTTACCCTTATAAACAAGTTATTTCACTTATAAGTAGTCTTGTCTATCTTTCTTAATATTAACTGCCTCTTATCCTCCTCTGTCTAGTACTCTTTATTATTATTCTTTCTATAAGGCCTATTAAATCCTTTGGCAAAGTTATGGTTAAAAGTGTTGTATCTACTATTAACATAACTATGTGTGTAAAGTTTACATTTATTTAGGGAAGTATAGTAAATTGCCTCTATTAGGGTTAGTATTATAACATTAGTGTTACCAATTTAAATTTAAGCGCCTAGTAGCGTAAAAAAAAATGCGTATATAAATAAAAGAATTGCGCGTGGCGTAAGATAATACTATAAAAGTAAATAAAAAAGCACTTTAAGATTTGCGGATTTACTTAGGCTTTAAGGAGTAAATAAGTCTTTAAATAGATCTAATAGATTATTGCGTAGAAAAAGATTATAGTAAAAGAGTATAGTATTAAAAGTAGAGTAAGAGAAGCACTATTATAGCGCCTGTGGTCTAGTCTGTACATATACCTTATGCGTAGGGTGCTTTTAAATTTGCCTCTAAGTGTTAGGGTAAAATCCCAGTATTACTTTACCTACCTTATCTTTATATAGTTCTTAAGTAAATTTTTATAATATTTATTCATTTCCTCTTAATATACTCATCTAAGTAATTTACTAATTCTATATATTCTTAAGTATAGATATTCTTTTTATTAACTAAGGTATTATCATCCTTTAATTAATATAGTGTAGTATTTATTCTACTTTCAACTTATTTGTCCTCTTTTGCTTAGTAAAAAGATTATCTGATTAATATTTCTAGGTTAGCTAGTTCTAATAGGGATACGTAGAAGAACAGGTATATCTTAGTATCTTATAGTAATTTTAATCTATAGTTAATAGGACCTAATAATTTAAATAAAAAATAGTTTAATCTCAATATGATCTAATATCTTATTTTCTTTTTCTAGATTTAAAGATTCTTTATAAGTAAATATATCTTATTCCCTTCTTTAAATAAGTTACTATTCTTCATTTCTTATTTAATATAAAGATTAATTAGTATTATATCTTTTTAAAATATTCTCAATAATTTTCTATATTTCTTTGTATAGTCTCTACTATATCTATTACTTTTTGGTATAATTATTTCAGAATATTTTTAGGAAATATAGTTCTCTTTTATAGTTTAAAAAATAGTGTTATACCTATCAAGGGTAATACTTACTATTATATGTAATTTTGCTAATAGTAGTAGTAAAATCTAATATTTTATTTTTATTATTTTAGATTCATTAAGTATGTTTCTATAGTCTGAGTTTATTTATTTTAGTTTATCTATATTTAGGCTATAAAGCTTTTTTTTATTTTTTCATAAGTGCTATAAGCGTTGTCTAGAAGTTAATTATAAATAAGTTATCTACTACTTATCTTTATTTTAGTATTTATTGTTCTATATAAGTTAGTTAAAAATCATAAATCTTAGTTAATTAACATTATAATTCTTTTTAAAGTGTATTAATTCTATTTCTTTAATAAATGAATAAAATAATTATAAGTATAAAGTTATAGTTACTCTATAACTAGGAGTGTTTTAATCTTTGGTCTGTAGCACAATCTATAGTCATATCTTCCTATAGTATTATTAATATAGTAATAAATTTTATTTCTCTTTACTTAAGATATATTATATATTAATTTTTTTTCTATACGCATTTATAAATATAGTTTACTCTATCTTTCTTATAATTTAAAAGGTAACTATAGTTCTACTAAATAAGTTCTATTATTTTTACAATTTCTAGATCTATAGTAAATTATTATAGTATTGTTAAATAATTTTAATTTATTATTCTTGTAGTACTTCTTTACTTATAATTTTAAGGAGGTTGAATTTAGTAGTTAATTTTAAGTAATTTAACTTTATTTTATTATAGTATTACTATAATACGTCTGCAACATATCTCTAACTTAGTTATAATGTTAACTAAGGTATCTTATTTTCTCCTTAACTATTTTTT
>JAFKAK010000080.1:0-10224 GCA_019914995.1 Acanthochlamys bracteata
GGCGTGGGGGCGATCTGCGGTCCGATCGTGGGTGGCGCGCTCATCTCCGCCGACGTGGCGGGCCTGGGCTGGCACCAGCATCTTCTCGTCACCTGCCCTTCGGGGTCATCGCGTGCGTCGTGGCGTGGCGGTGCACCGCCTGCCCCGATGGTCGCGACGAGGTGGTCTTCGATCCCGTCAGGGTGGTCCTCTCGTCCGTCGGCCTGTTCGCGCTCATCTATCCCTGGCCGTCGGTCGTGAGAAGGCTGGTGGCGTGGTCGTTCACGCTCATGGGCGTAGCCGTCGTCGTCCTGTCGGCGTTCGTCGTCCACGAACATCCGCCTGCTCGCGCGCATTGGCGACCCCCTCATGCAGGTTCGACCTGTTCCGCAGCCCGCGTTCGCGCGGTCGGATGTGTGCTCTCGGTGGCGTTCTTCCGGGTGTTCGCGGCGTTCTTCTTCGCCATGTCCATCACCGCCCAGTTCGGTCTAAATTACTCCCGCTGCGGACCGGTCTGATCACCGCTGCCGTTCGCGCTCGGCGCCGCCCTGGGATCGGTCGGGTCTCCGGTGCTCGTCCGTCATCGGGGCCCGCACGCTCGCGATGGGGATAGTGGTGTTCCCGGGTTCAGTGGCGTGGACCGCGGCACGATCGCTCCGGAATCGGCCGCCCTCGACATCGGACCGTTGATCGGCCCTCGTCGCCGGCGCGGGTCGGCGTCGGCCTGTTCGTCGCTCCTGCGAGCGACGATCGTCGGGAACGACGACGGAACCGTCAGGTCGGCCTCGGGATGGTACCCACCGTCAGCAGATCGGCGCGTCGGTGGGGCTCGCCGTGGTGGGGTCTTCTTCTTCGCGCAGCTCTCGGGCGCCGCGTCGACGGCCAGCGTCGTCCATCGTCCAGCAGTTGTCAGCGTCTGCGGGTCGACGTCGGTCTCGGCAGGTCCACCGTTCGTCGTGGGGCTCGTTCGCGGACTGCGCGCGACAGCAGCTCTCCGCGACCGCGGGTCGCCCGCCAGGTGCTCCACCGACCGCTCCGCTGCAGGCGGCCCGCGCCCGCGGAGATCGTGGCCCGCAGCAGCACCGCCCTCCGCGCCGCCACGACGCCGCCGCACGGCGTTCTCGCCGCGTTCGTGACCACCCCCTGTGGACCATCCCGCCGGCACCGCGGTCGTGCTCGTATGGCGCATGCCTCGCGCTCGGGCGCGGCGGCAGCGGGTCGCCCGGTCAGCCCCAGCAGCGCGCCGTCTTCCGGCAGCCTGAGCTCGAGGACTCGAGCTCCCTCGATGTTGACGTCAGCGAAGGTGATGACGCGGACCTGCTTGACGAAGCGGGCGGGCCGGTACATGTCCCACCCAGGCGTCGGACATCGGACCTCGAAGTAGACCTCGCCGTCGGCGTTGCGGGGACCATCTCGACGGTGTTGGCGAGATAGAACCTGCGCTCGGTCTCGACGTACGTGAACTGACCGACCACGTCCTTGTACTCGCGGTACAACGGCAGCTCCATCTCGGTCTCGTACTTCTCGGATCCTCCGCACTCATGGGGTCAGCCTAGCCGGGTGCGGTCCCGCGGCCTCAGGGCGGGGACGCGACAGCGACGCGGTCGCGGACGTTGCCGGTGGAGGACATGCGGTGTTGGGCCGACGGACCGAGGCGGTCGATGCAGGACATGTGCGGCTCGGTGCTGTAGCCTTGGACGGCGAACTCGTACCAGGGCTGCCGTCCATCTCGACCATGATCGGTCCCGGGTCACCTTCGCCAGGATGCTCGCCGCCGCGCGCATGCGGCGGCACCCGTCGCCACCGATGACCGGGCAGCGACGGCGCAGTGAGGCCGGGGACGGGAACCGTCGGAAGGACGTAGCCAGCGTGACCCCGAGCGTCGCCACCGCGCGCCGCATGCCCTCGATGTTCGCGACGTGGATGCCGATGCGTGGTCGACCTCGTGGAGTCGACGACCACACGCGCTGTGCGCCGAGCGTGCCGGATCACCGAGGCGTACGGCGATTCCCGGACGGCGGGCGACAACCGTTTGGGTCGTCGGATCGGCCAGCCGGACGAGCTGGGTCGGCGAGGATGCGCGGCCACCACCAGCAGGCACATGCCCCGCGTCCCGGCCTCGTCGGCACCCGCCACCGGGCCGGTCGCTGTTGGCAGGGCGAATTCGTACGTCCGCAGGCTCGCGGCCCGCCGGACCGGCGCACGCGGCGGCCATCGCATCAGTCCGCGCGCCGCGGGCATTCTTCTCTCACCGCCACGCCTCAGCCCTGCGGGTCGTGAGCGCCGACACCACCGATCCGGGAGAACGGATAGATGATGGACCGCACTTTGCCGCGGACGTCGGAGATCGGCACGGTCCCTGGGTTCGTCGGTGATGTGGTATCGCGAGTCGGCGGGTTGCCACGGTTGTCGCCCATCACCCAGAGGTTGCCCTGCCGGGACGGTGGTCGGGCCGGTCGGCAGGGCAGCTCGAGAGGCGCC
Source organism: Acanthochlamys bracteata (assembly GCA_019914995.1). NCBI lineage: Eukaryota > Viridiplantae > Streptophyta > Magnoliopsida > Pandanales > Velloziaceae > Acanthochlamys > Acanthochlamys bracteata. The sequence continues at coordinate 2,461 of JAFKAK010000080.1, forward strand.
ACCGCTGCCGGAGTGTGAGCCGGGGTTGATCCCCCCGCGTCCTGACGCTGCAGGGCGAAGGTCGACGTGAGCTCGGTCGGCGGCGCCGTTGACAATCGCGCCTTGCCGTCGGCGTTGCGACGCGCGACGGTCACCTGCCCGCCGGTCGCGATGACCCGCTTCACGAGGTCGTTCTCGTCCGGGGCGCAGGCGAACCGGGACAACGCATCCTGCAGGCCCGCGCACGACGGTGTTGCTCGACCGCGGTGAACTCCAGCCCTCGTCCCCGGGGACGCGGTGGCGCCTTGACACGACGACGTCACCCGGGTGGGATCGCGCCAACCGGTAGGTCAGCTTGTCGATGACGATGCGGTCGTTGGTGCATCGTGCAGCCGTGGAGTGTGTTCTCCATGGGCTCCGACAGGATCACGTGCTGACGCCCGATGAACGTCTGCAGGACCAGGTCGCACCAGCGCTGATAGTGATGATCGCCGTCTCGCGCAGGGCCGATCGACCGCGTCCCTCACGCTTCGGGGTCGTGGAACGCCACGGCTTCTCGTCGCCGTCGGGATCGGCGGACGCACCCTGCAGTTCGTACCGCGACTCGTCGTCGAGCGGTGGATCCTGGTCCGGGATGTCCCGTGGCGAGGTGTCGGGCACCGCGTCAGCCTAGTCGAGCGGTCACCGGCCGCCGCGACGGCACGCGTCGCGGCGGCGGGTGACAACGTCAGCGCTTCTCCTTGATCTTCGCGGCCTTGCCGCGCAGATCACGGAGGTAGTACAGCTTCGCGCGACGGACGTCACCGCGGGTGACGACGTCGATCTTGCGATGGTGGGGCTGTGCACCGGAAGGTGCGCTCGACACCGACGCCGAGAGTACTGCGGACGGTGAACGTCGCGGACGCCGCCGCCCTGGCGGCGGATCACGACGGCCTTGAACACCTGGACGCGCTCGGGGCCTCGATGACCTTCACGTGCGTCGAGCGTGTCACCGGGACGGAAGTCAGGGATGTCGTCGCGCAGCGACTTCTGGTCGAGAGTCAGCGTGTTCATCGGTCGTGTCAATCTTGTACATGGCGTGAACAGAGGACCCGGCGCGCGCGCCTCGCGATGCGCTCCGACCGCCGGTTTCATGCTCCAGTCGTGGGTTCCGCTCGACTGACGGATAGGACACCCGGCGCGGGTGTCGCGGACGACACCGGGATGCGACCGTCGGCGGCAACCCGACCATTGTGCCAGAGCCCCAGGCGCGACGAAATCCGTCCGCCCGCCTCCGGCGATGGGGGCGGGCTTTGCACCACGCGGTCGTTCGGTTCGGCGGCCTCGATCGCGTGGCCGACGTCCGGCCTGCCCGCCGAGGTCTGCAGGGAAGATCTTGGCGCACCAGCGGTCGACGCTGACGCCGTTCGCGGCGCACCACACGCGCCATCCGTTTCGGACGGGACGTGTACCGCCACCGCGCCCACGGCGACGACGGACTGGCCAGACGGATGGCACCGATGACCAGGACCGGCAGCACGAAGGCCCGATCAGGGCGGTCAGGGCTTGCCCTTGGCGACGACGACCGCGGCGATCACGGGCCCACCAGTCCGGCGGCGATCGTGATGACGCCCTCCACCCATCCGTCGTCGGGCGCCGGACGCTGATGAGCTCCGAGCGGCCGGAAGCCCCGGCGCCATCGGTGGCGCCACCGTAGCGAACACGGCGTCCACCGAGGCGCGGCCCTCCTCGGCCCAAGTACCGCGTCACGCAGATAGAACAGCAGGGCGAACTCGTCGAGGACGAGGCCGCGCCGACCCCGAACACACACGCGAGCCACGGAGTTGAGCCTGTGTCGCGGTCATCGAGGATCGCGATGATCCCACGCCCGACACCAGCGACAGCGACGCCGAACACCATGGTGCACATGGGTCGCGCCTGGTGCTGACGTTGGAGAACCACCACCGCACGTCGCGCGGATCAACCCGGACGCTGACCGGGTGCGACGAACCCGCCGGCGGGCCCGGCGAAGAACAGCAGCAGCGGCGGTTTTGCCGCCGCCGACGATGTCGTGGTGTACCCAGTGGTGCACCCGCCGACGTATCCCGGCGCTCCGGCGATGTGTCCGCTTCGTCGGAGGCGTCCGGCGGGTCGACGGCAGGTCGGGCGCCGTTCGCGGAGTCCGGCGCATCGACTCCGCATGTCGCCACGCGTCGATGGCGGCGTGGTCGCCGCCCGCAGGACGTCGGGCGCCGACGGCCCGCGCCAGGTCTGCGGACGTGTGTAGGCGGGCGCCTCCAGGAGTCCGTCGGAGAAGGAGTCCTGACGGTGGACTCGGCGTTGCCCAGCACCCCGTCGACGAGACGCACGTCGCCTCGACCATGACGATGGTCGCCGCCTCGCCGCCGATGAGGACGTAGTCGCCGATCGACAACTCGAGCACCCGGACCCGCCGCGCCGCGTCGTCGACGACCCGCTGGTCGATGCCTCGGCCGTCGCACGCGAACACCAGGTGCGGTGCCGCCGACAGCTCCTGCGCCATCGCCTGCGTGAACGGGATCCCGGCGGGGGTGGGGACGACGAGGATCGCGTCGTCGGGACAGAACGTCGTCGAGGCACGGTCCCAGATCTCGGTTTCATCACCATCCCCCCCGCCGCCGTACGGCAGTCGTCGACTTTGCACAGTGGACGTCATTGGGTCCCTCCGCAGATCGTGCGGGTGCAGCGACAGGATGCCGCGCGCGGCCCGACCCGGCAGCGCCAGGCGCAGCGGCTCGAGGTACTCCGGGAAGATCGCCCACCACGTCGACCCGCATCGCGGTCCCCGCCCTGTGTCACAGGTCGAACAGACCGTCGGGCGGATCGATCTCGACGACGTCGGTGCCGACGGTGGGACGATCTCGGCGACGAACAGGACCAGCACCTCACGGGTGGTGTCGCCGTCGGTCACCGTGACGACGGTGTCGCCGCCGGGCAGGTGCAGGATGTCGGCCACGGTCCCGACCGGGTCGCCGCCGACCGTGCGCACGGCGACGCCGATCGGTTCGTGGTCGTAGAACTCGTCCGGGTCGTCGCCGGAGGGGACCGAGTCGCTGTCGACGACAGGCACGACGCCGCGCAGGGCGTCCGCCGCCTCCCGCCCGTCGACTCCGTCAGAACCCGGACGAGCAGACGTTCCCCGTGGGTCCCGTGCGCCGACGACGGTCGGGATCTGCTCTCCCCACCCCGGGCGCGACCGCGCAGCACGCTGTCCGGGCGCGAACCGGGCGTCGGGTCGTCGGTGCGGACGTCGACGACGACCTCACCGCGGACACCGTGGGACTTGACGATCCGACCGACCGCGAAGATCCATCCCGGTGCTGCGCGTCGGCGGTCGGTGTCGACGATGTCCAGACGGACGCCGCGGCCACCGATCCCCACCGACGAGGTGCGCAGGGCGGTCGCGGTGCAGCCCCCCGGCCGATCACCTTGCCCAGGTCCTCGGGGTTGACGTGGACCTCGACCATGCGGCCGCGTCGGCCGGTGATGAACTCCACCCCGCGTCGTCGGGGTTGGAGACGATGCCGCGGACCAGATGCTCGACCGCGTCGGCGACGCTTGCGCTCACCCCGGCGGTCCCGGCGGCGTCGGCCGCGGTGTCGTCGGCCTTCTTCGGCGCGCTTCTTCCGGGGTGGTCGCCTCACCGGCGGGCTCGCTGTCGGCCGACGCGAGGCGCGGCGTTGAACAGGTCGAGCTTGCTGGGCTTGGCTCCTTGACCTTCAGGGTGCCCTCGGCGCCCGGGAGGCCCGTGAACTTCTGCCAGTCACCGGTGATCTTCAGTAGCGCCTGCGGGCTCGGTGGGCTGGCGCCCACGCCGAGCCAGTACTGCGCGCGCTCGGAGTCGATCTCGATGAGGGCTGGGGTCTTCCTTGGGTGGTACTTGCCGATCGTCTCGATGGCGCGGCCGTCGCGGCGCGTACGGGCGTCGGCGACGACGACGCGGTACTGGGGGGTTGCGGATCTTGCCGAGCCGGGTGAGCTTGATCTTGACTGCCATGGTTCTCTTCTCTGGTCACAGCGCAATTCAGCGACCCACCCGGTGGTGGGCCCGGTTTTGCGGTTGATGTCGGTGTGACCGTCGGGCGGCGCATGACCGGGTCCGACGTACCGGCTGGTCATTGTGCCAGAGGACCGCCACGCGCCCCGAAATCGTCCCCGCGGTGGTCAGAGGACCGCGCCGCCGACGATCACGGCGTCAGGGCGCGAAGGACGTCGAGGTCGGCGCGGGGTCGACGCGCAGCACGATCAGATCGGCGCGGTCGCGTCGGCGGAGCGCCTGCCGACAGCCATCGCCGCGCGTCCACGGTCGCCGCCCGCAGCACGGTCGTGGTCGACAGCCCAGCACCCGTGAGGCGACGATCTCGTCGACGATGCGGCCCGTGCCCGACAAGCCACCCGCATCGGTGCCGGTGTAGACCGGGACACCCCGCCTCGACCGCGGCGCGACCGCCGATGGGGCCGCCGCGTGGTCGCGCATGTGGGCCGCGTAGGTCGGAAGCGGTCCCGCGGAGTCAGCGATGCCGGAAGTTGTCCACCTGGATCAGCGTCGGCACGGGGCGATCCCCGCTCCGCCATCTGCGGCGATCAGGTCGTCGGTCAGGCCCGTGCCGTGCTCGATGCAGGGTCGACCCGGCGGCGATCAGGCCGGGGAGCGCGTCGGTGCCGAAGACGTGCGCGGTGATCCGCGCGCCTCGTCGTGGGGGCGGCGTCCACGGCCGCCGCGACCTGCGCGTCGGTCCAGAGCGGGCAGATCCCCCGACCTCACGGTCGATCCAGTCGCCGACCACTTCCCACCCGTCACCGCCGCGCGCCTGGCGACGGACCTCGTCGGCGGGGGAGTCCGGGATCGTCCGGTTCGACGCCGTAGTCACGCAGGTAGCGCCGGCCGGGCGATGCTGCCTGCCCGCCCGCAGGAACCGGGACACCGCGGGTCGGCGTCGAGCGGATGGGTGTCGACCGGGGCCGACCTCGCGGATGAGCAGGGCGCCCGCGCGCGGGCGTCGGCGGCGGCGAACTCGCGCGCCTGACCCATGATCGTCACGCCGAGCCCGGGCGCGATGCCGACATGGTTGTGCGCGTCGACGGCCCCGGCAGCAGCCAGGCGTCGTCGGCGACGGTGACCGCACCGGGGACCGCGTCGTGCCGGATGACCTCCCCGTCGGTCACAGCTCAGCGGCTCGCCCGGTGAGCGCATCCCGCCCACGCACGTGCGGCGGACGGTCGCGTCACGGTGGTGGTCAGCGCTGCGCTGGGCGCAGGCTCGACAGGTCGATGCCCTCCAGACCGGGGCGGCAGCTCGTCGAGGACCGGCGGGCATCGGACAGGTCCAGGAACCCGGCGGCATGCCGGGCATCCGCCCCGCATCTTCGGCGGCGTGGGTCCGCGACCGCTGCCCTTCTTCCCCCTTCTTGCCGCCCTTCTGCGGTTGGGCGGCGGTTGCCGCCGGGCATCCCCATTCGCCCCGACATCTGGGCCATCATCTTGCGGGCCTCGAAGAACCGGTCGACGAGCTGGTTGACCTCGCTGACGCGGCACGCCGGAACCGTTGGCGATGCGCAGGCGACGTGAGGCGTTGATGATCTTGGGGTTGTCGCGTTCCGCCGGCGTCATGCCGCGGATGATCGCCTGCACGCGGTCGAGCTGTTTGTCGTCGACCTGGCTCGGGCGTCCTTCATCTGGCCCGCGCCGGGCAGCATGCCCAGCAGGTTCCCGATGGGACCCATCTTGCGGATCATCAGCATCTGCTCGAGGAGTCCTCCAGCGTCAGCTCACCTGAAGTGATCTTCGCCGCCGCGGCCTCGGCCTGGTCGGCGTCCCAGTGCTCCTCGGCCTGCTCGATCAGGGAGGACGTCGCCCATGCCCAGGATGCGGCTGGCCATGCGCCGGTCGGGGTGGAAGACGTCGAAGTCCTCCAGCTTCTCGCCCGACGACGCGAACATGATCGGGCGACCGGTGATCTCGCGGACCGACAGCGCTGCACCACCGCGGGCGTCGCCGTCCCGAGGTCAGCACCACGCCGGTGAAGTCGACGCCTCGGCGAACGCCTCCGCGGTCGTCACGGCGTCCTGACCGATCATCGCGTCGACGACGAAGAGCACCTCGTCGGCTGGATCGCGTCCCGGATCCCCCCGGCCTGCGCCATCAGCTCGGCGTCGATGCCGAGGCCGGCCGGCGGTGTCGACGATGACGACGTCGTGCTGTCCGAGCGCCAGGCGTGGGCGATGCCGTCGCGGGCGACACCGATCGGGTCGGCGCGCTGACGCCGAGGACACCGTCCCCGCCGACCGAGGTGCCGGGATGCGGCGCGTACACCGGCGTCCCGGCCCGCTCGCCGACCACCTTCAGCTGGTCGACGGCACCGGGCCGCCAGGGGTCGCGCGACGAGCGGCGGGGTGTGCCCCTGTTGAGCAAGCCAGGCCGCGAGCGCGGCGGCGTCGTCTTACCGGCACCCTGCAGACCCGCAGGCATGATCACCGTCGGCGGTGTCTTGGCGAAGGCGATGCGCCCGGTCTCGCCGCCGAGGACGGTGACGAGCTCCTCGTTGACGATCTTGACGATCTGCGGGGTTTGAGGGCTCCGGAGACCTCGGAGCCCTTCGCCCGCTCCTTGATGCGCGCGATGAAGCCGCGCACCACCTGCAACGAGACGTCGGCGTCGAGCAGGGCCAGACGGGATCTCCCGACAGGTGCGGTCGATGTCGGCGTCGGACAGCTTGCCTGCCGCGCAGTCGTCCAGGGCACCGGTCAACCGGTCGGACAGGAATCGAACATGACGACCAGCGTATTCGGCCCGGGTCGCGGCCGCGCCGACCACGGACGCGCCCGGGCGTCTCAGGACCCCGGGATCCCCGCGCGCGCTGTCGGACACCGGCGGGGCGGACGTGTCGGTCTCGCGGCGTGGCTCGGCGCGGGGACCACGGCCAGGACCGCGTCGCCGAGCCGCCCGCCGCTGTGGGAGTCGTCGTCAGACGCAGGCAGAACGTGTCCCACCACGGTGCCGCCGAGGTCTCGACCATCGCCCACACGACGTCGACGCCCTGACGCTCGAGCACCGCGGACACCCGGCTCAGCAGTCCGAGGCGATCGGCGGCACGCAGCTCGAGGATCGGGGCGTGCTCTCACCCGTCCGCCCGTCGGCCTGTCGATCCCACAGCACCCGGGGTGGCGCGATGGCGAACAGCGCGGGGACGGCGACCAGGGTGTCCTGCGGATCGGTGATCGACGGCGCCACCGGCACCGGCGACTCCGCCTCTCGTGCGTCGAGGCGCCGGATGACATCGAGCGTCCCGGCGGTCGCCTGCGACCTGCTGGCGCAGCGGTCCGGGATCCGGGGTCGCCGAACGCCGGGATCACCGGAAAGGTGTTGACGACGCTGCCGGCGTGCGACTGCACCGTGGCGGTGTGACACCGCCGCAAGCCGTTGAGCGCCAACACCCCCGGGTCGTCGAGCGGGCCCGGGCCGTCGGGAGGCGATGACGGTGACGATCCTGGTGTGTGAGCCGGGTACGGCGCGCGATGTCGACGTGCCTCCCCGGCCTCGGCGCGGGCGCGCTGCAGGTCGGTCCCAGCAGGTCCCGGACGGTGCGGTTCTCGCCGTCCATCACCGCGAACACCGTCGGACCAGCTCGGCGATCAGCGGGCCTTCCAGTCCCACACACCGGGTCCGGTGGCGAGATCGGGCCTCAGCCAGGGCGGCCCAAAGTTCGCGCACCCCGTCGCCGCCGGCGGGGTACCCCCACGACTGGGGTCGCCGGGTCGTCGGGGTCGC